>JAVGWX010000001.1:42112497-42712497 GCA_036924085.1 Ariolimax columbianus
ATAGTTATGCCATTAGTAGTAATAAAAATGCTGTGAAGATTATCAAAAATGTGTCTGTACTTTAGATGCAATTTGCCATGCAATATCATTTGGTGTGCATGCAAGTTAAGCTTTCTACAATACATACAATACCGTGAACACAAAATAAAAAAGTGCTCAAAAAAAAAGGTGCAAATGGTTATTGAAAACTGTATAATAATGAATGAAATGGCTGAACATGGGGAGGAAAAATATGCTTTCCAATTCCTAAACTTGAAATGTAAATTGACTCGCCATAAAGAATAAAGAACATTTTAACAGAAAATGTTGTATTAGTAAGACCGCACGAATGAGAAAAACAATTTTCATAAACCTTACACTTGAGAAGTTTTAATCCATAATATTATCTGTTCATTAAAATTATGCCATATTTCCCATAGCCAGGGTGGCATAAATAGGGCCAAGAAATGAAGACAACCTGCCTGGTAGATGTCACACAATGTACAAACTAGGTATTAACTTCACCACAGTTAGAAAAAAAAAATTTCCTTACTGGGATTCAAACCCATTTTCTGACCAGTAGACCAGTATCATAAGTGTTCGGAAACCTGTTTCTCAATCAATAATACTAACTGTGATTTACGGAAAAAATCTGATATCCCAATTACTCCAGCACATGTCTCTACTTATGACAAGTCTGGAATATAGATATGAAGACTTGCGTACTTATTTGGTAATATTATTTCGCTTTGCGGATATCAAATAACACTGATGGTATCTACATTATTTAAATGTTTAGTTTATGCTGCGAATCAAGTTTTTCTAGGCATATTTCTAGTAGTACGAATAGTTGTTACATTATGCAAATTATCTTTAAGATTGGATGAGGAAGTGTAGCATATGTAGCACTATGTACGATGCTTAATTTAATGTGTTTCTTTCACACACATTTACTAAAAACAGAAAACAACACACATTGGACAATAAATTCAGGAAAGTGACATTGACAACAATGAAATATTACCATCCTATTACATCAATGCACTCAAATAATTGCAACAAAAGAACAAATAGTCATCACAGTCTGCAACAGCAACAAGTTCTACTGAAGCACAAACCCAGTAATAGGAAACACATTTGTATTATAACCATGTCTTGAAAGGTATTTGTAGCACAAACATACCAGTGAGATAAAGTCTGTATCTGAGTATTTCTGGTGGTGGTTTCAAAAGCTCACATGATGAGGTTGCTAGCCCTATGCACAACTCACTTTAATCACCTTTTATCATTTGTTTAGGTTACAGAGGTCCTATTCTCAACTAGGGTACCACTCTGGTGATTCCCCATAGTGAATCATAACTAATATAGACAAAAAAGTGATTAAATACTGCTAAAAAAATTAAGCAAAAGACTGCCATCATCAAATGTTAGGAAATGATCTGCAGAAGTGTGCACATAAGAATGTGAATGTGATCAACTCAGATATAAATTGCAAAAACAAAGGCTTAGTGTTACAGAAAAGTCAAATGTAAATCAATTGAGAGAAGTAACTTTACATACAGGTATATATATGAAGAAGACCAGAGAAAGAAAACACAATTTCAAAGTGGAAAAGAAGGTGGTCATGAGATGAGTAATTAAAGCAAGTGATGGAATTTGCAGGTACTTCCAGTAAGTCTACAGAGACTGGAACCGAAGATGCAGTGAATGAGATGGCTGCTTATTCCAGGGTCAATGAACCAGAACTGTCCAAGATTCCATTCCGCCTCCAAATGGCGGCCATGTAAACAGGATGCATACGTGCAGACTGGCTGAGAGAGAATACGAATTCAAAAAGGAAGGCAAACCTGGTCCCAAAAACGTTCCATACTTTTAACCAATTTTGTCGAGCTGAAAAGTGCAGACATCGCAGCCTCACTGTAACCTACAACACATTGTCATATACCATCTTTTATTGGAAGAATGACAAAGAGGAAGTACAGAGATTAATATGAAATGCCTTTAACAAGTATACCAGTTGAAAGATGTATCTTCAATAAAGTTATGGCAGGGTAGTCACCTTGCAAGCATGCAGAAAACGACAAGGCCACCATCACAAGCATGCATGAGTGCTTAATGTTACTGTCAACAAGGGTTCACAGACTGATAAATCCATCTTAACAAATGTAAAGTTATGGATGCAGAAATTATAAGACCATTTTCAAGAAACAAGTGTAGGTGGAAAGATTTGCCTGAAACAAGTGCAGTAAGATTAACTGGGTCCATTTTTTACAAGCTCACAAGGGTCTGGAAAGTCAACTTACAGAATTTTTACAAGAATAAACTCTATTTTTAAGTGCAACGAGATGGGCAATATCTTTCAAAAATAAGTTTGCCGTAGGGATGGATTAAGCCAATTCAGTATTTATGCTGGAGGTAGATGGTCACAGTGCAAGTCACAGCCAAACAGTGTCAGATAGTCACAATGCAAGTGATAGTTGAGCATAGTGTGCAACAGAATTCATCATTGCATATTGGTATTGTGGATTACAAAAAAGCATTTGATAACTTGGACATGGATTCCCCATGGAAACTGCTCAGGCAATATGGTGTGTCTCAAAGGTTTACTAATCTTCTTCTTCTTCTTCTGCGTACGCAGTCAGACAGTAACCATTATTTTTTCGAAAAAAGCGGCGGTCATCCTGAGGCTGTCGCCACTGCCATAGAGCTTGTCTTGCAGTTCCACTGGTGATGGCCACATCTGCTCTCTCTGATCCTCGTATGTCGGGCAGTTCTGCAGCAGATGTTCAGCGGTCATTTTACCAGTACCGCACGGGCATTCGTCGGTACACCCTATCTTCAATTTGTTGAATAGGTGGTACCTCAGTCTATTGTGGCCAGTGCGAAGTCTGAAGACAACGACCTGCTCTCTTCGGTTCAACTGGTAATAGGCATCGTTTTTGGTGTAACCAGTATGTTCGGTTTCCCATTTGGTCATGTATCTGGCTTTGAAAAGCCGTTTTGACTCTTCGTACGTCATACTGGTATCTGTTTGTGGTAGTCTTGCACCTTCTTTTGCCAGTCTGTCTGCCTCCTCGTTGCCTTGGATGTTGCAGTGTGATGGGACACACTGTACCACTACCCTTTTTGGTGCGGACTGCTGGCACAGTTTGCAGAGTGCTGCTCTTAAGTCATTAAGCTCAGTGTTTTTCTGGCTTTTTAGCGCTGTGACTACGGCGAGAGCATCTGTCAGCAGCACTATATGGCTTTCATTTTCACTGTGTGTCACCATTTCTTCCACTGCCGCCCTCAGTGCCTCTGCCTCCGCTCTGAAATTGCTTGTGTACTTACCAGTAGCGAATGACAGTGTTATTTTTCTGCCATTTGGTAGGTTCAGGAATGCTCCTGCCCCTCCGTTCTGTGTTGTGTTTGTTACAGAACCGTCGGTGTATGCATGGGTCCAGTCCATGCTTGGGTAGCTTTTCGTTATGAAGCTTAGGGTAGTATCTCTCCTTTCTTTTTCAGTCTGGCAGTTTTTGTTTGCAATACCTGGTATATTTTCTACCACCTCTGGAAATATATCCTGCCTCCAGGTAGGTTTTCGTACAGTAGTGATGGGTTTTGGTGTTGTTAGTGCGTTTATGGGATCTTCGTGCATCTTTGCTTTGGCTATTTCTGCAAAGTTTCTCCGCTTTAGTTTCCCATTTCCCAAATTGTTTAGTCTCTGGTGCATTGGATGGTCGGTCAGTATTCGGAGTTTCTCTGACTGCAGCTGGGCTCTGCAGTCTCTTCTATCGGTCATGGATTGCAGTTTTGTAATCTTTTCAGTTCTACAATTGGCGTTGACTTCATGCCACCTGTTATAATTCTCATGGCTTGGTTTTGAAGTTTGTTAACTTTATCGAAGTTCGCCTTCGCTGCTGTTGTCCATGCCGCAATGCCATACTCGAGAACTGGTCTCACTCTTCCAGTGTACAGTTTCTTTAGTAGGTTTACTAATCTAATTTGGAAGACTTCTGAGGAAATGAAATTCATCAGAGTCCTCCATGGGGGACCATTATTGACGCTGTTTGAAATCAGAACTCATGTGAAATAGGTGTCTGATGTTACCATTTCTATTTCCTCTGGTCGCAGACCAGATTATGAAAACAAATTATGCCAATAATTGTGGAATTAAATGGAATCCAATGAAAGAATTACAGGACATGAAATTTGCATATGACATAACTCTTCTACTTCATGACCAAAAATCAACTGAAAAATAATATGAAGAAACTAAAGGCATGGTCACAAAAATTGGGCTGGAGATTCATAGAGAGAGAACTAAGATTCTAAGAACAAATGCAGCTGACAAGATTGACATTATGGGAGATCACAGTCCAAGAGGTGGACCCAGTCATATACCTAGAAAGTAACATAGACAAGATTGAGGTAACAGAAAACAATAGCCAGTTAAGGAGACAGAAAGTGGGAGGGACTTTAATCACACTGGAATAATATTTGAACTTCAAATATATTAAGTCTGACGCAATAATTTTTGTTATTGTTTTTTGCGTTTTTTGGTGATCGCCTTTTTTTAATCTTTAATGCGGTGTGTGTTGCACTGTGGTTTTTATTTTGCGCCTGTCTGCCCAGTGCATCCGATTTCAGCATGCATTTTGTCTAAAGGCTGCTTCCTCCTGCATTTTCTAAGGGTTTGCTTCCTCGGGGTAACGGTCTGTGCTGTGATGGGGATCGAACCCAGTACCCTCTGGTTGTGAGCTGTGTCATTTAACCACTAGCCCATGCCGTCCCCGACATAATGATTAAAATGTTCAACTCGATCGTAAAGTTGGTACTACCATATGATTCTGAAGCTCGGACCATAACAAAGATGTTAATAAAGCTGGTACAAACATTCAATTCATAAACAGATGTCTGCTCAGAATGCATGGTTGAAGTGGTACGATTAGGTCAGGGAAAAAAACATGAAAAAAAATTTTAAAAGTTGATTAAGGTTGAGTTTAATCAAAATTTTAAAAATGGGTATGGTCAGATACCGCACCGAGACACAAACAAAACCTACGTTACGACCAATAGGCCTTCATCAGGGACAACAATACTGAACTAACAAATCAACATATAAGAAAAAATTGTCAACTCATCTGTTTCTGATAGTGGACCCAGTCTGTCTAAGCGACCGGCATGGCCAGACGCTTGATTGAAACTGAATCGGAGCGGTCAAACACAAAGTGAGGGAATGTGCCGGATAAGCCAAATCGTGGTCCAGATGGGAGAACAAACAGAAGGCAATATAAGCCAGGAGGGCGTGGATTGATGTAGGAGGGGGGGGGGGGGGGGAAGAACTGATAGAATAATTGGGGGGGGGGGGGGTGGCGGCCAAAGGAAGACAAATAGATGGAGGCCAGTGTGAGGGTTTAAGAAAAAGTATGGAAGATATTAATGCCATGTGGTTGGAGACAGCCCATACTAGAGATAAGTCTATTCTCAAGGCGAATCGATGACAATCGTCAGAGAAGCACTAGAACAGATAAGGTCACCAATGTTGACCTACTGGAAAGAGCTAGTCAGAGCCTCAATAAGTCACCAATGTTGACCTGCTGGAAACCGCTAACCAGATCCTCGATAAGGTCACCAATGTTGACCTGCTGGAAAGAGCTAGTCAGATATCAGTGGAACATGACATAAAGAGTAGATGCTGGCATTGGAAAGAACATACTTTGCAAAAAATACCAGATGGCAGTGTAAGATAGACACTGTTCTGAAACCCAAGGGGTAAGAGGAGTATGGACAGAAAAAAACACAGTGAACAGAACAGGAGTCTAGTATGAGGGAAGTAGGACTGTTAAGGTCTATATTGGTGAAGAAGACAGAGGACATACACACTTTAGGTTGTTGGTTGAAGACCTCTGTTCTGCAGTGAGCTGAAGAGGATTGATTGATGTAGTAACTGGAATTAACAAAGGATAAAGATGTAATGTGAAGAAATAGAGACACTGAGAGCACGAATCTTCAACCAAGGTTACTGATGACGCTAAGGAGGATTTATTTTACAAAGCACAGGCACAAATAACTACAACAACACAGACTGTGTCAAATAAACAATAATTTACATAGTTTATAAATGAACAATGCACAAGATGCTGCAAGCTAATATAAGGCTGCAGCATTGAGTGACAACCCGAGCAAACAAACAATCTGTGTAGTTTAGCTGATGACAAACGGATTAAAATAGTCTGTAATCTGCAATGTATTTGAATTGTATTTACTAATATCAGTTATTACTTGTTGATTACTGTTACGATACATCAGATTATTGAATGTGTATAGACGAATGTGTGAGAGGCAGCATCAAATGATAAATCTGTACTTTAGTACAAGCCATTATAAAAATATATGCACCATGGGCCAGTGTGTACCATTGGCCAGTGTGTAACATAGGCCATTGTGTAACTTAAGTTTCTATTTTTTGCACACAGAATACTGTTAACTTTCAAAAGTAAAAATTGACCTAACAAATATCACAAAAATAATTCCCCAAATCATATGACTATCCTAAAACTGATTAGAATTAAACAATATTTCCATTATTAATGATTTTTAAAATAACAATAAAACAAAACTGAGCAATTGCAAAGATTCTAATTCTAAAAAAATTACAATTAACGGTCAATGCTGTCTGGGAAGTGCACATACTGAAATTGTTAGACCTGTGACCCATCCGGTTTGAGGAGAGCTCACGAAGCAAGTACGGAGTACATCTGTAGTGCAAGGTATGTCAGTAATCATTTGGACACAATATATTAAAGCAACAATTAGTGTTAAAGATTAAAATGATATGATGTAGCAGGACATGTACATTGGAAATACATAATAAAAGCAACACTCACACCTTATGTACAAATAATATTACTATTACGCGTTCTTCTTCGTTCGTCCTGAAAAGACATGTTGCAGTTTACAGCGAGGCAGTGATATCTGCAACACATTCAGTTTCGGCTGGGTTTTTTTAATGCCAGGTTTGCAGTCCTACTGCAATCCCTAATGTCTTACTCTGACTAAACTAGTGCAGCCTGTTCCCAGAGAAACCGCTTGGAGGTGGACTAGACATCTTGATCAGCTCAGGTTTGCTGACCCTCATGCCAGCAACCAACTTTGAGTCCATGACTGCTGTCAGCTCATTCACTCTGCTGCATCTTCGGCCCCCCTATTATGCATTCTAGTAGCTTTGTTCTAGATTGGTGTTCATGGGTAAACAAACTAGTTGTGCTACATCAAATGCTTGAATTTCCCCATGAGGATCCCTGGACTGACTTAATGGATTTGAAAGATTAATACCGCTGCAAGTCTGTGCATGTCGTACAAGGCGACTAAAGAGAGTTGCCATGGAGATAGCAGCCTCATGCTGTAAAACAAATAACTACAGAAGCCACCACTGCAAGACTATACAGTGTGCAGGCTAGTTGTAAGACGTCATCTCTAGTGATGACATTGTGCTTCATTATGGACTAAAATGGAGAAAGAAATGCTAGCATTTCTAAAAAATTCAAACTCCCAACTCTAGCATTTTGTCCTATGCTTGTTTGCTGTTGTTGCTATCCCATAGCTGTTCTTGGCAGCCCAATGCCAGTCTTAAATGAATAAGTCTTCTTCATTTGTTCTAATGTGCCATATAGTAAATTAGTGATTGTCCGCATCACTTGCTCATGATTGCAAGTGATTTGCACTTAATGAGTAGGTGTCTAACTGCTTTATCCCGGTGACAGCAGTGTCTGTACAAGGGCAGATGCTGAGGGTTGCTGCGGTTTAAGTGGATATTGAGTTCACTGAAGTGATATTGGATATTTGTTCTCTTCTGTGTAGTCTATTTATATCATCATTATTTTTAAGTTGCAATGTTTTGTTAAAAATACTGCGATCTGATGTCCCCACCACCCACCTATTCAGTCAGATTTCTTTGGTATTATTTCTATGAGCATTTACTTGATTAAGATTAGCGGTTTCCTTGTTTACCATATATATGACAATGGTAGCAGGGGTTGAAGCATGTCCTGAAAACTACCAATGCACATGCGATCCTCGAGTTACGTTTTCACTTACAATGTTTTACATTTATAACATTTTTTGCATTGACAAGTGTTCTTGAACTACAAGTAATTTTAAAGAAATAACACCTTAGCAACATGATACTGCCACCCTACCCACCCTCTAATGTCGTTAGTTTTAGTCATAAATGCTTTATTTACATCAGTTATGCACGTATATGCCCATTGCAGATCAGTACATGAATTGATAAGTAAGATAAAGGTCAGTGTTACAAGTTAGGACACCTTTCAAGTTACGACACCTGGTCTGGAATCGAACCTGTCGTAAGTCTGAAGATCGCCTGTAGTGATACAACTACATGATTGATGCTGGTATTTAGGCCCGACACAGGATCCATCCATAAATAAATTGGAATACACGTACGGAACATTGTATCCTAACTCTATGAACAGATTGTTCCAGCAGTTGCCAATGGTTAGAAGCAGACCTAGGTTAATAGCCTAGTGCATGAAACATCTAGACATTATATACATCTTACTATACAGCACAGTTCAACGACTACAGAATATGAAGCTGAAATGTTTATATGGTGGCTCAGCTATCTGCTATGAAAGATAAATAGAAATTTAAATTACATTACATTAATGAGTGATTAAGAAAACATGTGCAAATTCAGCAGCAGAGATATGTCATAAACAAAGAAAATGTTAGCTATGCTACAGAAAGCAGTAGCCTCTGTTCACCTCCATGACAAGTGTTACTAAAAGTTTTTTTCTTCAAGTGTCGTTGCAATCTGGTTTAGGTATAAATGTCTATCTGCAACTCACTGTACTCATTTTCTTCAACAAATAATTAACTTTTTCCGTGACTTAAAGATAAAATAAGTATATTTTCTCTATTTGTCATCCTCAATAACACGTTAGCAGCAATATTGCCTGTTCTCACAGTGCTCGAGCTTTCTTCTTCTCATGTAAAGTGTCAAAATATGTGGGCTGCTTTTTCATCAGCTAGCTAGCCAACACAATAATGAGTAATAATTGTATTTGTTACACTGCTCTTGATTATGAAATGCTCATGAGCACTTAAACTGCCCATGATTCTTAATATTTATGTGTCCATGGTTTCATGGCATTATGACAGGATTGACTGAATATAATTTGAAAAAAACTTGCTTTCTTATTTAAATTGTTTAACAAAGAGCTTTTAGTTTTCTACAATTGTTTCTATTTGGCTTATTCTGTTTTTTATTCCTGAATTGTATCTATTATCTGCTATTATTAGTTTGCAAATTATTTAAACATATGAACTTGTTTTATGCCATTAATTTTTATGCTGCATTCTGAATGACAAACACCAATAGAGATGGAGATTTTGGTGAGAAAGTGATGATGTACAGGACACACCCTAACAATATAACCAGATCAGCACTAGAGTGGAATCAACAGGGTGTGATAAGAGAGGGCAACTTAGGTAATGCCCGTTAATGAAAAGTAAGTGACAACTAGAGCATAATGGGCAGAACTCAAGAAGATGATCCAAAATATTAATCTGTGGATAGTGACCAATATAGTCATGTTATCCTGTGGAATTTAATGTGTGAAAAGTGAATATGTGGAGTGCATTCACTATTTCTATGAGATGGCTAGAGGTTAAGGTCTTTATTTTAACACTCTGTCACTAATATATGTAGCTACTTGTCACTTTAAAGATTGTATCAACTAAATATAGTCAGTTGTTTTATGTATGCCCACCTGTGTAGGCACTTTACATTCAATTTCTCAAGATATGTCTCAGGAGACTAAAACCAGTCATATGTGAATATTACAAGTTCGACATGCTGCACCTGACAGCTCAGAGCATAAGTAACTTTTATTCTGTAAACTTGTCAATTGCCAGTCTGAGTGGTGTACATGGATGAAAGAACAAGGCAGCTGCATCCTTCTAAGCATGTTGTGAAAAGGCATTTAAAAAGGTCTATGCATGAGGTTAGTAGCCCCATCATGTAAAGTGTATTGCTACAGAAACTACAACTGTAAGACTGCATACATATAAACAAGATTTCCTGTAAGTAGATCAGCTGAAGGGATTGCTCTATGTTCCATATGAAGTGAAAAGGAGACAAGACAAAGAGAAGTAGTCCATAATCAGTGCATAAGTTTATGTAAGTACTGATTTTAAAATGGATGTTGGCTCCAAACCTGAAACACATATCAACCACGCAATGTGATATGTATATAATTTCACATTAATTTCACTGAATACAAGATAATATTAGGCCTTAATACAGAAAAATGTAAAAAATAAGATAATTATTTCCTGAAAAAACCATTTCTTACTGCTTTACCATTTTAAAAAATTAAAATAGTGATAATTTCTCAAATTCCAAGTAGACAAATTCAAGGAAACAATTATGAAATATTAATTATGAATTTTTTTATTTAATTTTGTCTAAAAATCTAGTAGGCCATTTATATCAGATGAAGTTAAAATACAAGCATGGAATATATATAGCAATGCACTAAGGGGATAAGCATTGTATACACATGCCACTAGGCAAAATATATGTATGTATGTTTGTATATATGTATATATGTGTGTGAGTGTGTGTGTGTATATACATATATATTTATATATATATATTTATATATATATATATATATATAGAGAGAGAGAGAGAGAGAGAGAGAGAGAGAGAGAAAGAGAGAGCGAGAGAGAGAGACAGAAGACAAAGTACAAATAATTTTCCAATCTTATTTATCAAAATATATCAGTATAAGAACCATAGCTAGAATGGTAAGAGGGCCCCCGTAATGAACTTGGAATGCTTTGGAACTTAATATCTCTGATGAAAATATTATCTGATAAGCAGGCACACCAATATAAATAAACAGCTACTCCTTAAAAAAGTGTCTCAGATGATTCTTGAAGATAACCGAAAAACAGCGTGAACACAGAGAAAATGTATCCTCAAATGAATGAGAAACAAGTAGTAAACACATGGCTAACAGGGCCAGAGAATTAAAACAAGAAAGCACAAAATGGAATGTTCACAAAACAAAATTAAAAAACAATGAAACAGATCAAATGGGGTGTGTGTATGAAATAAATGTAGCTTTGTGTTAAAGGATATTTTTTTTAACTCAAATCTGGGAACACCAAATATGTTTCAACGACACCTCCAACCAAAGCCTCAACAAGCTAGAAGAAGCAAAACTTTATAACACGTATTTAAAAACATCATTTTAAAAAAAGAGAATGTTGAAAAACTAGAAATAGGAATTTACGTGCAATGAAAGATGTGATAACATTTGTTTTAAATGTAAAAAAAAGTCTGAAAAAGAACCAGGCACACTAAAAATAGGGGTTCCAGGATGACTTGGCACACTAAAAAAGTGTTCCAGGATGACTTGAAGTACAATATTAACGAGTTGTGCAATTCAAAACACAATTATTATGCCTGGACGTGTTCGACTGAAGACATTTTATAATTTCAATGCTAACAAAACACATGTGGGGACAAGTAAATATAATTATGTATATCAATTAACACAAAAATCTCAAAGAAAACGTTTCAATAATAAGAAAAGCATTTTTAAAACCAAAATTTAGAAATTATTTTGTTTGTATTTTATTTATGCAAAATACTATTCTTAAAAATGGGAAATAAATTAACATAAAACAGACATGTATGAAGTACAAGAAGCCGCATAGACATAAGCACAAAACCCTGTATGAAGGAGCTGGAGATACGAGAGGAATCTAGGTGTTTGAAAAGCCAAATTAGACAAATATAAATGACATATTCACAACTAACATGGTCAAGTGAATGAGAAGTCAATAGTTCTCCAAGCAAATCTAACCAGGTATGTAGTCTTGCCATACCATTCTCAAGTCTACCAAGCAAGAAAAATGGGCACCTGACTGTCAGAAATAGGGAATACAAGGCAGAGTGAAACAGAACTAGTCATACCACTTCAAGAGAGATAATTCCCTCATTCAGTTAAGTCCCTTGCCTAAATAGCAGTAAATGATATGAAATTCCTTTATTTTTTTCTAACTTAGCATTACACCGTATAACAAATAATTTACAACTTATAATACATTCTTCGCTTGAAGATGCAGGTAAAGTTATTGGCAGTAATGTTTACAGGCATTAGAAGAAATGAATAAAACATAGTAACAGTTTTTTTTAGGTGCATAAGCTCCAATCCTTTCTGTTTAAAGTTCAGTATACAGTTGATAGCATTAAGTATAGTTTCATATATAGTTTGTTAGCACACAGTTAACTCAGATATGAAAACAATATTTCTTACAAAGCATAATAAATATTAGACAAAGAATTCTTACATAATATGATGCGTGTTCAAATAAAACCGGACCAAACTGCAACAAGTGAACATACGTACGATGCGCATGATGACGTCACTTCTGGTATAAACAGCACATACCAACTGCCAAGTTTGCAAAATTTCATTATCCTCCGACTAATAGTTTCCTCAGCAGCCAATTGAAAACATGGCGGGTGTGATATGGAATCGGTCTAGAGTTGATCAGCAAGCAGTGATTCGGTTTGTAACAGCTGAACGATGTCGACCAGTTGACATTCATGGCAGAATGCAGGCAGTGTATCGTGACAAAGGTGTGTCAAAGACAACAGTGAAGAACGGCATAACAATGTTTAAAGACGGACGAGAGTTAACAACAGATCTTCCAAGACCAGGTCAAGCACATATTGTTGCCATCCCGAAAATTGATGCAGCCATTTGGTTGGACCGTCCCCCGAGCTTACGTTCGCCACACGTTTGACGACATACACTGCCTGCATTATGCGATGAATGTCAACTGGTCGACATCCTTCAGCTGTTAGAAGCCGAATCACCGCTGGCTGATCAACTCTGTATGGATTCCGTATCACACCCACCATGTTTTCATCGGCCTGCTGAAGAAACTATGAGTCGAAGGATAATGACATTTTTCAAACTTGATGGTTGGTATATGCTTTTACACCAGAAGTGACATCATCATGCGCATCGTACCTATGTTCACTTGTTGCAGTTTGGTCCGGTTGTATTTGAACACACCTCATAAATCTATACAAATGTGATATTAGAACTATAATTACCAACCCAGAAACGTCTATGGTTACGAGGATCAGAAAAAGTGACATAGCAAAAATAGAGGTTGTTTGTTTGGTTATATTTACCACGGCCTTCTTGCCAGGACCCTGCGATGCTACAGCCACTCCCAGCCACTGGTCAGTTACCAGTTCTGATGAAGTTGGGGGAGTTGCTGAAATGAGCCAGGTTAAATGAAAAGATAGCTCAATATTCAATATGTTTCTAAAAATCTTTGTCGATGTTTCTCAATGTAAATCTTATGATACTTTGGACTTTTATTATATTAGTTCCACATATTGAACTTTTTTCATGTTTATTGCTATTGTAAGATGCCATTGCAGCATAACATATTACCTTTCATTCTTACTTCTTTCACCGTATAGTATGTATAAATCAGAACTTGTGGCAGGTAAATTTGCATTTATGTCATAATCCTTGTTATTTATTAATTTTGTCTTCTGGAAGATTGAACTAGCTGGATTGCATTTTATGAATTGGTAACACAGTTTCTTTTCATTTGCTGCTATGTTTAATGCACCAAGCTATCTGACTGTACAGTAATTCAGGAATGTTTTTTCAGTCCTCCCAATTTCAGCTTCTACAATCCTGTTTTCTCGATGTTTCATCATAAATAAATCATTTATTATAATGTTTCATTATTTTTCTCTCAGACAACCTGATCAGCTTATCATTGCTATTTATCTAAATGCTGTACTATATTCAGAAAAAATAACACTCAAGCTATGCCAGATGCTCAAAAGAAATAAAATGACTTGTGAAAAATAAAATGTTTTATATAAAGTAAATACTTACAGGTGCCATCGTCCATGCGCTGGCAAGAAGTTTCATTTTCCTTCCTGGCATTACATCGGTATATGGCGCCTCCACTGGCTTTGCCATTTAAATCTCTTATTTCTTTTGGAGCACCAATAAGGAGTCTGCAATGAGATTAAAACAACTAGTAATGAAAAGAAGTACTACTGAAATATGCACCAGAACAATAACACAAACAAGCAGCAATCATCATCCCATTACAAAAATGAATATGCTATTTATGACAACGTCGTGAACTAGACGCAATTCAAACACAAAGTTCTGTCATGAGTTATAAAATCAAACTCATTATTTTCTAGACCTGTGTTGCGTTGTGCTTGTCTTTTTGTTGCCAAACTATATATATTTATCAAAGCTTTTCTACTTCTTCTGATCCCAACTATGAAATCAGAATTTGTTCAATAATTCAATTTCATTACAATGGTGATTACTATAAATCAATCTAAATCTTACAGCTCCCTGTGAGGTACAAATCTCCAACATGCCAACACCTTCTTCTTCTGCATTCGTTCTCAATCTCCAGCTACTAAGCCCTGTGCAGGACATTGAATGTAGCAGGATGTAGTCCAGAGAACGGAATGCGTTGTGTTGCTCGTTTGCAGCTTGACAGTAATAATTGAAACCTTTGGGTCCAACGCATCTGTCTTTGGCAGCCAACACCTCCTGTCCCATCTGTTCATGTCTTTCCTGTATGTTTTACGCTTGCCTTAAGCTCTCTTCTCCATTGTGTGTTTTGGTCTGCCTCTACGGCTCTTGCTTTGGAGATTCCAGAATAAATAATGCTGTCAGCTGGTTTCATTAATGTGTCCTATCCAACACAGGCACCACCTTCTCACATTATGTTGAGGAAGAAGACTAACGTCTGGTCAGGCAGAATATACTGATCAGACATGTTAGTCAGGGTCAGGTAAAACGTACTGGCCAAGACCCTCACCTCAGCTTTCTAGTAGCCCTCCCTGGAAACGGGCTGTTTTCATGGCAGCCTGGCTAACGAGGTGAGGGATTGACGTGATCCTCGTAATAGTGACACACAGATGAAGCCAAGCATAACACAACTGCCTGTAGGACCCTGGTCCACCTTCCTCAGTACGTTCACGATGTCAGGAAAACTACTGCAACCCGCTACTTAACAACCTTTTCAGGACGCACAAAACAGTAACCTACTCACTGTGGGCATTCGTAAACAACTACACATTATGTTCAACTGATATTTGTCTGGATCTTTCCAACAGATCCACATTAATAATCTTAACGTTCCATTTTTAATCTCCCTGCTCTGCCAGGCACCCATTCATATGTCTGCACATTGTTCATTGTTCTTGATGTTTTAGGGTCATACAATAGAACAGACTGAAGTTGAAAATTTATATTTTTGGACTTACATCTTTTGCTTTCTAATTTGCATATCTTTATCTGTACCTCACACATTGTATATATTACAACCAGATATATGAATGGCTACTTATATTGTAGGAGTGTGTCTGCCTACACAATCTGATTGTCATTAGTTACATTTATTCTCATCCTTTTTTCTGTGACCTCTCATCAAGTATACTTATTTTAATTTGCCTCTGATTACTGTGATCAGAGAAAAACAAAGTCATCAGTAAAATCAAGATCAACCAAGTTGTTTGTCAAAATCTATTTCATTATTATTATTCTTCATCGCATCTATTTCCATGATAAACATGGCAGTCTGCCTCAGTCTTCTCTGTCATAGACTGTCTGTCTTATATTGTCATTGGGTCCCAGTAGACTTTGGGTGGTCCTGAAGTCTGGATCCTAGGCTATTTGTTTCCCATGACTGCTGTGCTAGCCAATCTTCTGTCACTCTGCAGATATAGCCAAACCACTGAATCCTAGATTGCTAGATCATGCCAAATTGTCTCATTGCAAATTTTGTTTCTGCTTGATATATGGACTACCATTCTTTGATTATTTCATTTCAGAGGCTTGGAACTCACTTTTCACATCGGCATATTTTAAACTGGTGCATAGGTGAAACGGTATTCAGCCATCTTAGTTGTCTGACCTATCTCTTTTTTAATGAAGAATTCTGTATTTACTGCAACAAAAGTCTGCTAGCTACTATTCAAGTAGTAAACTTTTCTTATCCCATCTGGTCTATGAAAGCTCCAAGGTATTTGAACTGCTTGAATTGTTACAGAAGATGTTCACCTCGCATAATGTGATGTAGTTTCTGCAAGCTTTACAGAAAATTTGTATGGTGCAGGGGTGCTGACATGGTCTTTCTGTCCAGGTATTCACAGTCTGCTCCAGGGAACCTTATTGAATTGCCTTTTTCAGATCCAAGAAATTGGATCAAGATGATGAGCAGCGCATGAGCTGCAGTCAGCGATCCATAGCTGACTGCTAGCTTCAGGGCCAGCGAACCAGAGCTGCCAAGACCCTTCTACACCTCCACGCGGTGATCCTGGATAACAGGCTGCAACAGCGCAGACTGGCTAAGTAGAAGGGATCGAAGAGGGAATGCTAACCCGGTACTCAAAAAATGCTTGCTGAAGTCAGATGTGTTGGGCTGAAAGGTGCAAATATCGCAGTCAAGCTGTAAGCTACGACACAGTGCATTCTGTTCTCTGGACTACATTCTGCTACTTAAGCCCTTTCAGGGTTTCGTAGCGGGAGATTGAGAACGAACGAAGCCAAGCCAAGATCCAAGAAACAGTGGTGCATTTCATAATCACACTTGAGTTGCATTAGTATGAAAACAAGGTCTCGAGTACTTGGTCTTCCTCCACACCAAGGAGGTATCTATTCATTATCTCTGTCAAGTAAGTAAGCAAAGCACCTTGTTTGTCTGTTATAAATTTCAGTGGGTACTCCTTTTCCTTTCTCTTGTACCTTAGGGTCCTGTAGAACAACTTCTGGTTTTCTCCATATTTCTTTTCTAGCATTTCTCTAAAGGATTTTTGTCTTGCTGTTAGCACTTGGTTCTTCTGAGTGTTATATACTGTTTGTAATTTAATGTTTTTCATGATGTATTCTTGGCTTCCAAGTGTTGTTTTCATGCCTTTTTCAACAGAAAATGCTTCAGGTGCAGTTGACTTAGTGAAGGTCTCAAATTTCTACCACAGTTTCTAGATCCTCAGGTGGTTCCTCAATATTTACAACCGTTGCCGATATGTCCCTGATATTTGAGCCTAACCTCGATATCTCTTAGTGTGTAGGCCGTTATTCTTTCTTCTCATTGAGTGTTTAGTTTTTTAAGTAATTGTGTACATTTTGGTGGTGCTGTTCTTTGACTATTCTCTTAATTGTCAAAAGGTAATGGTCACTTTTCATTTCTGGTCCTTTCCAAGCGCTGACATCTCTCAGATAATTAAATGTTTCCTCATGATGACATATTCAATGATGAAAATGTTTTTAGACCAAAGATGCAGCACAGTGAATGAGCTCAAAGCAGTAACGATTCACAGCTGGCTGCTTGCATCAGGGTCAGTGAACTAGAGCTGACCAAGACCGTATTCCATTTCCAAATGACAGCCAAAAAAAACAGGCTGCTCTAATGTAGTCTGATTAAGGGGATAACGACAGCAGTAAAAAGGCAAACCCAGCACCAAAAAAAGCAAGCTGAAACTGGATGTGTCAAGAGAAAGACGCAGATATCACAGCCTCGCTGTAAATTATGTCACAAAGTCCTTTCAGGACGAACGCTGAAGAAACGGAGAAGAAAAATGATATGTGTATGTGTGTCTGTGAGTGAACTTTGTATTTGTAATGCCCAGGTTTTGTTCACTACAAAATCTCAAGTTGCCTTTCATTGTCATTCAGAACATCATGCAATGACCTTCCCAATCAGCATGTCCCATATAGAGTGATCTTTCCAACTCTGGCTTTGAAATCTCCCGTAATGATGATTTCCTCCTGCCAATTATCCACTTTCCTTTCTAGTGGCTCTAATAATTTGTGTTTGACATCTGCTCTATTCCCCTCATTCAGTCCATAAACAATGATGATGCTATTCTTCTTTGAGGCCATGTACAGCAACGCGGTACAGAAAATGTCAACCTCTTACAATTAAATTGATTCCTGACAACTATACATCCCCCTCCCGAAACTCTATAGAGAGGTATGCTACCCTCACGATCCAGTCATTTGTTCTTCCGCGAGAGCTAAGATTTATAATTTCATAAGCTCGTCCTCTCATCTATTGATACTTCTGATGTTCTATGTTTCATCATAGTATTCCGTAATTCATGCCAGATCATAGCCTTTAAGTTCCGTCTAGTTTTCTGTATGTATGTAATTGTAATCGAGTATGTAACCACAAACAGGTGATCTATCAGTCACCCCCATTCATATATCACCAGGCCTGTGTCCCCATTACTCTTCTTTATGGCAGTGAGACATGGTCTACCTACATGCACCAGGAGAGGTGGCTAAACAGCTATCACATGAGGTGCCTGCGCAGAATCTTGGTGGTTGGGTGGCAAGATGACTAACGCAGATGTTGGAGAGAATAGGCACTGTCGCAATCTTTGCCATGTTTAGTCTTCCAAGGCTACAATGGCCGGGACACATTCGAAGGATGGCTGATGGCAGAATACCAAAATATCTTCTCTATGGGGAATTACAGTTTGGGAAAAGGTCTCAGGGCCAGCCACTACTTCGGTACAAGGATGTATGCAGGCGGGGTATGAATGATGTAGGCATCGATTTGGAATCATGGGAACAGGGAGACATGGTACGTGTTACGTGAGGGGCGAGGCAGGCAGAATTAAGCATGGAATACAGACGAAGGAGATACTGATTGCTGATAGGCTAAAGACTCAGCGTTTAAGAAGACACGACACACCATGCGATGCCGCGAACGGTCTTGACTTTAATTGCACACACCGTGGAAGACGCTTCTTTGCCCGGATTGTTCGTACGAGTCACATTCGTTACGGTCATGGACCGTAATTGCACGCATACCTTTTTTTCTTCAAAGCACAATTACTATCGTCTGACAAGATGGACAGAGCTAATGGAATAATATATATATATATATATATATATATATATATATATATATATATATATATATATATATATATATATGTATGTATGTCCCCTACAAAGACCGTATCACAAATGATGAAGTACGTTGAAGGATCGAGAATGCGATTGGATTTCACGACGACCTCCTCACAACGTTCAAAAGCTGACTCGAGGTCAAAGGGACTTGCAAATACGATATTACAGGACACAGTACAAGGCAAACGAAGACTAAATTCCAATCAAATTATGGGGAGATGACATCCATGAATGTGCTAACCTACGACCCGAGGAGGCACAATAAGCAACCGCAGACAGAGAGAGGTTTGTGGAGGTGTCCCAACGATCACAAGAAGTCACGGAATGAACTGAACTGGTATTCTATCGGACAGACCGTGTGTCTGATACCAGGTAGCCAAAAGTTGTTTAAGATCATTTCAGTCTTTGATCTTGGAGGACCCACGTTCTGGACCAAGAGTTTTATTCAGTACATCTCCGCATACAATTGGTGGGTTACCAAGTGGACGCTTACAGCTGTAAAGTTACCAGGACGTCACGTTGTGTCAAAAACTAAAAGGCAGATCCCGTACTACATGACCGGATCACATCTTTATTTCATTAAAAATGGAATATATACTAAGTTGTTAAATAAAGCTTGGTCCCTAATGTAGCTTTTGTGAATTCGAACCCTTAAGAGACTGACAATGTGCTTTCGTTCCTTTTGAGTATCTCAAATATTCTCGGCATCTGCTATACGTAGACCTCATACCTCACTGACATATGCCCGCAGCTAGAATAACCATGCCGTTGAAGGTGTGAGACCCTGCCTTTACGAATTGCATATGTTTAAATGTGGACGTAATGCGACTCCAGCTGAACCATTCTGCTTCACTCCGTGAAATATCACGATTTATTAAGCGGGTGTTTGTAATTGTTCAGCCCAAATAAATGTAATAATCCATCGATGGGATCATTTCCTAGCCGCAGTTCTCCTGTATTCATTATTATCAAGTCATTCAGGCCTGGGACTTGTTTGCAAGCTCAGAATTATGTCTTTCCGTTTCTGCCTGTCGTCTGTGGCCGTCTTCAGCCCAGTATAAGTCTTCCCAGTCATATCACTGCATGCTTTTGTCACAAAGGTATTTCTTGGTCTGCCTCTTCCTCTTTCCGTGTGTTCTGTCTTCCAACACCATTCTTCACTCGACCTTCTTGGCGTAGGTTGTGGCCTAGCCAGGCAAGTCGTTTGAGTATATTTCGTAGCAGCCTTCTTTCCACTTCCGCCAACCCCCTTTACCTTGATTATCTCGCTGTCCAGCTCGCTTTATTCATCTTTATGGACAAAAAGTGGTCCAACAATTATCAATTATTAGCACTCGCAATACCTACAATATATGTGCCTTTCGGTAAAACCTATCCGATTTCATCATGTACATTTTGGGGACCATGTTTGCATTCCCTCTTCGATAAAAATTCTCCCAACCAGGCTGTACAGATACAGACAGATTCAGAACCGCCACTATGAAGTGGAATAGGTTCTTGTTCAGCTTTAGTTCACTGACCATGACGCAAGCAGCATGCCATTCATTGTATCTTCCGCCGTTCATGCTTCATGATATAAAGTAATGCATTCTGAGAATTAGACTGTGTGGTCTGGTTACACTTTTTCACCCTAAATTCCTCTATCAGCCAAAAGTTCTGAGTTGTTATTGAGAACAGAAATGTTGGGGTGTCTTTTTTTAAATTTGGCCTCATCTGTCCAGGTTGTTTTTTTTTAACTTAGCCTCATCAGTCTATCTCGTGTCCCTGAAAGAAGTGATCACATTCGTTCAAATCCGACAACAGACACAAACAGAACAAAGAACAGACGTTTTTCATGCCAATCTCTATCTGCCGTATGCAAGTTCAAGTAAGCGTGGGAAACAAAAGGCATTTTTACGAGGGGTGTGGGGATCTGTCAGTTTCTATTGTGTGTCAAGGACGTGAATGATTATTCTGTTTGGAGGAGAGCAGCGAGTGTGTAATGATCGAGTTCCAGCGACGAGTAACGATCATTAAGCTGTACCGATTGCTCTGCGCGAAACTCCGACATTGTGCAACTGCATATTTTCTGTCCCGCGCTAGTACGCGTATGTGATAAATCACAGGTCAGGAAAATATCTCATTAGTCAGGAGTCAGTTTTGGTGGAGTACATGCCTCAAGATCAGGGGCTTTGGTGGGTCCACTGTCCCGACCATAACTGGTTTATTGACATCCTGGCTTCAAAAGCACACAGAGTGTGGACATTAGATACGGATAGGGAGATAATCAATCAGCACCGGCTAGATAATATCGCTTTAAATGATGAACCGGCCACATTCGTACTACCGATGTGGTACCAGCAGGACTGTGTGTAACTGCCGAGCTACATAAACTATCAGTATCCATATTATTCGTCATTTTATGGAAAAGACAAGCTAACAATTACCATAGTGGTAGAGAACTCGCTTTTTGTGGCAAAGGAATAGTTGGGAATCACGCTGCCCGTATGCTGAAGTCGACCCATTTGTAAATGGTAACCTGGAATTCGACTTGGGAAGTAAAATTAAAAGCAGCGAGAAAAGGAACTAACCACATTATCCCTATATATGTGGGTGTGTGTACACGAAAAAAAGCGTACTGCCCCAACACACACACTCACATTTATATATACATACATACATACGTGCATACATACATACATACATTCTCTCTCTCTCCTGCTGTTCAACCCAAGTTCAAAATGAACAGTGTATGTCTATATGGAAAACAAATCCGTGCTGGAGCCATCACCATTCAACATCAACTCATGAAGGTTAACTGTGTTATGTATTGGATTCTGACCCTTTCCGTCCTCTGGATCTTTTTTATCTTCTCCTCGCAGACCTTTTCACGGTGGATCTAACTCTCAAAAAATGCCCCCGGGAACCGTCTCGCGTATTGTTCCCTGGCCATTCTATATGTCAAGTGATCTTTAACGAGCGATGCTGCGAGCCCATGTGACCTCCATATGTTTCATTCTTATCAGAGAGAACTAGACAGACATTCTGAAGCTTAACTACCAGACATTTCGGCCAAAGAGATAAGACAGAAGGATGGTTATACCGTCTGAGTCTATACCACTCATATGTTAAATTCCTCCTTTATTTTCTCTACATAATACCACTCCTATGTTAGAAATTCCTCCTTTATTTTCTCTACATAATATCACTCCTATGTTAGAAATTCCTCCTTTATTTTCTCTACATAATACCACGCCTATGTTAGAAATTCCTCCTTTATTTTCTCTACATAATATCACTCCTATGTTAGAAATTCCTCCTTTATTTTCTTAACATAGTACCACTCATATGTTTGAAATCCCTCCTTTATTTTCTTTACGTAATGCCATTTCTATGAGATTTTTTTTCGGTGCAATCGCCTCCCCCGAGTGCGAAAAGTAACAGCAACCTACCGAAACGGACACACCTGAAAAAAACACTTTCAACAGCCAAATAGGTTGAGGATTGTAAGAAGCGACGTTCTGCAAAGGTCACATTTATTTTAGCGATATCAACTTTCCTTGCAAGTAAAGTAATGCTATACTGAAGTATCAAACATTATATACCAAAATGTTTAGAACTGAAAGCAGAATACAGAGCAAACATGACATTTAACATGGAAGCTTATATCGCATGTATGTGTAAGCTGCTACAAGCTGATGTATTGGTGTCCTGGACCAGGGGCGACTAATTGACCACACCTACTTTGATTGACAGGTTGATTGCTGTTCAGTACACAAGTGATGTGATTTGTTTTGGCTACGAGCGAGATTTTCAACCATATGCAGAGCACTCTGGTTATATGTATGGATCCAGATGCCCTCGTTACATACTTCGTGTTAAGTAGCCAGAGATAATAGAGATGTGCGTGACAAAGAGCATTCAGTTAGAAACTGAAGAAAAAAAGTAAAGATTGATAGGACACACCACCTTAAGAAAGAGGTCTAACAATAATACATGACATGCATTGGATTGGAACCCATGGAGAGATAAGAGTACTATAGTCAAAGAAAACATGAAGCAGACAATGGAAAAGGAGGCCATGGTTCCTTGAGTTTCATACGAGAAGATCAAGACTGTCCAAATTAGAAACCGATAGAGAGCAAGTGTTGAGGTATATTATTCAAGGGAAACCAGACGGGTTGACTCAACTAAGTGCTGGTCTGAACTGATAGAGAGCAAGTGTTGAGGTATATTATTCAAGGGAAACCAGACGGGTTGACTCAACTAAGTGCTGGTCTGAACTGATAGAGAGCAAGTGTTGAGGTATATTATTCAAGGGAAACCAGACGGGTTGACTCAACTAAGTGCTGGTCTGAACTGATAGAGAGCAAGTGTTGAGGTATATTATTCAAGGGAAACCAGACGGGTTGACTCAACTAAGTGCTGGTCTGAACTGATAGAGAGCAAGTGTTGAAGTATATTATTCAAGGGAAACCAGACGGGTTGACTCAACTAAGTGCTGGTCTGAACTGATAGAGAGCAAGTGTTGAGGTATATTATTCAAGGGAAACCAGACGGGTTGACTCAACTAAGTGCTGGTCTGAACTGATAGAGAGCAAGTGTTGAGGTATATTATTCAAGGGAAACCAGACGGGTTGACTCAACTAAGTGCTGGTCTGAACTGATAGAGAGCAAGTGTTGAGGTATATTATTCAAGGGAAACCAGACGGGTTGACTCAACTAAGTGCTGGTCTGAACTGATAGAGAGCAAGTGTTGAGGTATATTATTCAAGGGAAACCAGACGGGTTGACTCAACTAAGTGCTGGTCTGAACTGATAGAGAGCAAGTGTTGAAGTATATTATTCAAGGGAAACCAGACGGGTTGACTCAACTAAGTGCTGGTCTGAACTGATAGAGAGCAAGTGTTGAGGTATATTATTCAAGGGAAACCAGACGGGTTGACTCAACTAAGTGCTGGTCTGAACTGATAGAGAGCAAGTGTTGAGGTATATTATTCAAGGGAAACCAGACGGGTTGACTCAACTAAGTGCTGGTCTGAACTGATAGAGAGCAAGTGTTGAGGTATATTATTCAAGGGAAACCAGACGGGTTGACTCAACTAAGTGCTGGTCTGAACTCATCTGCGGGCTCTGGTGTCGGGTTAGAGCAGCTGTTTCAATCTTTCTATTATTGAGGAACCCTTGAAGTCATTGTTATGTCTCATGGCAAACCATTTTGTAGGTCTCATGACAAACCATTGTTGGGTCTGATGGCAAATCATTGTCGGGTCTCATGACAAACCATTGTCGGGTCTCATGACGAATCATTGCCTGATCTCATGCCGAATCATTGCCTGACCTCGTGACAAATTATTGCCTGACCTCATGACAATTCATTGCCTGACCTCATGCCGAATCATTGCCTGACCTCGTGACAAATCATTGCCTGACCTCATGACAATTCATTGCCTGATCTCCTGACAAATCATTGTCTGACATCATGACAAATCATTGCCTGACCTCGTGATAAATCATTGCCTGACCTCGTGACAAATCATTCCCCGATCTCATGACAAATCATTACCTGACCTCGTGCCAAATCATTATCAGGTCTCATGATAAATCATTGCCGGCGTGACGTTAGTGTTATCAGTTATCTGTCAGTATAATAAACTACCGTCATGATATTTATATATGATTGTTTCATTGAACTTATTTAATGATATACACAACATAAATGTATAGATAATGTTGAATAGTAACGCTAACAAAAATCACGGGACAAAATTGAGTACATACATATATAGCCAATAATTGCGTACTGCACTGAAATACACAGGGAGGTATGTTTGATGTCTTCCTACAACTGCAAGCTAGATATTTTTGTAACCACTTTTTACCGTATTCATTTCTGTTTGTTTGTGATATGGAACTTAATAATCCTGAACTGGAGAAAGATTAACCAGTGTGTAGGTGTGTGTGTGTGCGACTGTTTATGATATGTATGGGGGGGGGGGGGTGTCAGGGATCTCGAGGTAAGGTGCCCGCCTCCAGTGCTGGAGGTTTGCGGGTTCGAATCACGGTGGAGACCGTGGTGAGATCGGACTCCCGTGTTCAGTGACGAGCACGTTAAAAATACATTGGCAGTTAGAAATCAAATTGAGTGGGCTTAACGGCTGCTGCCCGGACAAAAATGTTAGTTAAAAATCTGCTAAAATTAGTTTTATCTTCCCCCAGGCCTAGTAAGCCGCAGACAATTGTAAAATACCTACTACATATAGCCGAAGCATTCGACTACCTGGCAACAGACATTTAACATGCCTGTTTGAATACCAGGGTTCCAAGTATGTATGTACGTGATATGAAACTTTATCATCCTGGACTATGGAGAGATTAACCATTGTATGGATTCGTGTGAGCGTCTGTATGCATATCTGTATTATGATACGGGACTGTATCATCCTGGACTATAGAGAGATTAACCAGTGTATGGATGCGCGTGTGTGTATGCATATCTGTATTATGATATGGAACTGTATCATTCTGGACTAGAAGGAGATTTACCAGTGTTTGGATGCGTGTGTGCGTCTGTATGCATTTGTGTATTATTATAATTTAATTTTTTTTTCGTTCGCCTTATTTTTCTTATCCTCAAGGCGGTGTGCGTTGCACTGTGTTTTTATTTTGCGCCTGTCGGCCCAGTCTATCCGACTTCAGCATGCATTTTATGTAAGGGCCTGCTTCCTTCTGCATTTTCTAAGGGTTTGCTTCCCCGGGGTAACAGCCGGTGCTGTGATGGGGATCGAACCCAGCACCTTCGGGTTGTGAGCCGTGCCACTTAACCACGCCGTCCCCAGAGAGAGATTAACCAGTGTTTGAATGCGTGTGTGCGTCTGTATTATGATATGGAACGGTATCATCCTGGACTAGAAAGAGATTAATCAGTGTTTGGATGCGTGTGTGCGTCTGTATGCATTTGTGTATAATTTTTTTTTTCGTTCGCCTTATTTTTCTTATCCCCAAGGCGGTGTGCGCTGCACTGTGTTTTTATTTTGCGCCTGTCGGCACAGTGTATCCGATTTCAGCATGCATTTTATGTTAGGGCCTGCTTCCTCCTGCACTTTCTAAGGGTTTGCTTCCCCATGGTAACGGCCGGTGCTGTGATGGGGATCGAACTCAGCACCTTCGAGTTGTGAGCCGTGCCACTTAACCACTAGGCCACGTCGTCCCCAGAGAGAGATTAACCAGTGTTTGAATGCGTGTGTGCGTCTGTATTATGATATGGGACCGTATCATCCTGGGCTAGAAAGAGATTAACCAGTGTTTGGATGCGTGTGTACGTCTGTATGCATATGTGTATAATGATTTGGGACTGGGCCAGAGAAAGACTATTTAATGGTGTGACCAGAACACGGGCGGTTGGTTATATTTTTCCACTCGACAGGACCGCCTGGTTTGACAAAAGGTGCCCGTCCGGTCGATATGAAAAAACCGCGCGACAACGTCGTCAGTGCTGATAAGGAAGGAGTACATCTGTTTTTGTTTTTTTTTAATATTTCTGCTATTATCGCACTGCCGAGACTCAAAAGCACAGAATAGCAACAATGAAACCTGCCAGGCTTCTAATAAACGATCATTAGTGAAGGTTTGGTATTGGGCAGGCTTTCCATACTCTGTAGAACATTTAAGTAAATATGCATAAACAAATAGATACAGTTAGTTGAAAACCTGTGCTTTATGTGGTATGAACGTGTTTAAATGAGTGAGTAAATAAATTCATGTTGTTCTCGGCACGAACCTTGACTTGATAACCTGACTAGGATCAGGCCAGATTAGTTTGTGGATGTTTTGTTTGTATATCTGACTAGGATCTGGCCAGATTAGTTTGTTGATTGTGTTATTGTATATCTGACTAGGATCAGGTCAGATTAGTTTGTTGATTTTGTTATTGTATATCTGACTAGGATCAGGCCAGATTAGTTTGTTGATTGTGTTATTGTGTATCTGACTAGGATCAGGTCAGATTAGTTTGTGAATGTTTTGTTTGTATATCTGACTAGGATCAGGTCAGATTAGTTTGTGAATGTTTTGTTTGTATATCTGACTAGGATCAGGCCAGATTAGTTTGTTGATTGTGTTATTGTGTATCTGACTAGGATCAGGTCAGATTAGTTTGTGGATGTTTTGTTTGTATATCTGACTAGGATCAGGTCAGATTAGTTTGTGGATGTTTTGTTTGTATATCTGACTAGGATCAGGCCAGATTAGTTTGTGGATGTTTTGTTTGTATATCTGACTAGGATCAGGCCAGATTAGTTTGTTGATTGTGTTATTGTATATCTGACTAGGATCAGGCCAGATTAGTTTGTTGATTGTGTTATTGTGTATCTGACTAGGATCAGGTCAGATTAGTTTGTGGATGTTTTGTTTGTATATCTGACTAGGATCAGGCCAGATTAGTTTGTTGATTGTGTTATTGTATATCTGACTAGGATCAGGCCAGATTAGTTTGTTGATTGTGTTATTGTGTATCTGACTAGGATCAGGTCAGATTAGTTTGTGGATGTTTTGTTTGTATATCTGACTAGGATCAGGCCAGATTAGTTTGTTGATTGTGTTATTGTATATCTGACTAGGATCAGGCCAGATTAGTTTGTTGATTGTGTTATTGTATATCTGACTAGGATCTGGCCAGATTAGTTTGTGGATGTTTTGTTTGTATATCTGACTAGGATCTGGCCAGATTAGTTTGTTGATTTTGTTATTGTGTATCTGACTAGGATCTGGCCTGTTTAGTTTGTGGATGTTTTGTTTGTATATCTGACTAGGATCAGGCCAGATTAGTTTGTTGATTTTGTTATTGTGTTTCTGACTAGGATCTGGCCAGATTATTTTGTTGATTTTGTTATTGTGTATCTGACTAGGATCTGGCCAGATTAGTTTGTTGATTTTGTTATTGTGTATCTGACTAGGATCTGGCCAGATTAGTTTGTGGATGTTTTGTTATTGTGTATCTGACTAGGATCTGGCCAGATTAGTTTGTGAATATTTTGCAGGTTGTGTTGGCTAAAACTTTGATGGAACGAACGTTGGTAGCCTTGATGAAGTCAGCAAGTCGATACAAACTTTACGACAATTGCGCGGTTTGTTTGAATTCAGACATTTTTACGGTTAAGTGTATTTCCAGAGTTGCTCAAGACTTTAAACCTGGACAAAAATTAATTTCCGATGACCTGGGAACCTAATACAACCTAAGATTTCTGTGTGTGGTTGAAAGCGACACACTTTTGTCGGAACGATGGTTTAACTGTTACATAATCGATTATAATAAGGTCACATTTATGTGTAGATATATTCACATTTTAAATATAAGAAGACGACATAGGAATATGATTTTTCTTCGTTCACCATTAGACAAAGGTCCCGGTTTCCCTTATAAAGACCATCGTTGTTTGTAAGGCTGTTTTATTCGCGAGGAGCTTTTTGTCTCTCATCTGTCTGACGAACCCAGTGAATGACCAAATTTGAATGTTCCCGTGAGAACTGTTTCAGGAAGTACAGAAATTGCTCGAGATCTCTATCTTTATGCTGTTTTAGAGCTGCTAGGACTGACGAGGCATCACTCAGGAATACTATATTTTCTTGGTGGTTATCTTCATCTTGTATTACACGCTTAGCAGCAGCCTTCAGCGCCTCTACTTTCGCGCCGAAGTTTTTTGGTTATTTTTCCATTGCTAGTATTAGTTTATTTTAATAGTTTTCTCTCTCTATTCTTTAGGCTGTAATAGACACCTCCACCTCCACTGGGTGTGGTATTGTCAGCAGCCGAGCAATGTTGTTGTTGTCGAATTCACTCAATGAATAATGTTACTCTTTTGTCCACCCTGAAAATGGTGCTAAGTGACCGGTTGCAGTAGCTTTTCTCACATCCCGAGAGTGCCGATAAAAGTTGACCAGGGTCCTCCAGGCGGTTATGCTATGATTGACTTTGCGATGCTCAATACTATGGCGATCACGTTGATCCCCATCTCAGTACAGCCAGACTGAATCAGACTGTTTCCAGGGAGATTTGCATGGAAGCGAGGTGGTGTCAGGTCTTGGTCAGTATATTTTCCTGTCCTATCAGTATGTTTTGCCTGACCAGAGGTAATCTCCCCTCCCCTAGCTGTGATATTTGTATATAGAAGACAGAGGAATGAGCGGAAGTAAAAGCAATTACTAGACATGGGCGAACGCCAACATTTAGACAACTCGATTCATGCGAATGATAAGGCTTCTAGTTATTTTTATTTTTTTTTATTTTGTGTGTGCCTCTCTCTGTCTCTCTCTCTCTCTCTAGGGTTTGGACGAATTTTCTAGCTCGAGTCTTTCTTGCAGCGTGGCGCATTCGTCGTGCAGAGTTGCAATTTGGAGTTTTCCGTAAAAGACGTCCAGCTGAGTGGTATCCGGGAGGACAAGAATAGGGGCACTGTCACCTTTCTAGAAAGTCGTAAAATGCGACTAAATAGGGGTGTGCCTGGAGCAGACCTTGTCATGTTAAAAAACAAAAAAACACGAAACATGATTATAAACAGCCACTGAAAAAGCTCGGATACAGGGTTCCCGAAAAGAGACCAAAGACCGCCAAAACACAACGGAGAGAATGGGTGAATGATTACAAATGCTTGAAAACGGGTTTACTTTAAAAAGGGGTAGGCGTAGTTATACCCTATGCTTCACAACGAAACAAACAGGTGAACGAATGAATATAAATTGGCAACTGGTGGAGGAGAGGGTTGGGGTGTGTGTAAAAAGTAAACAACTGTGGCCATGGGTGGCAGGCACTATTTAAGTTGAAAATAGAAGTCCAATTCATAGATCACAAAAAAAGGCAGCTCTTGTTCGCAATATGACATGGCTTGGCTTCGTTCTCAATCTCCCGCTACCAAACACTGAAAAGGGCTTTGTAAGTAGCAGAATGTAGTCCAAAGAACAGAATGCGTTGTGCCGTAGTTACAGCTTGACTGCAATATTTGCACCTTTTGGCCCGACACATCCGACTTCAGCAGGCGATTTTTTTAGTTCTGAGTTTGCCTTTCCTCTTCGATCACTTCTCCTTAGCCAGTCTGCTTTGTTGTAGCCGTTTATCCACGATCACCGTGTGAAGGTGTAGAAGGGTCTTTGTAGCTTTGGTTCGCTAGTCCTGGCGCTAGCAGTCAGCTATGGGTCGCTGGCCGCTCAGCTCATGAGCTGCCACATAATTAAATTGATTTGGTTGTATACAAATGATGTAATGTATAGGTCCGAAAAACGTGTTGTTTTTTTAAGTATAGGTACGCGCAGTGCCGGACTTACCCCTTTTGTGGCCCTAGGCTGGGAGTAAAGTTCAGGCCCAGTTTTTCTTTAAATATTGTAGAGTCCAAAAATGAAACATATGGTGCAGAGAAACGTCAATCAGAGGTGAACAGGGGTCGCAAAGTGCTAGAATGTTGTAATGATAATAATCATTGAAACTCAATTATAACCCTTGCATGAAGAATCATTATCATGTGCCACGAAAAACCATTTGTCCAGTCCATGATAACGGAACACTACAACTTCATGACTCCAATTGTAAATGTCGCCTTCCATAGCATGATGTTAAAAAACAAACTCTGTTACAATTCTCGGTCGTCACCTACTTCACCACGACGTATCATAACCCTCCTCTTATTGCTTCAATAGGATCATGGGACCAACATCTCAGGTGAGCACCGTACAGGGAGAATGTGAAAAAGAATGTATGCTATAGCAGTGCTGGTTTCTGCAACATTGTTTTACATTATATTGCAAACTCCATTCACAACCCTAAGTAGTTATATACACGATATACACTTCAATCTGCAGCTGCCCTATCCTTCACATGCGCTGTAGAAATATGTGAACATAAAGAATACTGGCTCCTTGTTACTAATGATGATCTTCTGAGAGTGGATCTTACACCCAATCTAACAAAGTGCGTGCCTTTTCTTGTATTGTATATCTTATTTTCATTAGTTAACGATGCAATTATTCGTGTAAAAAAAGGAAGGACACATACACAGAAAAAAAGATGGAAGGTTGGAGCACGTCAAGAACAGTCTGGCGGTATCCGCGAGGCGAAAAAAAGAGCACGGAGTAGACTCCCCTGTACTCCCCAACATGCACAATGACTCCCCTGTACTCCCCAACATGCACAATGACTCCCCTGTACTCCCCAACATGCACAATGACTCCCTTGTACTCCCCAACATGCACAATGACTCCCTTGTACTTCTCAACATGCACAATGACTCCCCTTGTACTCCTCAACATGCACAATGACTCCCCTTGTACTCCTCAACATGCACAATGACTCCCCTGTACTCCCCAACATGCACAATGACTCCCCTTGTACTCCTCAACATGCACAATGACTCCCCTGTACTCCCCAACATGCACAATGACTCCCCTTGTACTCCCCAACATGCACAATGACTCCCCTTGTACTCCTCAACATGCACAATGACTCCCCTTGTACTCCTCAACATGCACAATGACTCCCCTGTACTCCCCAACATGCACAATGACTCCCCTTGTACTCCCCAACATGCACAATGACTCCCCCTGTACTCCCCAACATGCACAATGACTCCCCTTGTACTCCTCAACATGCACAATGACTCCCTTGTACTCCCCAACATGCACAATGACTCCCTTGTACTCCTCAACATGCACAATGACTCCCTTGTACTCCTCAACATGCACAATGACTCCCTTGTACTCCCCAACATGCACAATGACTCCCCTGTACTCCCCAACATGCACAATGACTCCCTTGTACTCCTCAACATGCACAATGACTCCCTTGTACTCCCCAACATGCACAATGACTCCCCTGTACTCCTCAACATGCACAATGACTACCCTGTACTCCTCAACATGCACAATGACTCCCCTTGTACTCCTCAACATGCACAATGACTCCCTTGTACTCCCCAACATGCACAATGACTCCCCTGTACTTCTCAACATGCACAATGACTCCCCTTGTACTCCCCAACATGCACAATGACTCCCCTGTACTTCTCAACATGCACAATGACTCCCCTGTACTCCTCAACATGCACAATGACTCCCCTGTACTCCTCAACATGCACAATGACTCCCCTGTACTTCTCAACATGCACAATGACTCCCCTTGTACTCCTCAACATGCACAATGACTCCCTTGTACTCCCCAACATGCACAATGACTCCCTTGTACTCCTCAACATGCACAATGACTTCCTTGTACTCCCCAACATGCACAATGACTCCCTTGTACTCCTCAACATGCACAATGACTCCCCTGTACTCCTCAACATGCACAATGACTCCCCTGTACTCCCCAACATGCACAATGACTCCCTTGTACTCCCCAACATGCACAATGACTCCCCTGTACTCCTCAACATGCACAATACATCAAATGAAACGCTTATTATCCACTGGTCCTTCATATCCCAGAATAGAGACGCTGAGCCAAATTTGCGGTACAACTACCACCAAAGTCATCAGACAACTATTTTATGAGAAGAGCAAGATTGTACGTATACCTCAACAACTGACAAAACTGCTCAGGCAGGGAAAGTTTGTTTGTTAGGCATTTAACCTCATTTGACTTCATCTTCTTAAGTGCGTGTGGGAATGTAAAAAGGTCACTGTGACCCACCACAAAAGAAACGCTAACAGTTAAATTAACTTAGCCAGAGTGGCTTACAACAAGAACCCCATTTTTGTTTTTCACGAGGCCTATCTTAGTCATACCAGGGTGTGTTTCATCAAGATGGTGTGGCAGTCGGCCTGGGATTTAATACATGATAATTTACCATCATGTACGGAAGATAATGAATGAAAGAGTTGATCAACACCTGGGATAGCAAGTTATGAAGACTCGGCATCGTCTACGCCAGAGTCGGCATATGATAATCCCTGAAGATACTTATAGTTTAAGTCAGTGAAAAACCAAATGGGATGTCTATGATCATCGTGTGACATATTCTTTCCAGAACGTAGTCTCCATCTCGACAGGGTTGAGCACATCGCGGTTTCGAGAGTCAAGTCCGCCGGTGTCATACAAAAACACAGTCAGATGGTATCCCACTTTCTTCTTCTGGGGCGCCCTCTTCCTGGATAATGTACGTTCAACTATAAGTCTCTCCAAACTTATCTTTTTCGTATGACCAAAATATCTTCGCTTTTTCCTTGTGATGTCCGTAAGTCAATATTCGTTTATACTCAGTTATTGTACTATTTCTCTACTTCTTTATCTACATTTTTTTTAATGCTGCAAGTGCTACAAATAGAATTGAAAGTCTTAAAAGGGGCGTGGGCAAACAGTTAGTGACAAGGCTAACAACGACAACCCAAACGTACCCTGTTCGGATTCTTGACACAGTAAGAGCGTACCCCCATTCAGTAAGTAAACCCGTTAAAAAAATATGCGCAAACCCATTTGTTAAAATACGAGCGTTCAGTATAATGCACTTAGCCAGTTGGTACAAAACACTTTGCTAGACACACCGACTTGAAAAAGAAAGGTGAAAAATATAGTTAGAATCTAATTTCTTTAAGATGTGTCACCGGCTGACGCATTTCTGCAAATGTAGCACATAAGTAATTGCAGGATGTCCGCACAATTAAGTCTAACGTTGTATGCATTAAGCATGACTGGGTGAGTACGACAGATAAGGACATGCGTACGATACACGGTGACTAAGAATGCGACCACTTCAGAGTGAGAGAACTGTGTTCCTTTTGATACATCTCAACATTAGATATCCATGTTGGTCTATAGTTTTGTCTACCTTTGACGCGAAGCCTCTTTCCTATCGCAAATAGTGTTTTGTTGATCGCGGTTATCAGGGCGTGCCGAAAATAAGAATCGCTAGAGACGGCTCCATCCTTTAAAAACGAATTCTTCAACGTGCGCTGGGATTACACCAGCCCGAACACACCCGACACAACAAATATTGGAACAGATAAAGAAGAACAATGGCGGCGGCGGGTGAGAACTATTCTTTCAATGGAGCCGAAGTGAGAACTATTCTTTCAATGGAGCCGAAGTGAGAACTATTCTTTCAATGGAGCCGAAGTGAGAACTATTCTTTCAATGGAGCCGAAGTGAGAACTATTCTTTCAATGGAGCCGAAGTGAGAACTATTCTTTCAATGGAGCCGAAGCTCTAGCGTAACACCCCCGCACCAAAATATATTAGTTGAAGAAAACACGGGGGTGTGGTTTGATGACTATTATATAGTCCACAAACCGCAGCTGGATACATGTGCCTGCCTGCCCTGATACGTCACAAGCACCACAGCCGAGAGTAACAAACAAAGTTCGCATGCAGTTTCTGTCACGCGGCATATGGGCCATTAAACTTGACTTCATGGAGAGGACGCTTGCTTCACGTTGTTGGTCGAAGCTACTGAGTTAACTCTTGACGTTTCTTTTGTAGCAGATTACAGTGGCTCTTCTTACATAACGAGACGTACTTGAGAAGGTGATCCGGGGTTCACCTGGCTTGATTCTCACCATTAACTTGTCATCATTCGGTCTTTTTCAAAGGACAATGATCCAAAGGGCTGCACAGAGACAATTAAAGGAACAAGGGCTGCATCTGATATTTTCAGATCCATCGCTGTGGTCTTGGTTGTATATTGTGTATTGTTTGTCTTGTGAAAGCCCTTATGAATTTGAGAGACATCGTCCGTCTTCAGTACTGTAATGAATTTTTATTGATATTAACATAAATCACTCTACCCGACTCTCTCATGATGTGCACGTGTCTCACTTTGTTAACTGTAGTTGGCTAGCAAATATTTTAATGTGTGCTTTGTCCGCTTACGTCGCGTGTCTGGGGAAATACAAAACTCACAATAAAGACAATGGCTCTAGCACAAACCAACTGTAGATCTAAAGTAGGCATTTTTGCAGTATACAATGTCTGTGTCACTAGTGCATTTCTCTACGACAGCGAGGCTTGGGCAACCTACAGACATCAGGAAAGGAAGCTCAACACCCTTCACCTACGATGCCTGTGTCGCATCCTCTGGGAGTCTCAGAGCACGTATACATTGCTCAGGCAGCGCATATTGTGATGGCAAAATATTCTCTTAAGGCATCTGGTGGCTGTTAAGAGGACAGGTGAGAGACCACAGGTAAGATTCAAGGATGTAAGCAAGAGAGACATGAAAACACTGGAAATAGATTCCTAATCCTTGGAAGACGAAGCTATTGACCTCACCAAATGGACAAGTTTCCTGCGGCTCCATCTTAGATTGAGCGAAGAGAGCCCATTAGAACATGCACAGGAGACAATGAAACGTGGAAAAGGAAAAAATGCATCACATCAATGGCGCATCATCCCATAGTCAGTAATGACTGAAGGAGGCTATGCATGTCGGTTCTGTATATCAATCGTCCAAACTGTTCCAGCTCGAATTGGAGCTTATGTCTTCCACACATACACGCCAAGTCATCAAATGTTTACCTGCGCATATCTAAGAAGTTGTTGTGGCTTCCACGTTTGTACAGGATGTGGTAGCCAATCACATACAAAACCCTCCTTGGTCGCCTCTTTCGACATGCCTGGCATGTTACAGTGTTAATATTCTTTGCTCCCCTTTCCGGCACCTCTAACATTATGCGTAAGGAGAAATGAAGGATTCAGGTATAATGAATTATTTGGCTTGGCTTCGTTCGTTCTCCTGCTACTAAACCCTAACACTGGTCTAAGTAGCAGAATGTAGTCCAGAGAACGGAATGCGTTGTGTCGTAGTTTACAGCTTCACTGTGATATTTGCACCTTTCGGTCCAACACATCCGACTTCAGCAGGCATTTTTTGAGTCCCCGGTTAGCATTCCCTCTTCGATCCCTTCTCCGTAGCCAGTCTGCTTTGTTGCAGCCTGTTATCCAGGATCACAGTGTGGAGGTGTAGAAGGGTCTTGGCAGCTCTGGTTAGCTGTCCCTGACGCTAGCAGTCAGCTATGGTTCGCTGACCGCTGCAGCTCATGCGCTGCTCAGCATCTTGATCCCTAATTAATTATTTAGTCGTGCACATCTTCTTGTTATCATGCTTTCAGAAGTCAACTTGTATATATCTAAAGAAAGCAGTGGTTAGTCTGGGATTATTGATATCTCCACAGAGCGTGTCCAGTAATGATATCGTTGATGACAAAATGTGCTTTCTGTTTCTTGTATGTTGGGCACCTTTATAGCAGATGCTCAGCAGTCATTTTGTCAGTGCCGCAGGTACATTCATCTGTATGTCATATTCTTAGTTTGTTCGACAGATGGTATTTCAGTCTGTTGTGGCCTGTGCGGAGTCTAAAGATTACTACCTGCTCACCTCTGTTGTGCTGGCAATACGCGTTATTTGGTTGATGACCTGTATGCTCTGCTTCGAACTTGTTCCTGTATCTACACCTGATAAACCTCTTCATAAGCTAAACCCGTATCAGGTTTAAGTAGCTTTCCATCTGTTAAGTCTGTCAGTATCATAATTGACAAAAATATTGCAAATGATATGGAGCCCACTCTATCACAGCCCTCTGGAACCGGTAATATAGTTTATAGAGTATCACTCGTAGTTCCTTTAGGTCTATATTTGTCTGGCTCCCAAGTGCAGCAACCACTGATAGTGAGCCTGTAAAGTGTACAACTTGCCTCTCTGTGTTTTTATATTTTATTAGAGCTTCAGCTGCAGTTTTCAAGGTATCTGCTTTGAAGTTACTTGACAATTTTCCAGTCGCCCCTGATAGCTGGCTTTGTGTACTGGGTTTCAGCTTAGAAGTATCCTTCCACCTCCATTCTCTGTTGCCTTTGATGTAGATACGTCTGTATATACATGGGTGCAGATGTTGCTTGGGTAGTGATTATCTATGTGTTTTACGGTTAGAGCTCTTCTATGTGTTTAGCAGCTTTTTTTCCAATGCCAGGAATGTTTTCTATTGGCGCTAGGAAGCGCAATTTTATCCACATGGAAAGCATGTGCAGTGTGCATAGGTTATATTTCTTTTTTTATATGGCCTGTTCACGTTTCTTCCACTGATGCAACAAAGTTGCTCCGCTTGAGTATTCTCCTTCCAAGCCCATTTGTCTATGATACATTGGCTTCTGAATTTCTCTCATTGGTTGTGCTCTGCTATCTCTCATTGGTTGCTGGTTCGCAATCGCGGTCAACATTCTTGCCCATTGTTATGATTCAACATTGCTTGGTTATGAACTCTTTTTATTTTGTCAAAGTTTGATTTGGCTGTAGTTACCAATGCTGCCATGCCCTATTCCAGTAACTGGTCTCACACATCCAGTGCACAGCCTCTTTAGTAAATTTTCATCTGCCATCCCCCAAGTTGTTCCAGCCAAGTTTTGTTCATGAGTTCCATTCTCTGCCTTGAACGCATCCGGTTTCTCTCTATTTGTGTTTTCCACGCCAGCCGCGGATCAGAGGAAATGCCTACATAGTTAGGGCTCTCATCAAGGTGCAGATTATTAGTTTTAGAAAACTATGTTCATAAAGTGTAGGAGAAGCACAGTGGTGCCCTCGCCTCGGCAAAGGTACGGAGTTTGATCCCTGTTATCGACACTCAAGTACCAGGTTTACTGCTTGGGTAGGGAAACTGACCCACTCATTAAAAAAGCGGAGACCTAACATAATGAAGTATATCACACTTCATCCCTGACAGCAGTGCCTGCTATGGGATATGCACGAGTATATAATTATTCGCATGTTCGCTTCGAGTGAAGCATATAACCACCACTACAAGAAGCATATATCCCATATCGTTGCAAAGGCAGTCTAATAGCAATTGTTTTACATGATGAGGTTGCTTGCCCCACGTACAATCCGTCTTTAGTCGCCTTTTACCCCATGTATAGAAAGTTGCAGTGACCCTATTATTTTCACCCCGCGTACTAACGTGGGAGTTACCTGTATATAATGGCACATATTCTGGTACAATTTTAGATACCACTTAGGGTCCGAGGATTCAGCAGTGACAGCAGCCATCGACCCATAGTTGACAAAGACCCTATTCCGCCTCCAAGCGGCGGCCCTAGAAACAGCCTGCGATAGTGTAGTCTAGCCAAGAGAACTGAGTTCAGTGTTTGAAGGCAAACCCGCGGTATTCAAAAAAGTAAACTGGAAAGACGCAGATATCGCTGTAAACTACGACCCATCTTCCTTTTCAGGACTAAGACCGACAAGGAAATACCTCATCGCAATGACAGCAATCATGATGTGGACCACAGCATATGTTTAGGAGAGCCTTAAGTTTGAGACCATCGCTTGAAATGTTTTAAGAGGAGAGCCACTCCACTTCCCTGGTGAATCCAAATAAAATTCGTCTAGTGTCACACTGCAGAACTAACGTTGTTGACTTTATTTGATTTTGGTCAGGAACCGCCTTGCTTCCCCCTCAAACGCATTCATTTCTTAAACTAGGACGAAGCGTGCCCGTCGCCTTAACACGGACCTTAAAAATTCCACTTATACTTCCTCTGTTAGCTAATGTCAGATGCAAATTAAGGCAGACGGGGGTCACGTTCACACAGGAGATCAGACTAATGCAGGGATTCTCAACATGCTATGGATTTTAAACCCTACTGATTGTTGATAATGCCAGTTCTACTTGAGTAGGTATTCTAAGACTCGTTGGCGTCTGATATGGTGACCCCTCATAGTATGCACTTGATAAGATGCGCCGGTGTCCTCATCAAGCTTACCATCATGGCTATCACAATGCGTTATCCAGACTATTTCCAGGGAGAACTACTTGAAAGTGAGGTGGGGATCTTGATGTTTCATCTGACCCTGACTATCTTGATAATGATGTTTCGTCTGACCCTGACTAACATAGTCTGATCATTGTGTTTCACCTGATCGGACGTTAGTCTCCTCTCCACTATGCAACATTAACAGTCTGGTGGGAGCGCTTTTCGAAATGTTTTTAAAGCATACATTAAAATTCAGATGATTATAAAAGAAAACCAATTGCACGTATAGTAGTGAGAATAGACTGACGTCATTTCAGTTCATCCTGTAACCCATCAGATCGTTGGGGCACACATGATGACACTCCCAAAATCCCACGCCATCCCTTTCTGTCTGTCGCATCTCACCGGGACGAAGACCTGACCACTCAGTGATGTTGTCCACCCATCTCTTCCTTGGACGTCCTCGCCCTCTCTGTCCCGGTACGGAACCAAAGAGTATCGGGTTGGTAATTCCGTTGGACCTCGAGACGTGCCCATACCAGGCCATCTGTCGTCTTTTTATAGCTGTGAACAGATCTTCAAATGGACCAATAGCGTCTTCAACTCTGACGTATTTCTACGTTCGTGACACGATATTTATATGTAACATTTAGGAGTTTTCTATAGCACCTCATTTCCCTTGCATGTATTCTGCCCTGGATACCTGCTGTAATGGTCCAGGTCTCGCAGGCATACAGAAATATTGATAGCAACAAAGAGCGCGTTAGTCTAACTTTTATGCCGAAGGCGAGCCGCTTGTCTTGCCATATAGGTTTCAGCCGAGTCAGCGCCGCTGTTGTTTGTGCTATTCTTGCAATTACCCCTGGCTTCGATCCCTCTTCACTGATCCCAGATATTTGAAACGTTTCAACCATCTCAAGTTCCTGCCCATTTGCCTCTATTACATATTTAAACCATGCTATGTTATTGGTCATGAGCTTTGTTTTATCTGCATTTATTTCCATACCAAAACTCAGGGCCGCTCTATCCAAGCTACCAATGAACTCCTGGAGTTCCCTTTCTGTGCCTGCCAATACATCAATATCATCAGCAAATCGGAAGTTTGTGATAAGCCTGTCACCTATTTTAACCGTGCCAACATGTTCTTTTAAGGTTCGTCTCCATTATTCTCTCCAAGAATATATTGAAGAGTGTTGGGGAGAGTATACATCCCTGTCTCACACCCACCGTCGTACGGAACCAATCGCCTAGCGTTCCCTCTACAGAGACTGCGCTTGTCGCCTGCTCATAAAGGTTTGCAATTACCCTCACAATATCACTGTTGAACGTATAATGCTTCATTGTTGACCATAGCGCCCATGCCACACTCTGTCAAACGCCTTTCTAAAGTCAATGAAGGCATGGTAGAGTGTTGTTGATACTCTGAGTACTTCTCATTCATTAGCTGAAGGTTAAATATCTGCTTGATGGTACTCCTTCCCGCTTGTTCTTCGGCAATGATATTCTCTGCCTGTGGTTTCAGGTATTATTCTCAAGAGAACTTTACTTGGATGACTCATCAGACTGATTGTTAAAGTTCTGGCACATATTTAGGTTTCCTAATTTAGGCAGTGGTATAATTACTGATTTTGTCCAGCTGGAGGGCCACTCTCCTGTCTGCCAAATTCTATTGCAGATGTATGTCAGGGTATTAATTGTTGCTTCACTTCCCACTTGTAGTTGTTCTGCTGGGATATTATCCACACCTACAGCCTTCCCTCTCTTCAACATTTTCACGGCTTCATACACTTCTTCCCTTGTTATCGGTTGATTTTCCGCTATCAGACTTACTTCATGAGACATTGCATTTCTGGGGTCACCTCGGCCTTCATGCTTATATAATTCCGAACAGTACTCTGTCCAGCGCTCACGAATGTCTTGAGCTTCTGTGAGACATTTCCCACTCTTGTCCTGAATCGTTGTATTTCGACTGTGTACAGGCCTTACTAAGTCCTTGACTAATCTATATGCCCCCTTGACATAATTTCTTCCTAGTTTTTGTTCGATATCTGCACACTGAGTCGTTATCCATTCCACTTTGGCCTGTGTCATCTTGGCCTTTATGTTACCATTTATCTCTCTATATTGCTGAATCCCATCTAGTGTTTTCTTCGCTCTCTTCATCTGTCGTCTCTTGTCACATAAATCCAGTATTTCACTCGTGATCCATGCTTTCTTCTTAATCCTGCACCTACCTATAACCTCAGATGCCGTTGAGATTAATGTCAAATTCAGAGCTTCAGTATTCGTCTCAACATCTGCCTCCTCGTTAAGAACCAAGAGAGGTGCGAATCTTCCCCCCCATCACCGCTCCAAAGGTCTCCACTATATCCGGGTACTTCAACTTCTCCAAGTCAAATCTCAGTCTAGTAATCTCTTTTTTCATAACTTTCTTTAGTCTGAGATGCATGGTCATCAGCACTAAGTCGTGGTCGCTCCCTATATCGGCCCCTGGAAAACTTCTTGTCCGGACGCTATTGACGCTAAATCTGAATCTCCTTTGGACCAGAATATAGTCTATTTGACTATGAAGCATACTATTTGGGCTGTGCCACGTCCACCGTCTCGACATTTTATGTGGTCCTAGCGTATTCGCTACCACTAGCTTATTATAATACGCAAATTCCAGGAGTTTCAGTCCTCTATCGTTCGTGGTCACATTTCCATATGCTCCACATGTGCCTTTCCAGTCACGTACCATGTCTTCGCCAATTTTGGCATTCCAATCTCCCTGTACCACCAATATATCCTTCTTCGGTACCTCGTTCACCAAAGCCTGCAAGTCCTCATAGAATCTCTCAACCTCGCAACCTGAGGTAGGTGCATAGCATTGTATCACCGTGATATTGAAGGGCTTTGCTTTTAGTCGTATATTGAGCAATCGGCTTGATACTGGTCGGCAACCCAACACACAACATGCTGTGTCTTTGTGCACCAGTATTCCGACTCCATGAAGGAGTTTGTCAGATCTTCCACTGTAATAGACTGACGTCAAGGGCAGGAAAAAAACACGCTGATCAAGACTGGACAAACTGTCGACATGGCACGTGCATGGGTTAAAATTAGTGAACTGTGTAGAGACAGCACTATCTTGCAAATTCTCACGGAAACAGGCTGTTATAGCAGCATAACGAGGTGGGGGATCTAAACGGAGACACCCAATAGCGATTAGCCCACAGAGAAGCATTGCATTGCTCTACAGCCAGATTACCAAGGTCCACTTTCTTCAGTAGACTTTGGAATTGCGTGAGGCACTGTCAGCGGATACCCAAAATAAAACAACAACAAGAGCAAAGTCTCAGAACGAATAGTTTCCAATTCCAACAACATTCGAGATTCGATGGCCTAGGGATGTATTGTAAACTTGGATTACAATCTAAATCGTACCAGGTTCAAATCGCATCGTGTTCAGACCAAGCATGTTTTTTTCTCATCCATTCTCCTTAGCCAGTCTGTTCTGCAGGTTCACCCAGTGCAGGCGTAGTATGGTCTTGGCAGTTCTAGTTCTGACCGCTGCAGCCCATGCACTGCTCAGTATCTTGATCCCAAACACCGGTTCTAACTCCCTGAGTATGTCTTTGTCACATCAAGAATTTAGTCACAGATCTGTTTCTGACTAATCTATTTTGCTGAGTCAATTTGGATGTTGCATTGTGTACCATAACTGACAAACTCGAAGCCAAAAAAATCATTTTAATTCACAGACCCTGTGCAAATATGAGAGCCTTTGAAAACGCTATATATATATGTGTGTGTGTGTGTGCTGAAAATCAATTTTCAAGGCTGAAATATTATATTACGGAATAATAACTCTTACAATTGTGTACGCCACACAGAAAGCAAAACCTGCATACATTTTCTTTCCTGCCAGCTTTCATTTTGGAGTCGCTTGGGAATTCCTAGATAAGAGAAATCTGAGCCCCCTTGTTAATGCAATAAACGCACTATTTGTACATACGTGTAAGCTCATTCCTAGGATCGTCCACAGAGGCAAAGCATTAAGCTCGTCACAATTTGGACTATTTATACGATGAATATGTCGGCATGGAAGAAGTGTGTCGAAATTATGTGCATGAACGTTAAGTATTAAGAAGGAGTGTACATTCATCTGTAAAACGTTTCAGCTCCCAGCGGAGCACATATAATCAAGTCTAGTGCTATCAGTTTTTGCTTCCTCTATTCTTTCTCAAGCTCTCTTCTACTAGAGTGTTTTTCTTCATGTTTCTCCGACCACGTAGATTCCACACAAAACACGATATTGCAAATCCTTCCAGCTGATTTTCTTAACGTGTACATTATCCGGCGCGAAGGTCTTCCCGCCTCTCTCCGCTGGTCTTTTCAACAGTTGCACAATAATGATCTTATCATTCCATTACTACTATCGGGCGCAATCAGCCAGTCATGAATTGACTTTACATTGGAATTAAACATGTGTGCTGCGCGTGATTCATAAATAACAACAACCCCCCCCCCCCCACATTTCTTCAGGCGATGATGTATTCTTATACCGATTATACGAGGGGTAGCTTCAACAAATAATTCCAGCAATAATCAACTCACGTTTGAATGAGCGATAAAGTCGTGGATATTATAGTTTTATTAGTTGATAGTATAGTGCCTCACCAATCTATTCTTGAAGGAGGAACGGTTAATAAGGAAAAGTGCACGTTGATATTCCCCGTTGTCTAAGAGAAGTGATCAGAAGGAAACAGCCAAACACATTGTGAACAAAGAGTTGCATGACATGCGCAACCACTCGATCCCTACTGGTGAAGCATTACGGCGTGACGCACAATGTGACTGCTCTGGAACAACTTCCACATTTTCACTACACGAGATAGCCTGATGTTTTCTAGTCGCCTCACCAAAAATCGACTATGAAAGGGCAGCGATTCGTGCATGCTGGGGTCGTTATCACCAATGCGACAAAACTGATGAGATGTGTCAAAGGATGGGTTCCAAGAATGTTTCCAGTAGATGTACGGATATATATATATTTACACACACACACTCCAGTAATGAGTCAGACGGTTCGGTGAAAAAGCTCTTTATTATGGTATAGAAATAAACGCTGGAAATACAAAATTAATGACCAACAACGCCGAGGGCTTCAACAGCAGGATAAAAGCTAATGGTCAGAAACTCAAGTGGTTGACCGTTTTAACTGGGGTCGATTGTCAGTGATGAGGGATCAAAATGTGAAGTTTTGGCCAGAATAGGACAGACAATAGCGGCGCTTGCACGGCTCAACACAATCTGGCAAGATAAGCGGTTAGCACTATGCACGAAATTCAGATTAATGCGTACACTGGTCCTGTCAATATTCCTCTATGCTTGTGAGACATGGGCAGGTACAGCTGACCTTCAGCGAAGGATACAGGCTTTGGAGATCAGATGTTTCCGAAGACTTTTAAACGTACGTACAAAGATCGAGTTACAAATGAGGAAATACGAGATAGAATTACAACAGCGATAGGGCCTTTTGAAGACCTCTTGGCAACTGTCAAAAGAAGGAAAGTCGCTTGGTACGGTCACATATCGAGATCAAATGGTCTTGCAAATACGATCCTCCACGGAAAGGTGCAAGGCAGACGACGAAGAGGCCGTCCCAAAAAAGAGGTGGGAGGACAACATAAAAGAATGAACTAATCTCCGACCAGAAGAAGCACAGGCAGCGGCCGCTGACAGAGAAGGTTGGCGTGGGGTTGTGAGGACTTCTTAATGTGTGCCCCAACGACCTCACCGGTTTCTGACCTGATATATAAGTTTATTCTCATGTGTAGTGGTAGTGCTTCTCATCACTTGACTAAACACACCTTGAATACACACAACCATCCTTGTCTAGAGTCGTATTACAACTGTCTTTTGATGGCCCTAAATATGCGCCAGAGACGTGGCTTTTTAAGACGCCGGCATAACTTTTATGTTGTGTGGTTTGTAGGAGAATGCTGTTACACTTATGTGTTGTATTTTCTGCACAGGAGAGACTAATGTCTAGCAGAAACGCTGCAGACGCCTGGGGGTACGCGAAGTTTTCTTGACATGCTGCAATCATGTGGTATGGCCGCTTCTATCGTCTGTTATAATCTATCATCGTTATTTGTGGCAGTCGCATTACTCCTCTGAATTCTTTTGAGAAACATTCTTTCTACCTGCACGTTATGCTTGTTGGGAAAAATATGACTCGCTACCACATGCTCTACTACTTAGTCAATATCGTCTAGAAGATGCTCTAAAGAAACTTCATTGTATTAAATCTCAGCTTTCTCTTAAGAGGAGTGACTAGTTTCTCCCACCCCGACCTCGGATATCAGTTTACAGCCGCAAATGGCTACTCGGCTTACTGGTACAGAAAGCAAGACATCATAGAAAGGAAACGAAAGTACATATGCCATATCATTTTCGTTATGTCTGAGAAAATGCGATAGGAAGTCTGTTGCACGTAGTGGTCCGAAAATTACCAGGGGGATCGGTCTTGTGGCATCATTTATGAACCTTCTGCAAAGAATATGGTCCCACCAGAAATATTTCCAGTAGATGTACGGACGTTGGTGAAAGTGTGTAGTTGTCAAATGAAACTATTTCTTTCAGACACGTAGTGTAAATAATTGTATTGTTCTTCTTCCGAAGCCCTTCAGCAGACTTAACCGCTGGTCAGAAATGAAGTGTTAGAGACCTCAGTTTATGAGGTGGTGTGGCCTTTTCCTCCCCTAAACGTAAGTCAAGTACCCATTTACAGCCAAGTTGACTAGAGCTGCCGCTAGTGGAGGTTTAACCCTGTACCGTTGAAATGAAAAGTGAGTGCTCTATCACTGCGCTAATCAACCGCTCATTCTCCTCTTTATACAATACACAAATTGAAGGAACCTCACATAACCATTGATATTTTTTAATAATCAATGCATAATATATAAGGTACTATTTGTAGAGCTTTCATTCATACTCAGATGAATTGACAAAATCGCTTAATAACAAGGTGTACATACCCATGAATTGGAAAGTGTTCTGCTCTACGGGGCTTTCAGTTACTAGTTAGTTTCCGAATTTGATCACCTGGCCCAGAGGACAATTTTGGTTGTGAAGTCTGAATGCATATTCACGGCACTACTCACCTTCGTTTACAATGAGCACTTAACGGTCACTCTCCACCAATTTTTGAGATATAAACAAAAAATTAATACACGTACAGCTCATATGTTACACTGTGCATTTAACCGCAGCGCTGAATGCGTTCCGTTTCAATGAATGGTTGATTACCAGAGGATATTAGTTAACTTCCCCCTCCATTATTATCTTTATCAAGAGCTGTGATCGGTAATAGTGAAAGACCCACTAATCTTTCTTCTCTCACAGTCGACCTCAATTTATTTTGTTTGGGACGGCGTGGGCTAGTGGTTAAATGATACGGCTCACAATCCGAAGATGCTGGGTTCGCTCCCCATCACAGCACTCGCCGTTAACGCGAGAATCTAACCATTAAAAAATGCAGGAGAAAGCAGAACCTTACATAAAATGCATGTCGAAGTCGGATGCACTGGGCCGATAGAAGCAATATAAAAATATAGTGCAACGCACACTATCTTGCGGAATAGATAAATAAGGCAAATACACAACAAAACCTAGTCACGAACATCGAGGTCTTCAGACAGACACAGCTCGATAGCATCTCAACGTTAGATTGGTACCACCTCTCCCAGGACGTCCCGGCTCGACAGCTTCTAGACATGTACCTGGAAATCAACTTCCTGTTGTTCCTTTTATGTCCCTAACAAAGTATAGGACCATTACTGTGATATACTCCATACGGGAGACTGCACCAAAGCACGGAGTGTGCTCTTTATGTGTTGGTTTCTACAGCAATTCATTTATAATGAGTATGTCCGCTGGGACAAAATAGAAAAAAATGACAACCAGAAACTAGCGTATTCCGTCTGCTACGTTTAATTGGATATCCTAATGCATGGCACTACCCGTGAGCATTAAATGACAAGGCCTAACGTGCGACGTGCCAGTTCCCAACCCTTCTGTATGTGTGTAGTGCAGCCAGGGTTCACGATCGTAGTTCGACAGGCAGCGATTTATTGTAAATTATCCCACGAGATACAGCAAACTATATGCCCCTTGTTTTGGAATGCGTATCTGACACAAGTGAAACACACGATCTTAACACACGTGCAACTTAATGAACCAGAAGGGCAATGCAACATAATGACAGAAACCACATCTCATTTAAAGGAAATGCAACTGCAAGCAGGCTGTTCTGGCCAACTGGGTATGGATCGGCATTGTTATCTGGCTTTTGCTTAGCCTAAACATTATACACAAAACATAACAACACAGTATTTGGACTTTAAATTAGTAGCCAGTACAACACCAAACGTAACAACGCCCTATGTGCACCTCTGTTTAGTAGCATGTCCTAAAACACTTTTTGTACATTTCTTTAGCCCGTGCAACACAAAATGGAACAACACACTATCTGTAGCTATGCTTAGTAGTCTGCACAACACACTATCTGTACCTATGTTTAGTAATCTGCACAACACACTATCTGTAGCTATGTTTAGTAGTCTGCACAACACACTATCTGTACCTATGTAAATTAGCATGCACACGCCAACGTGTAATACTATCTGCACCGCTGTTTAGACTGCACACCTGACCCGAATAAGTCTTCCCCCTTTTTTTTTATTTCTTATGGATTATAGCTTCTAAAGGATTGGGTAACCAGCCTCGTGCCAAATCCTTTCTAGTCGTCATTTAGGACGTGTCTCGCAGGTTATATATTCTGGGCTGCCTTGTGACACACGTCACCCTGTTCATGTTACACAGGATGTCAAACACTATGTTTAGTCCGTGGTGTGCTGCCTTGTAACACACGTCACCCTGTTCATGTTACACAGGATGTCAAACACTATGTTTAGTCCGTGGTGTGCTGCCTTGTAACACACGTCACCCTGTTCATGTTACACAGGATGTCAAACACTATGTTTAGTCCGTGCATCCGACACACATTATCCTGTTCTATTTAATGTGTAATGAGTATCATAATGTGATGATATTTATAATGTATGTGGCGCAGTCCACTTTATATGTCACAAGCAGTGTATTGCTGCATTTTTCTTTTGATAACACTCGAGTGTACCCAGGCTTTCTGGTAGTTTTTATTTGTGTGAAAGTAGTTCGTGCTGGTAAATTGATTTTTACCCGAGTGGTTCCTAGGCGAACAGAATGTGGACATTGTTTCCTTCCTTTCATGTCGTAAGAGGCTAGTATAGAAGGTTGTGCATGTGATTGGCAACCTTGCAATATTTAAAAAAAAACATGAATCCATACTGCAAATGACTAGGATCAGGCTTTCCTAATAGCTAATTAGGGGAGCCAAACACAGTGTTGGACCAACGCGCCACCAAATGACTGGAAAGAGGCTTTCTTCGGAGTTAGTTAGGTTAGGGGAAACAAATGCAGTATTTTGTAACCATGCTTAAAGAAAATGAAACGATGGGGGGCGGCTGTTGTATTATTTATTTATGTTAGGGATCAAGATGCTGAGCAGCACATGAGCTGCAGCGACCCATAGCTGACTGCTAGCGTCAGGGCCAGCTAACCAGAGCTGCTAAGACCCTTCTACACCTACACATGATCCTGGATAACAGGCTGCAGCAGGGCAGACTGGCTAAGCAGAAGAGATCGACGAGGGAATGCTAACCTGGTACTCAAAAAATGATTGCTGAAGTCGGATGTGTTGGACCGAAAGATGCAAATATCGCAGTCAAACTGTAAACTAAGATAACGCATTCCGTTCTCTTGACTACATTCTGCTACTTAAGCCCTTTCAAGTTTGATAGCGGGAGAATGAGAATGAACCAAGCCAAGCCAATTATGTAGTAAATTACTATCTCGCTAACTGGCGTTCTCTTCTTCTTCAGTGTTCGCCGTGAAAAGGAAGTTATGGTGTTGTAGCGCGAGGATGCCATATCTGCCCTTTTCGGCAGCACAAACCAGTTTCTCCCGGCTTATTTAGGTTCCAGGTTTGCTAACTACTCAAGTACGCCCGAGAATATAAGAAGAGATACTTTAACGCGCTACTGAAGAAATGACAAGGAAATAACTGAATTCAAGTGCCTTAACATCACGCATAAGTCTATTCAGATGTAAATAGTAACCCGACTTAATGGTGTTAGGCAAGGGAGTGAAGAAAAATGGTTACCCCCACAGCGTATGTCTGCAACTGATAGTATGTGTGCTCGGATCATATTTTGTATTTTTATCTACGTGGTGACTTACGATGGGTGTCGCTATAGCCGAGAGGTAAGGAGCTCGTCTCTCAAGAGACGAAAGCGAGAAACGGCAGATGTCAAAAGTTACAAGCGTCCCCTGTCTTGGGGGAGGAGGTCAGCATCTAGATATATCCCATTTTATTTCTGGATGGTTGAAATCTCCCATTAATAATAATTTCCCTTCACTTGCCTTTACTATGCTACTAATCAGCTCCTCGTCTTCCTCTTGTTGACTTGATGGACATCTATAGCACACTCCAATCACTGTTTTTTCACCCCCACTGTCTATTTCTCCCCATACACTTTCATTACCACATGATAAATAATCTTTGATCGTTATATTAACAGAATGTATACAGTATAATAAAACGCCACCTCCCTTAGTCTTGTCTCCAACTATCCTATCTTTCCTTAATATTGTATATCCCTCAATTTCAAGTTCACTATCTGCAATCTCCTCATATGTCCATGATTCTGTTAATCCTATTATATCTGGTTTTTCTTCTTCTACATACAGTTCCAATTCTTCTCTTTTATTTACTATGCTTCTCACATTTGCATAAAAACATTTTAGTTTGTAATGTTGTTGGTTTTCCTCTTTTTGCTTCTGCTTTATCATTTTAGTGTTTGCTTTTCCACTACGCAATTCACACTTCCCTGACACCAACTCTCGCCTTTGACTACATCCTCTATAGCAAGGTACAATTTGTAGGTCACTATATTCTACAACGCAAATCGTTAAAGGCGCACGAGGATGGTTGTGCATGAGACTAGGTACCCAATCACGTAAAACAAATAACCACAGACATCCCCAATACACGCTGAAGCCAACTGCAATGATGGCCCTATATTGATTGCTATTGGAGGGGGAAAATATATTCAGGATTCGTGTCTACTTATGTCGTTAGAGGAGCAATCCTATTTACTTGCCCCATCTCTGTGACAGTTCATACATATGCTGTCTGTGCATCTACATCTTTTATCTAGCGCCATCAATCCACCTTTTACTCGTTCTTTTTCTTGATATATAGAGCCACGACGTTTGGTGTTATAGATTCGTGGGTCGGATACGTTAGGTGAAACCCATGGCATACGACTCAGCAATTGAATGACATGTTTGTCTGTTGACGCAAACCGACGTGTCAACATTCTGGATTTCTCACTGTCTCTTCTACTGCACGTATATCATCTGCCAAAGTTAATGTTGTCTAGATTGTATTAGGAGTATCACGTGGCCGGGCTGAATGATCTCACCTCGTGATCCTACTCACACTGAGGCCCACATCATGTGGTTTGGGACACGCGGGTTTATGACCCCGGATAAAACTCGCCAAGATCATATGAGCTGTGACGGGGGAGAATAGGAAGGGCGTCTTATTAATCTTGATATGACAACCAAATCTATAAGTTTTGCATGCATGCAAAGAAAAAGTATGTATGTTATTCACGTATGGCTGCGTTTCTTGCCATAGAACCACCAAATTTGGCATATGTATTTATTTTGATACCCTTTAGTTTTAAGTTGGAATTTATGACAAACAAGATAAAAAGGAAAATTGTATTGATTTCTCTAAACTATTTACATCGACAACATAAAGAAATATAAATTAGGACAGATCCAATTTATCGAAACAATGACTGCGCGCCGTTATACGTGGTTATTAAGTAAGAGATTGTTTAGTTATGTTTATTAAAATTTAAACAACAATTGCATAATCAAATTAATTGAAAATGTGAATTGTTAGGCCACGACCGAATGTGGACAGAAGGCGGATGCACTGGGTCGACAGGCTCAAAATAAAAACCACAAAGCAAAGACAAATAAAGAGTAAGTAAAAAAAATATTTTTTTAAAATATTTTAAGCATCATCCGAAAATTGGACACTTCTGAGACTACCCATCTTAACCTATATATACTATTTATTAGCAGGAAGTTAAATGTGAATTAATAAAAACCTACTCTTTTTAAATTATTACCACAGACTAAATGCTAGAAGTTCATTTAACCTAGCATTTGCCTTTGAACGCATTTCTAACCCATGTGTCGGAGGAGGAAGACTAACGTCTGGTCAGGCAAAATAAACTGGTCAAGACCCTCACCTTGGGTTCATCATAGCCCTCCCTGAAAACGAGCTGTTTTCATGGCAGCCTGGCGAACGAGGCATCGTTGTGATCCCCGTAGTAGTGATCGACACGCAAATGGAACAAAGCATAGCACAACCCCGGTTCACCTTCATCAGCACGCTCGGGATGGGAAGAAAGTTAACGTCCTTTTCAGGGCGCACAACCCATGTGTCGATACTAAGAGACCAGTATCGTAACTGCTCGGCCACAAAACCCGCTTTCTTACCCATACAATCTAACTAGAACGGTTACTCGTCTTTTCCACACACACAAAGTACACAGAACTGATCTACCATTTTAACTGGGGTTAAACACACACGAGTGTGCTAAAACACAGTGACCGAGTAACAGGGCAGTGCAGCATTCTCTTCTAACAGATAAGGTGCCAGATTCCATCCCCAGTATCCAGACTGCAGCCGACTCAATTCCGCAGCTGAACTTGTAATCCAAGATAAAGATATCTACCAAGAAAACATAGTATTCCTGACTGATGCCGCGTCGATATTAGCAGCGCTAAAACAAAACAAAGATGAGCTCGAGCAATGTATGTTCTCTCTGACACAGTTGTCAGCAGAACATCCAAGGTTGGTCATACAGTGGATCCCATCCCACTGCAATATTGAAGGCAATGAAGCTGCAGACAAACTAGCAAAGAGAGGAGGAGCATCCCAACAAACAGACATGAGTATCACATATAATGAGGCCAAGGCAACTTCAGGGTAAAATAGGCTGATCAACATCCCGACTTCCGAAAAGAAGACAGCTACTATAACTCAACTAGAGAAGAGCAAGTCATCATCTTCAGACTGAGAACTGGGCATAACAGACTCAAGGGTCATCTTTACAACAAAATGAGGGCTGGGACAGATGACCATGTGGGGAGCATATCATGACCGCGGAACACATCCTGCAAAGCTGCAAGCAGGAAAAGAGAGAACAATACTGGCCTCGTGAGACAGATACGAGACAGAAGCTGTATGGAGATAAAACAGCCCCATAGACAACGGTGTCCTTTGTAAGAGAAACCGGAACCTTGATTTGAGGATGAACAACGAAGAAGTATCCTATTAACTCAAGCCTCGAGTACAACATAAAAACACTTACCATATAACAGTCACCGCAACCCAAATCTATGAATGTGCACGATGCACTACTGATCAATTTACTAACTGTCAACACGCGTTCTTTTTTTCGCTATAATAGAAGCACGAGGCTATTGACTTCAGCAAGTCTCTCCCACAGAATGTTAACAAGTGACTTAGCCCTGATGCTCCACACTCCAATCGACCATGATGGTGTTGAGATATTTTTCTTGACTTATAAAGCCGATCGCAGGCAATGATAGCTGCATCATGAGATTTATTTTTGTCGTGATGTAACTTGCGCTGTATTTGGATTTTAGTGATGAAGTCATGAAAGCGCTGGTCATCAAATTCACGCTCTCATCCCGAGCTACCTTATTGCTACATGATTGGGCAACCAACCAACCCAAAGTAGACTGGCACATTAGAATCTGACTATTCTTTGCTCCAAAATCTGGCACAAGCAGTACACGAGTAGTCGTCCATCCGAGCATAAGCTATGTATTTATTTCGCAGGTGAATATCATTAAACAATGGGGAACATTGTCATCTCCAGCATTTCACACGACTGGTACCCCGACGAACGAATGTTTTTATAAAAGACGACTAAAGACTGGATATCAATGGGACTAGAAACCTCACAATATACAATCATTGTTACGAAATCGTTACTGCAAATGCTTTCTGTAAAGGTACCATCTTAAACCTAACCTGGAGCCAAAATGGCAATCACTCAATAAATCATTATAGATAAGCCGTGAATGAATCTTCTTCAATCACGTTTCGCCTCGAAGCTTGACAGGTCAGAAATATGATCTTTTCTGTCCATTTTTTCAATGTGTTGATCACCCGTGTGGCAACTTTCGTGTATCACGGTGCAATTGTAATATGAAACGATGGGGATACACAGATGATGACACGTGACTGGCGCAATATAGGGCCCAGACCAACCGATTATCTGCCCCAACTTCCAGGAAACATGCAATAGGTGCGACATGCTGGAAGCAAATGATAATACAGTCTATGTCACTGAATACTGGATGCATGCCGTATGACATGGTGCTTGGATACGGAAAGTAAGTGATTACTGAGTTAGGCACATAGAAACAAATATTGAAAATGATACAAAAAGGAAGATTAACTCGAGTGGAACACAAACTGCGACATGAATTTCTACTACAGAAAATACTAGAAGACACAACCCAGAGGAAAATTTGACGAGGGTGACCAAGACTCATCTCAGGAATGCAGAATCAAACGGAGAGACATGCTCAGACAACCTTACAACCCGTCTTAGCACTGACCAACCAGATACTATGGTAAAATAGAGAGACATGCACAGACAACCATACAACTAGTCTTAGCAAAGACCAATTAGATGACGATGATGGCGTAATTGTATAAGTTTAAACTAATACATATACAATTTATAGAAAATAGGGAGACCACAGAATGTTCCCACACAAAGTATGCTAAATAACTAGCGATCGTAGCGAATACAAAACATACAGCCGACTGCGCAACACGTAAAAGATAGAAACACTCCCACGTGTATAATTGGCCCCATTTGAACACAATCATAACTGAGTCAAACCCATGTAAAACTATAGTTACGTCGTTATCCCGCTTGCTGAGGTCAGCCGTGGTATTAATTGGTTGGTAACCGTGAAAAGCGTTAATTATACTGAGCTAGCTAGACTCTTATTTCACCCACAATAGAAAAATCGAACCTGCTTACTTGGACTAAGATACTGGTATCCCAACCGATCTGCCACCACCGTAAAGGTGAAAACAATGTAAGAGACACCTTAGCTTATCTGGCAGTGATTGGTAAGTTATTTTCATGCATACGCGCGTGCAGCCTTGCGTTACAGGGTTCAGAAACGAGTGCATGAAATATGAAGCACAGTTACATATCGTAAGAGACAACAAGTAGTGTTGTAGATAGAACTGGATGTCGTATCCTGCCGACAATATAACGATGTTTCGTCTACTCTCGCTAAGTGAAGAATATGGTAGCAAGAAGAACTGACCAGTTTACAGGAAGCGCGAATCCGATCATTTCATTACTGCCAATAACAATAGTGTTAAATCGCAGGCAATGATCGCGTCATCATCAGACGTTTTTTTTGTCCTGATGTAACTTGCGCCGTATTTGGATTTTACCGAAAAATAAAATTAGCTGACCATCAACCCTACTTGCTTATCCGGAGTTATAGTCCGTCTTTTAATTCATGAACAAGGTCCGAAGCAATTTTCTTCTAAACTGCATTTCATATCCAAATGATTTTTCGCATGCAGCCTTATCTATGATGCTAAAACATTGATAGTATTTAGTCTATAAATGTTAATACATTTCCACATCGGCGAATTCTTTTATCTTTTAGAACTATTGCATAGAAATGGCATTACATTTTAGATTTTACAGTACTATGTTTATTTCTCGTTGTATTTTGTTCATAGGCGTATCTCCTTAATGTCTTGATAGATCGATTGATTGTATTGCCCTTTATGTAGTAAATAAAGTAGTAACGATCCCGTCACGCCATGCGGCGCATAGGAAATATGGTGCTAGGCCCATATTATTCTGTAACCCACGGCACTTAGTGGATTATGTGGTCAGCATCGCGCCGGTCGCCTTTACTTCCCGGTATCCATTTAAGGCTGGGTCGACCAGAAACCCATTGCAGTCTGAAAAATGATTTCCGCCTCAATTGGGGAATGAACCCAAGACCACTCAGATGCGAAGTCAGCGACTAACCGCTGCGCTACTCAGTTCTCTTTATGTACAATCGCAAAAATGGCACCACTATGCAACAGTTAAGTACCTAAATCACCATAAATCTACTTGTTTTGAAAAACATACGCTTATTCATCAAAGTACGCTAATCAGTATGTCCACAAAATAATATATTTATCATTCAAATTGTCGATTCAAAGAAGTTGATAATTGTTACTGGCTGGACAAATTGTAATCTATTTCGTTGCCAGTACTGTTCGTCCCGGAGCACATGTTCAACACACTTCTCCTAGAACTGAATGTCTATTTTTGAAAGGTACTCACATGTCAGCACTTCAACATCACACATTTTAAATGCCGTTCTGTTTGGCAACTTGTCCTTTCACTTTAGCTGACACAAACTCTATAGGGTTTAGATGCACATGATATGCAGGTAGTCACAGAGAAGTGTGACCATACTGTTCAATGATTTTGTCAATATGATACCCCGTCTCTTATTTGTCTTCCTCACAAGTTGCAAAAACTCTGGCTATAAGATGCATTGTCCATTAATAGGCATGACGGTCTATCCAGAATTGGAAGCAGATCATTTGTCACCCAGTGCCTGAAAATGTGTCCATTCATTTCAGCGTGGTAGTCTCTAGCATCATTACTTTTGTATTGGAAAATAAGTTTATCATCGTGTCCATTATCACTGCTTTCGGCATACGTTAGTATAATGCGCTGCCCTTTGCTGCTTGGAACTTGTCTTTTCAATTCATCCTTAACTGATTCTCATTACCATAGACACAGAATTTGTCCAAGTATACAATAGCATAGCCTTGCCTAGCCCGATCACGTATCTGTCTGAGGTATTTGCTTTAAGCAGCAATCAAATGTGGTGTTCTACATATAATATTCCTGCCGCCTGAAGTTATCCTGAATGTAAAACCGGCATCTCTTGCAATTTTCCAAAGAGTACTTTGGAAACTTGAATACTGCAATATTAATTTTAGCTTCCGGAGAGTAACAAGTTGATTTTTCGTCAACAGTTTCAATATCTACCATTTCATGACATCTCTGTCGAAATCGTCAAATTTCGTTTTTCTACGTTGCTTGATATGAGTGCACTTTTGAGTCCTGTCCAATTTGACCAGTAAAAAGATGATCTACCCAGATTAAGCCTCAATTGCATTCATTTCTCAGGATCATGAAATTCGCAATATAAACTACTTGTCTTAGATTCCCCGTAAAAGAACTGATATAGTAAAGCGGCAACTTTCTGCATTGTTATAAATATACACTTCAACTCATTTTGAAATTGAAATCAATGAAACTTTTGAAAAAGCAACATTATGTAAAAATAACACCACAAACTATAATATCGCGACACGTCTATGATGATTGACACTTTCACATGAATGACGTTTGCTGTTTTCCACATTCGATAAAGTGTCTGTGGTGCACGGAACATCAAGAATTTGTATTTACTCAGCATATTTGAAGGTCAAAACATCTATTTTTAAAACAGTAGGTCTGTGTACCTTAAACATGTTAAAATTATGTCCAATTCACCGAGGTTGCTTTTAATATAGCCTAATGAATACATGTATCAAAATACACATTTCTTAGAGATAAAAATATTTCCATAGCGTCATGGATATTATAAGGCTGAATACGAAAAATGATTTGGATCTGACATGCATCAGTTTAGTAGAAAATTGCTCCGGCCCTTGTTTATGAATTAAAAGACTGACCATACTTTTTAGTTGCTACATGATTGGGTAAACCACCCCCCACAGGGTGCCAGTTTTACTATTCTTTGCTCCCAAATCGAGCCCTGGTAGTGCACGAGTAGACGCCAGGCCGAGTATAAGCTATCTATATATTTTTGCTACCCTATGAACAGACCCTTGTAGTCACATATAACGACTTGTTTGGAAGGTTGCAGCCGGGCTATTCTATTCAGCCAGGGTGTGTAGAACATGTTCTATTGCAGAGGCAAGATATAACAACATTCAAATCTGTTGAATTGTAGGCGTGCATGGTAGCGAAGGTGGGCTGCTGCTTCCATATACTAAATCAACCAGCGAGTTTGTCAAGCCTACAGCCCCAAACTTTCTTGTCCTCAAAAGTATTTGTTGATCGTACACATAGATGCATCCATGTTAAGTTATATGTTGACCGTTTGACACAGCACGTCGGAACAAAACAAAAACAAATGTCCGATGTAGAGGTCACAGAAAGACTTGGTCAAGCAATGCCTTGTATTGAATTAAATAACATATATATATATATATATATATATATATATAAATCCGATATGTTGGTATCAAAAACGAGGAATTGGATTAGTCACAGAAGAATTCAAGTCACATTATTCTCATACTTCGTGAAGACTGCTCATGCTGGCCCGAGAAGAAGAAAACAAAAGACACGTAAAGGAGCGTGACTAAAACAAATCAGGAATTTTGTAAAGTAAATACTGACACGGAAAGAAAATGCTTCGGTGCTGGGACCACGCTGCGTAGACAGGTGGTTATAGTGTCAGTGCTCACAACTAAACATGCATGTTTTAGGGTTTAGCAAGGTAGTGTTCCTATGGGAAGTAAACCCATGTCACCAATTGTGTTGAAGTTAGAAGCACTGTACCGTAAGGCGCAACACATTCCTCCTTAAGAAGCAATTCGACTGAAAAATACTCCCAGGATTAAGGAATGACGGGGAAAGTTTAGCGAACAGATGGTACAGCGAGACATACGTGAATCCTAGGTTGACCTATTTTATACAACCAATTACACATACCTAGCAGGTGAGGCTATGAAAATATGCGTATAGGAAATGCTAACTCTCTTAGACACAAACAATATCCCGCGGGAAGTTGGGACCATGTTGATAAGATATGGACAATCTTACACCAATGAAAAAAACAAACCAGAATACAAATTTCTAAACGGCTGCACGTGGTTATATACATACCCACAAAATTAACTAATGTTATATATAGTTTCTTTTGTTTCGGCGGGCAAATGATGGTATATTAACCAAATACTGATGGTGTAGAAATAGTTTTCTTTAATTTAACATTAAAGAACTGGGGAAAAGGTGTAACCATTGGTGTAACATTTTATTGACACACAATGGCCTTGGGTGGCAGAGAGGTTAGAGTGCTTGTCTTTCATGGGAAACTGATAGGTTCAAACCCTAAACTCGGCACGCTCTAAGCTCCCCCCAAGTGTGAAGGGATACCCGACTTACTGTTAGAGAAGGCATCGTGGTGACTAAAGTTAACTGGCAAATCGATTCAAAAAGAACAAAAAGGCAATACTGTGCAGTCTCTACATCCCTAACGGCACTGTCTGTTATAGTACCTCCCTTTAACACCACCACCCCCCCCCTTTTTTAAAGAGATATATTTACTGTCAAGCTTAGTGAGAGGAGACTTCCGTCTGGTGAGACAAAACATACTGCTCAGACAATGTTAGTCAGTATCAAGCGAATTACGCATACCAAGTCCCCCATCTCACGACCAAGCAGTTTTCCCTGGAAACATGCTGTTTCGTGGCAGTCTGGCTAACGATGTGGGCGATCGACGTGACATTTGTAGTAGTCAGCGACACACAGATGATGCCGAGCATAGCATAATATCTTAGAGGACTCCTGGTCCACCTTCACCAGCACGCTCGGAAAGCTACTGCAACCCACCACTTAACGCCCTTATCAGGACACAAAAACTTACTCACTGTGGCCATTCAACAACTGTCAAGCTTCAGTTATTACGCAAAGGGCGTGGTGCTAGCTGACGTCAAATAATGATGGCACTTTACGTCACTACAATCGCGCTTTCTTATCTTGTGTCAAATTGCACGGAAACCAGCTTTCGTATGTTTGATTACGCTACAACCATACAGCTCGTCACCATATCTATTTTTTTAGGCATTGACAGACAAATCTAAGCACTGAAAACGTTATCACAGATTTCTGCTTAAAGCCAATTTATTATTAAAAAATGACTTGACTTAAGTGCTGCTCTTCTTCTACCATGGGCTGTAGTAGTATTAAAGTATTTTCTTTGTGGCGTATAGCTTTTACAATATAGGATAGCTGGACCCATGACCAACCGTCCTTAGTCACCTCTAACCACATTTCTGGTAGGTAATGGCGCTATTATTTAAATTTCAGGGAAGAATACATGGACAGATCTGGAGTGATTGACTGAACAGGACCTGGCATATATTTTATGAAGACATGTGCTCCCCAGGGAGCGGAAATGTTTTGACCGATTAATCCCCAACACTTATAATTTTACTCATTCTCAGAAATCATAATGAAAATGATAACTGAACAAAATTAGCACATCTTCAAATTTGTTATTTCCTCATAATATCCATCAATACAAATACTTAAATTTAAAATTAAATGTGATTTGTTGCTGATAAGAAACAATTGACTTAAATATACATACACATGGTAGACCACTTAAGTTCTGCACGACACTTTACGACCTAACTGGAAAAAAAAACTAACTATATGTATGTCAATTCTTAAATCCAGCTAATTATATGAGCGGTGATTACGATATCTGAAAGTGATTGATTGGATGACAATCTGAGAATTTAAATCTATTCTCAGATTTTGACTATCCAGCATGCAAAATAATAAAATATATTACACATTCTTCAATAATTTGTCCCTGCTGAAGTCGAACCGAAAGGTACAAATATCGCAGCCAAGCTGTAAACTACAACATGGCACATTCCGTTCTCCAGGCTACATCCTGCCACTTGCAAAGCCCTTTTTAGGGCTCTAGTAACAGGAGTTTGAGAATGACAATGAATCATTTTTCACCATTGAACTAATTTTTGTAATACTAATCCGGAGTTAGCATATCTCTATACCTAAACAAATTTGCAAATGGTGTGGTAGCAAACAAATAGTGACTAGGTCAATGCCATGTGTATGTGCTGACCATAGTCAAACAGATCCTATAAGACTTTTTTTAAAGATATATCCTAGGGGAGGGGCTAACCTCCTACCAAGCGTGTCAGCAGGGTTGTGGATTGCTGAATGTCCCTCTAATTTCAAGGCTAGCTGCAAATATTAAATAAGCAGCTGTGGTTGATAAAAACAGGCCAGCAGGCACTGAGGAGGCAGCACCTCCACCATGGCAAAGCACAACAGATTAATCACATGTTTGTCTTAAACCCTAATTACAAAAAGAAACATAACCTCTGCAACATAGGGTAGAAAAGGGATGACAAAGTAAAGTAAAATAAAAGACAGAGAAAAACAATAAAGGAGTCAGTAAAACAAGGACAATGAACAAAAATAACCTTACTGGCCAGACCCAAAGCATTGTGAAGGAGTGAGTCATTCCCTTTGTTTTGATATCCCTTGTGCTTTTAAATGTAGGTCCACAATATCTGTATGTTCTACTATTGCCAATGTCTTTTTTATTAGACATTGTTAAAATAATTATAATGGTAACATAAAAGAACACATGTTCAGAGTGATGTGTCACTTTACATAACCAAAATATGTCACTATGAGTATGATAATTGATATTTTTATATTAGACCCTATAGTATATGTTAGGCCATTAGGGTCTATTCATTTTCTTATGACATAGAAAAGGTCACTAGTATCAATTATGATATTGGTAAACAATGAGTTTTACTATTATTATATATAATAATACATATAAATGGGATACATTTTTATTATTTTTTAAATGCATGGAAACGCAACCAAAACTAACTAGTTTAGAGGGCTAGAAGCTAAATTAAATATTGAAGAAATAAAAATAACACAGTTGACGGTCTGGATAACGATATTATAATATGTCATATAATAATGTATTGTATATGTTAATGCGTCTTGTTCAACTAGTCAACTAAATTAATCATTAAAATGACATTACTGTCATTACACATGGCATAGGATAAACTCAACTACTTGGTCAGTCTCTTAATTAAAAATTAACACGGTAGGTAAGAACGTTCCCAACACTTTGTCAATATCTAACTTACAATTGTATTAAAAATCACTCACGAATATTTTTTAGGAACTAAGTTTAACTACTATTATTAGATTGCCGGCTAATTTTTTTATAAATTATTGTACAATCACAATCAGTGAATCATTCATACAGTCACAATCACAATAACATTAGTTGTAGTAATAATAATTATAATTATTATTTTTGTACTCACACGTTCTCGAAGACTTTATTGGAAGGATCCAAAACTTGATGTTGCGCTACTGAAAATCCAAAATAACTGTTCGTCTTTCCTCGTTTAATGACCGAAAATCTAGCATCTAAATTAATTCCATCTATAATAACCAAATTCATACAGAAACAACACAATAAAGTGTGTAATTGTGTAAAGCCCCTAGACGCCGCCATGGTTCGTTTCCTAAGTGCCGTCAGATGGTCAGATTTTTTAGCTTCTTGAAGTGAAATTATCAAATGTATGATTCATTAATTAATTAGTTTAAAATATGTAGATCTATACAATTAGATTCAACACTTTTTTTAGTTCTATTTCATTATGTTAGAAACTAATGTAAGATTCAATAATTTTTGTGATGAAAAATGTGTTCCTGTAGAAATGATCACAGGTTTAACTATAATAGTTAAATTTTGTTGTGAAAAAACTCAAGAACTATAACACTGTTTGTGCATATAACACAATATTATATACCGTGTACCGGAGCATTAGCAGTCTGAACACTAAATCTATTTTCAAAGAAGTCAACTTGCGTAGCTTATCTGGCAAATAGTATCAAGTTTCGGGAAGCACGAGAGCAAGTGATTTCCTGTTTACATTTTGTCAATCTACATTTTGGGCAATCGTAGGAGGGTTGGATAAGATTTACAGAAAATCCACCCCTGTCATTTTTTTTAGAGGCTCGAGGACATGATAGGGGGAGTACAGTCATGCTGTCAAATATAGTAAAGCAACATCAGTCTAGACAACAAGCACGCAAGGAGCTACAAGGTTCGAGTAATGCCTGAATGAATGGCAATCATTGAATCAATCGATTCAATGACAATGATTAATTACTTTACTTATTTACTTATTATTTATTAAGTTAAAGTACTTAACTTACTTTTACTGAAGTTACTCACTACTGATTACTCTCTCAGTCTCTGCTTCTGATTTAGTGATTAGATCAAGATTATATGATATTATAGATCTACTTACTATACTAAAAAAATGTATCATATTCGGATATGTTAATAACATGATTGTTATCAACAAATATGTTTTAGTGTTTATAAAATATTCTGTTAAATTTTCTTCCATGCCATTATTCATGATGTTAAAAATAAAATGCTCCGTATATTTTCTGTTTGTCTTTTGTTACCACATTAATATTAAGGGAATTTAGCCCCACAAAAGTGACAATGACCACATCAATCAAATCAAAGTGAGTCGATATAGGTGCATAAAACATTGTCCGCATCTCAGCACCATACACTGTCTTGGGCTACTTATTCTGCCTCTCTCCAGATGATGTCCATTAATCGTAGTTCCCTCTTAACGTTCTCTACTCCATGTATTGTTAGGTCAACTTCACTCTCTCTCTTCCCTTAAGGATTCAATGAGAGAGCTTGAATAACTATGTTGGACGGAGCCTTCCTCAGTGTATGTCCTATCTAGTCCCATTTTCTTTTCTTAATTTGTTGTTCCAGTGGCTGTTGTTGACTCCCTTCCCGCGGGTCTTCATTCTTCACTATGTCCAACCACTTTGTGCCAATTATCCTTCGCAGGCATCAGTTACTAAGGACTGGAGTTTTTCACTTTTTGTTATCTGACCTTGGTCATTCTCCATACAGCAGCACAGATTTGACATTGGCGTTGAATATTCTAACTTTGGTATGAATCTTTATTTCTCTGGAATGTTGCTTAGTGTCAGGAATGTCACTCTTGCCTTTTCAATTACGGTCTCTGCATCTGTTTCCCCTGACATGTCAGTTATGCTGCTCAAGCAAACAAAGGCATCCACCTCTTCCAACAGCTCTCCTTCAAGCATGATTGATTTTTTTCTTGATCGATTCATTTAAGGAGCTTGGTTTTTTTCATGTTGATATTAGTCCCAATTTGGCTGATTATTCTTTTACCATGTCCAATTTCTCTTGCATTTGGTTATGACTGTGGGACAAAAGTATCAGATCGTTTGTTTAATCAAGGTCCTCCCATTGTGACCATAGTGTCCATTCTTCTTCTTCATTCGCTATTAATCTCCTGCTACCGAGCCCTGCAAGTAGCAGGATGTAATCCAGAGAACGGAATGCGCCGTGTTACTAGTTTACAGCTTGACTGCAATTTTTGCACTTTTTGGTCTGGCACATCCATCTTTCGACAGCTTTCTTTCCATGAATTGATGTCCTCATTATCAAATCTATAGCAAACAAGAACAGAGTGGATGAGAGAAGGCATCCCTGTCTGCACCCCAGTTGTCAGTCAGTGCTCCTTCGTGTAAAGTAAAGTATCCCATAGCATTACTGCCGTAGGGGTGTGAGGTGTTAGCGATCTCACATTTCAAAGGCTTGGCTATATGAGGGCGGTGGCCATCTCCTCTCCCTCGCCGCTTTTACTTCCCCAAATTAAACCGGTACCCATTTAAGGCTGGGTCGACCCGGGAGCCATTGCGGTCTGAAAAAAACATTACCGCCTCAACTGGGGAATGAACCCAGGACCACTCAGATGCGAAGCCAGCGCGCTAACCACTGCGCTACGCGGCTCCTTCGTGTATCACTCTATTAACTGTATCTTCGTTCATTATTTCTATGAGGGTGTGTGCTTCTCTGGTATTCCATATTGTTTCAACAGTAGCCAGTGTTTTGATCCACACTGTCAAATGCCTTTACATATATGGATATTTGCCATTCAATAGTTTGCTCTGCTATGATGCGCTTAGTAGTTATGTGATCTTCTCTTGACAGAATCAATACTGCCTATTTCTCTCAGAGTTTTTTGTCTACTTGCTCTTTAATCTGCCCAAGAGCATTCTGATGGGTATCTTACCTGTCACTGACTGCAATGTAAAATCCCCTATAATTGTTGCAGTCTGACTCTCTCTCTTCTTCTCATATCTTCTTGAATAATCCTTGTAATATATCTGTTGCCGTATCTAAATCTGCTATTATAGCATCTTTTGCTGTTCCATCCAGGCCTGCAGCTTTTCCTTTCTTGAGTTTTATAATATTTGGGTATTTTTTTTGTGGTGGTTGTCTGTTTAGGTTTGCCTTTCTACAGGAATGCCCACTCTATATGGAAATGACATACCAGACCTGGCCAGAGGGTGCGGAACTGAGGCAAAAGCTGTGGGGCAGCCGCTGGACCGTGGTGAAAACTACAACCTTCATCGTGGTGATTGATCTGCAAATATAGCATGACCAAAGAGCCTGAACCCAAAGAAAAGGCTTACTTTGAAATACTCATACCATCGCTTCTGTTGTTCCTCCTATGATGTCAATATTTTACCTGTCTATCATATCAGGCCATGATTATCACGCCCTGTAGGCACTGGATCTGTTGGCTTGCACATTACCTGGACGAAGGTGAAACTGAAAACCTCAGCAAGGGCTCCTCTGCATTGAGCATCACAGTGAACGACAACCCTGTTGCAGTTACCTGGGCATCGGGCAGTTCTCTGATATACGTGGCAGACATGACATCATTCGTAGGAGGGTCCTGGCGGCTTAATCCATGCACTCTGCAAAGTTTGGTCTCTGCTGTGGCTTTTCCCAAAGACCAGGCTTCATATATACTGCTCATGTGTCATTCCTATTCTCCTGCATGGCTTCAAGACTTGGACACTACTACAGCAGAACTGACAGTGTCTTGAGGCCTTCCACCTGTGCAACCAGAGGCACATCCTTAGGATCCACTAGCATGACCTAGTTTCCAACAATGAAGTAGTTTGGCTTACTCAACTATTAATCGCAATCCTCTCCCTCTTTAGTTACGTTGCCCACCTCCCCCAGAAAGTCCCAGCCAACAAGATGCTACACTTGGTGGTTATGGCGAGAGGCGGAAAGAGGTCATGCTCATCCTGGAGACATCCTTGGTCCTGGCCTTGCAACTTTTGGCTGAAACAGATCGCCACCTCCCAACAGACGCGGTCATTCAACGCAATGGGCCCTATTCGTCTAAGCGTACCCATAATTGATCTTTGATGGGTTTATTTGTCTGTGAATATCTGTTCCCATTTTATTTGTTAATGAGTAGAGATCTCTCAAATTTGCTTGCTCTGCCTCCTGTGCCAATGTGTAAATATATTCCTTTTTATTTTTATTAATATATGCCTCAACATCCTTGTCTGAAGTAGTATAATTTTTCTGCACTTCTGCTTTGGTTTGAGATTGATTTTCATTTTTTTTCCTTTTTTCTTCTCGTTTGCGTTCATTCTCAATCTCCCACTACCAAGCTCTGAACAGGACTTTGCAAGTAGCAGGATGTAGTCCAGAGAACGGAATGCTTTGTGTCGCTAGTTTACATCTTGACTGCAATATTCGCACATTTCAGTCCAACACATCCATCTTCTGCAGATATTTTCTTCTATTTTATGTAATGTCTTGACTGACACTGATATGGTCAGACTAGTTTACTCTTATGTGGTCTGGTGATCTCCACGTGGCCTTGTGTACATTCATATGTGCAAACATGCTTCCTTCAATTATTATTTTGTTTAGCACACATAGCTCTGCAAACATTTCTGTCCCATTTTTTGTCTTTCCAAAAATCTGTTCATAATCCAGGTTATCTGCTCCCACTTACGCATTGAAGTACCCCATCATTATTATTAGACTTTTATTTTTATGTGTGTCAAGAACCTCTAGCAACTTGTTATAAAACTTTCCTTTTTCTCGTATTGTTAGTTGGGAGATATCACTGAATGCCGTTCATATTATTCTTGTTTTTGGTCTTAAAGCTTGCACTCACAATTTTATGGCTAAGAGCTTCCCACTTTATGAGCAAGTCTGGAAAGTATCAGGTCTACTGGGTCATTGACATCAGATCCCTTATACAACGATCAAATGACAGACCAAATAGCAGTGAATCTTGGAATCTTTCTCTTGCTTACTCTCATCACTCTGACTTGTGTAGTGTTTGTAATAATTGAGTAATATGGCCTGTGATCCTCTAGTTCATTTCTTGATTGTACATGATTCACTTTAATGTGACAGATGTAGTCTTTTCATTTTCCTTGTGCACGTAGCACTATAACATTATGCTGCAAATAGAAGTTATCTACCAGTTACCTTGGATAATTTCCAATCTGTTATCATCGTAGAAAAGAATAGGACCATGGTGACTATATGTAAGTATATGTTGTCTGACCCTGACACTAGTCTTAGCTATCACACCTCATGGTAAAATAGGAGTGACTAAGTCATGTCAGTGATCACTCTAATTTGTATTCATTTTTAAGTTTACCTATATTGTTCGCTATTAAAGTTATAATTTCATTTCAACATTTTCAGAGAAACGAAAGAAAGATGCAGTAGTTGCAGCAACAGCTCTTTCTCATGTTTTAGTGGACCATTTGAATGCTGGGTAAATATAATTATATCACCTCGCCTAGTTGACTCAAAGGAATTTAAAGCTGTTTAAACAAAGGATAATCATTATGCACATTTACTTCTCCTCTGTAATTAATAGAGGAAAACATGCATAGGTATTTGCTCAGTGACTGCACCAGGACGAATACGAAACCCACTTTACAGCCACAAGACCTTTATGGACAAAAAAGACGAATGCAAACAACTAACAAATCACAACAAAAAAAACCAAGACATGATGTACAACTATGATACAGTATGGTTTTAGTTGGCAACCATTACCAGGAACGTGTGAGTCACGGTAGGTCCAGTTATGAAAAAAAAGAGTACACCACATAAGAAATGTTCCATATGGTCAGCAAACCATAGCTGACCAATATCCTATTTGTCTCCACATGGTGTCCCTGGAAACAGGCTGCACTAGTGTAGTCTGACCAAGGGGTAGTAATTGCAGCAGGACAGCAGATCCAGTACTAAAAATAGCCAGCAGAAATCATATGTGCCATTGCCGAAAGGTGCATGTATCGCAACTTCACTGTAAACTACGACACAGCATTCATTTCAGAATGAATGAAGAAACAGAATATGATTCTACATAGAAACAGAATATGATTCTACATAGAATTAATATAAGTAAAAAAAGTGCACATACAGACAGTCAGTTAAAACACATATGTAATGGCTGCAACTCAAAATGTATTGTATCCTAGTCATGCGTCATGTCTTAGGTTATTCGTTCCTTGTCCCTGGTGAGGGCCTTGTCCCTATAACGTGGAATGTATTTTGTTGTTTTTGTCCTGGTGGGTCACTCAGTCGTTGTCTATGTGTTTTAATTTGCTTTTGGCCTTCAGTACAGCAGCAGCTTCGATTTATTTACCATATGTAATTGCAACCAGAATGTAACTTATTATTTATATTATGTGTATGATCCTAGAGTGATTGTATGTTTTGTTATGTTTATTGTTACATCTACCTTTCCATTCTTACATCTACTCTGGCACTGAATAATCTGCATTTGTAAAATTCAGTATCCATGTGTTTTTCCTTGTTAACTTGAAATGTAGAAGCTGTACATGATGCAAACAACAATCAGCCAGATCACAATGTTATGTATAATACAACATTGTCCGAGGAACCTCTAGACATACCATTTATTATATAAAATGACTTTTATTTCATAGTCTTCTTACCTAACAGATTGTCTATGGCAAGTTACTGGAGAAAATAGTGGCCAGATAGTCCAGTCCTATCTAGATGAGCACATCCTGTCTGACAATCGGGTAGTTAGGCCAATGAAGGAGACCTGAAGTAATTCTGGAATATTTGCTTATGACATCTATGGAGGTTTCCAGTTTAAGCAAGAGGCAGTTGCTGTGCCTCTCGATTGGGAGGATGCATGTAATTAAACCCTGGCTGGTGTACAGGACTCAATGAGCTGACAGTGTCCAGGACTCATAGCTGGCTGCTTGCATCAGGATCAGCAGGACATAGCTAAGCAAGACCCTATTCCACCTCCAAGTGGCAGACCTGGATGCAGCCTGTCTATGAGAATAGAAATAAAAAAGAAAAAGCAAACCCGGTCCAAAAAATACTTTGCAGACCAGAAATATTAGACGGAAAGGCACAGATATCTCAACATCATATCAGAACAAAGAGAAAAAATCCGTGGCTGATGATCTGGATAGCATCTACCCTCATGGAAAGAACAATTGCACTCTACCTAGGTGCATATGTCGGGGACTGCTCCGTGATACCTACCTCTCACCTGTACTTTTCAATATCTACACATTAAAAGTGGCCAACATTCAACCCACATTGCCAGGACGTATACTGAAATTCACACACAGGACTGGCTTGGTTAATTGTAAGATGGTAAAGGATATACGAGAAACTTGACAGGCAATTTCACAATGGTGTGGAGAATCAAGCTCCTGGATCAATCTCGATATTATTGTTGTGGTAAAAACTGACCTTGATGGATGTGTCGTCGAGAAGCTTGAGCTATATGGTAGTAACTTTTTTATCACAGCCTGTCTTATAAGTACCATATTGATATAATGCAAGCAAGGTCCATTACCCATAAACATTTTTTGTTACTTGAGCTTCTCTGTTTTCTTTTTAGACAGATGTTGTTGTTGCTATCCCCTAGCTGCTGAGCAAGCCTTCTCTTGGCAGCCCAATGCCATTTTTATATAGATATCTTTTAGACAGATCAATAGTTTAGTCCTGCCGAAGACGGATGTCTCGGACCGAAAGGTGCAAATATCGCAGTCAAGCTGTAAACTAGCGACACAACGCATTCCTTGTTCTGGGCCTAGTAGTGGGAGATTGAGAACGAACGGAGAAGAAGAAGAAAAGTTTAGTTTTACACCTGTACTTTTTAATCATTTATTTTACAGAGTAGCACAAGCGTACGTTAACCAGAAGAAACTTGATACAGAAACACGCATTCTTCAGGTCAATGCAGCCCAGTTCTCTAAGCAGACAATGCAATGGCTGAAACTTGTGGAAGATTTCAACACTGCCTTGAAGGTGCATTGTTTTTTGTTTTATTAAGTCCATCCTGAACTGATACTGATGTTTAGATCAGAAATTGGCATCTGTACAAGTGAAACTTAAGCAGCTGGTGAAGGACAGTAAATGATGAAGCCAGAGAATGTAAGACTTCATGGACAGAATGACTCTTCTTCTGCGTTCGTTCTCAATCTCCTGCTACAAAGCTCTGAACAGGGCTTTACAGTACATGATGTAGTGCAGAGAACGGAATGCGCTGTGTCGCTAGTTTTCAGTTTGACTGTGATATTTGCACCTTTTGGTCCGACACATTCGTCTTCGGCAGCAGAATGGCTCTGAAACATGGGCTCCAAATAAAAAGGATGAAAATACCATAGAAGCTTTTGAAATGTTTTGCTATCGCAAGATGCAGGGAATGAGATGAACAGAAAAAAGGTCAAATGAGCAAGTGCTTAATGATGATGGGGTACATAGACAATTAATTAAAAAACCAAAAAAAGTAGATTATCTTGGCTTGGCCACAATGAGACACGGAGGCCTACTATTTAAAATACTAGAAGGCAAGAAGAATAGGACGTCAAAGAAACAAGCCCATCACACAGGAGCATTGGGGTGCTGAGCGGAAGAGAGCTGCCAAGAACAGAAGACAATAATGTAACATGATCAGACGACTTCAACGCCCATCTCTGGACTGACCAATCTGTTGGTGATGATGTACAGAATACAACAAGATACTAAAAAATAGGAATCAGTTGCTTGTAGCTAATATAAATCTATGTTCTATAGGAAGCAAAGGTAAAAATTGAATAAGGAAATAATTTATCTGATGGTAAGTAAGCATGACATCCAGCACAACTGAAGATAAATGAAGAGAGAAAGTAAAGATGGGTGGGAAACACCATGAAAAATAACTCAGCAATATATCTAGATAACTGAAGGAAAAAATAATCATATTTGCAGCAGCAACAAAAATGCAGTACTGGCTGAGAGTCAATCAATAAAAACCATTCAGTTACATGTAGAGATACATATCAAGTACTCCTGTCCTAAACCATCCGTTCATGCATTTTCCAAATCTTCCCTGTTTCCTTTATGTTTGTCTCGTCTCTTTCTTTGCTCATTCTCTACCTCTCGTGACTAAGTCCTGAAAACGGCTTTGCATGTAGCGGAATGTTGTTTGGAGAACGGAATGAATTATGTCGTAGTTTACAACTTTTGGTCTGATACATCTGACTTCAGCAGGCTTTTTTTAGTACTGGGTTAGCCTTCACTCCCTTTTTCTTATCGAGTCCGTTTTTTGCAGCCTGTTATCCAGGATCACCTCGTGGAGGTGTAGAAGGGTCTTGGCAGCTCTGGTTCGCTGGCCCTGACGCTAGCAGTCAGCTATGAGACGCTGACCGCTGCAGCTCATGCACTGCTCAGCATCTTTATCCCCTGTTTGTCTCTAATTCTCTTGCCTCTTTCCTTTTGAGCTGAGACGTTCTTCATTGCGTGGTGTGACATCTGTGCAGGGCCGTCTGGAACATGGATTGCCCTTCATGCCGCTTTCGTCACTGCTGAAATGCACAACACACCATCACACTGTGCTAACATCCATTGTTTGGTCTCCATAAACGTTCAGCAAGCGTCTATGAATGTCAAATGGTGCAACTTTTTCTGCATGATGGAATTCAATAATGCACCTCTGTTTATAACGCACTTCTATGTCAGACTGATCCTTCACTGCCACTTGTCAAACAGAAACAAAATTTATGGATACTGGCATGAAGGTTCAAACTTTACTACCAAAATCCACTTCTGACGTCATGGAACATCATAATAAAATAGGAGGCATTACTTGCATTGCACACCTCAAATAATAATTAACAAAGTAGACAAGACATCTGCTCTACAGATAAAAATAGATGATCAGATACTAGAGCAGGTCATAAGCTTCTCCTATCTTGGAAATATAATAACGGAGGATGGAAGCTGCAAAATTTAAATCACGAAGAGAATAGTGATGACCAAATTTGTTTTCACTAACACGAGTCGTATATTGACATCTATACAAGCAGCACATGAATTAAAAAATTAGTAATCCGGTATTATGTACATTCATCATCATTGTATAGTGTAGAAATATGGACAATGAGTAAACGGTTGGAGAAGAGAATTGATGACTTTGAAATGTGGATATGAATCAAGATAATGAGCTGCAGTGGTCAGCGACCCATAGCTGACTGCTAGCATCAGGGCCAGCTAACCAGAGCTGTCAAGACCCTTCTACACCTCCAAGCGGTGATCCTGGATAACAGGCTGCAGCAGGCAGACTGGCTTAAGAGAAGGGATCGAAGAGGGAGTGCTAGCCCCGTACTCAAAAAATGCTTGCTGAAGTCAGATGTGTTGGACCGAAAGGTGCAAATATCGCAGTCAAGCTGTAAACTACGACACAGCGCATTCCATTCTCTGGACTACATTCTGCTACTTAAGCCCTTTCCGGGTTTATAGCGGGAGATTGAGAACGAACGAAGCCAAGTCAAATGTGGATATATAAAAGAATGGGGCACATCTTGTGAAAAGAAAAAAAAACGAAATAAGTAAGTTTTTAAGAAATTAGAGGTGCGAAGAGTCAGGTAGTTAAGATTGTTTGGTCACATCAAGAGGCACAGCAGCTTGCTGAAAACAATACTGGAAGAATGGGTGGAGAGCAAATGTGCTAGAGGCGACAATGCTATAATTGAGAGAGTAACACCAAAAGATGAACAGGGGAAAACCTGGCAGATTTCTTAATCAAAGCAAGAGGCAGAGAACATTAAGGATCCATTGCAGCCGACCTTCGAAGAGGGGATAGCACTTCAACTGAACTGAAAAATTCGGTGAGGAACGACGCTAAATTGTTTGGATGTAGGACATTCGACTACGAGAACATGCATTCAGAACTTATTGCTGGTGTTGTGACTGTAGAGGAAGCAGTTTTGATTCCCTAACTCTATAAGTCCTCCTGACGGACCTCCACGATGGGAATAAATGCAGCAATGTTAGTTTTTTTGGGGTATTCTTTTATATAAATTTAACTTCTTGAGCATACCTCAGCATCAAATACCTAATGTGTGGAGAAAAAAAAACACTACTGGTTATCTTCATTTTTAGGAAATTGGTGATGTTGAAAATTGGGCAAAAAGCATAGAGACAGACATGAGGACCATTTCAAGTGCACTAGAATATGCCTATAGAAAATGTAAGTAAAAATTAGAGTGATTGTGTTGAGGTTACTTTTTTTCCATTTCTGTGATAGTTTGATATTCTTGCTATCAAAATTGTGGTTTTTTCCGCACCTTGTTTTTTTATGGCAGAGTGCTTTGTACTGTGTTTTACTCCTTACAGCCAGCATCTGACTTCATTCAGCAAGCATTTTTTTAATGTTTTCACATCCCATAGGGGTAAGACCTTGTCGGCTCATGAATCTAAACACATACAAGTTTGCTTTATGGGCCGTGCCACTAGTATCATAGCTACGCCCACTACCTACCAAAGCTATTCATTCTATCCTTCTTAAGAATCAGTTTTGTCCTTCAAATTTTGTGTCTTACATGCATAAATGTGGACATTCATATAATTTTGTAAAACTCTTGCTTACTGTAGTGAATAATTCTTTTACTGTGAAGGTTTTTATTTGTAGAAATTTTAATTTATTGTTGTGGTTCTTGGTCTGATTTGAATTATACCTATGGATGGTTCATCAGTATTAATCTTCTATGGCTGTATGTTGGGGAGAAAAGAAAAGGTCCACTATATATTGCAAAGATGAGATGTGCATTGCATAGTATCCTTCTGACAGTAACCTGCAATTGATATCTTCCAATGGTTTTTTTTGTAGTAGTTTGTTCTATGGGGCCCATGATTAATGTAGAGGCAGAGCACTTGTTTTTCACAGCAAAAGTCAAGGGTTCGGCTATCATTACCAACATGCTTTAGTCAATACACCTGTAAAGGGGTTCATTTGTATATCTAACCTACAATTAGGGGAGAAGTGGAGCTAGCCATCTCTTCTTATTCAAGCTGTGGCTTAGTACAATGAAGTCTCTAACTTCTTTCCCAACAGAAGTGTCTGCTATGGGACTTTTATTTTATCATACAATTTAAATCCTTCTATTCTGCTGAAACACATTCAATAGAAAACTGGAAGATTGAGTGCATGTGACCAACATGGGACTGAACATTAATATCAAGAAGGCAGACTTGATGGCACTAAATATAATAAATCCTACACGAATTCAAATATAAAATGAAGAACTAGAAAGACATACATATTTACATACCTGGTAAGCCAATTACACCAGATGGTGAAACATGCAAAGACAGGAAAAACAGAATGAACAAAGCCAGAATAGCCTTTCCTAACTGAAACAAACAAAGTTTGGAAGTCATCATAGTACAGCACAAACACAAAACTAAAAATATACAAGAGGTATGCGTTTCTATGGGGTGCGGAGAGTAACAGAAAATGAAATGTCCTAATTTTCATCTTTCCATACAACCTGTCCAAGAAAGATTCATATAATTTTCTGGCCAAACACCATCACCAACCAACAACTGCTTATCTGTAGCAATGAAGAAGACATGCACACTTAAATAACCAGCAATTAGATCAGTCATGTCCTAAGAAAACAAAGCAGTTGCCATGGTATGGACCTAACAGGGAAGGTGAAAAATAAAAGGCTAACATTAGACAACTTGATGAAGAACCATAGAAGTCTAAATAGAAATTATGAAGAGCTGGGGCGCTCTATATGAAGAATGTCTTAATCCTAAATGAAGTGGAGGGAGTTCGTGTAACTTTAAAGACTTCACCAGGTCTGATGGTCACTGACCAAGGATCTCAGAAGAAGAATACTATTCTGCTCAAGCACCTATTAATGAAAGTCTGTAGCTTTTCTCATTTTTATTGTTTGGAAACACAATTAGCAGTTTAATTCGTTATTTTTTATTTATATAGAAATTAGACTAATCTTAAATGGAGAGAGAAATTGAGAAGGTTTGTATTCAAAATAAAAGGCCTTAACATGCAGAACTGAATAACAATCATATTTACTTTAGGACTTGATGGTGAGCACTGCATGAGCTGTAGCAGTCAGCGACCCAGAGGTGACTGTTAGCGTCCATGCCAAGACCATTTTCCAACTTTACGTGGTGATCTTGGATAACAGACTGGCTAAGGAGAAGGGATCAAAGAGGGAAGGCTACCCCTTTACACAAAAATATCATGCTGAAGTGAGATGTGTCGAACAGAAAGTTGAAAATATCGCAGGCAAGCTGTAAACTACGACACAACTTATTCTGTTCTCCAGACTTCATCCTTCTACTTGGAAAGTCCTTTTTAGGGCTTGGTAGCGGAAGTTTGAGAATGAACAGAGAAGACGAACAAGATATTTACTTTATTTTTCTTAGTTTTCAGTTTGTATTATTTTTTTTTTTCAGCTGAATGAAGAAATGTGCTGGTTTGTCTTGGAATCTTACCTGATGGGAATATGCAGAAAAGAATATATTGATGTGCTATTTACGTTGTAACTTTTATGGATATTTTAATAAATAATTACTGTCATTGGTGTTTAATAATTAGAAACTGCCATGATTTGTGTACGTACAATAAATTGGGTTACTATTTTGTTACATTGTTAAGGGAAGAAAATAAAAGTAACATGTCAGACTTGTTGCTATTGGCAACAGAGTAGGGTTAGGCATTGGGCCACTACCCTATTCTAGAGAAATTGTTTAGAAAAAGAAAACTTCTACACCCAAAGATAGAAGAGGATCAGCGACTAATTAAGGAAAGTGAAACAGCTAGTTAATATTGTCAGTTAGCTTTTGTTCAGAAGACATCACCAATAGTCCTCATCATGCTTGGAGTAGCACATGAAATTGTCGAGAACGCTTCCATAATACTTCACTTTGTCTGCTGTCTTTTTCTGGCTTCAAATGTCTGCCTCATCATGTTCCTGGGTGTCCCTTTTCTGTAAACTCTGGGGCATGTAAGTGGGAAAGACATAGTCTGGGTTGTATAAACATGAAAAGCTTTGAATGAACAGAAGGGAGAAAAGCTCATTCTGAGATGTATAAACATGAGATGCTTTGAACAGTCAGAAGTTGGAGAGACTTGTTCTGGATTAAATTGAATAGGGAATGCAGAACATTTGTCAGTGTCTTTTGATCCTGACAACTCAGGCCTGTTGCCATCAACTCAGAAACCAAAGAACTCACTCTAGAACTCTATGCAGTGTCTTATATTTGACTACGATAACATCTTAGAGCTGTAAATCCTGCCAAAGACCAATGTGTTGGACCAAAAGCTGCCAAAATTGCAGTCAAGCTGTAAACTAGCGACACAATGCATTACGTTCTTCGGACTACATCATGCTACTTGCAAAGCCCTGTTCAAAGCTTGTCACAGGAAATTGAGAACGAACGCAGAAGAAAAGCTGTAAATAATGACAATGCCTACTTTATGAAAGAGAAATTGTTGTTATAAATTCATGAGTATAAACAAGGGTGTGCCGACATTAGAAAAGATGACAGCTGTCAATCAAACTGCAGGGAGATTATTGCTGCTTGAAAGAAAACCTTAGTCTCTGCCAGTTGGTCGTCAAGAACCCACAAAGAAATGTCTGTCGGATTGTCAAAAAGATTGCATGCAGGGATGCACTGTGGTTCTATATATACACTTTATTTATGTATTGCTACTTATTAGCAGTATTAAGTAGAATAAAAAATGAACATTTCAATTACAGCACAGTTTATTTCATTACTCAGAATGATAAAGCAAAATCAAAGATAGTTAGCAAACTAGATTATAAACCTGCTCTACAGAAACAAATACAAGATGGTCAAATGCTGAAACCGAGAAATCAGGGAGAGAATATGAATGGGCAAATCTGTTTTCACCAACATGAATCGTATGTTGATATCCAAACAAGTCTCTCACAAATTAAAAATTAGAGTAATCAAACAAAGTTATGTGCACTCATCTTTACTGTATGGCGCAGAAACATGGACAATTGATTAGAGAAGAAAATATATGCCTTTCTTCTTTCTCGTTTGTCCAGGAAAAGATGTTTTAGTGGTACTCTGTTGCAGTTCGTAGTGAGGCTGCAACACCTGCACCTTTTGGTCTGACACATCTAGTTTCAGCATGGCATTTTTTGGGACCAGGTTTGTCTTTGCTCTTCAATCCCTGTTCTCTCATCCAGACTGTATAGGTACAGTATGGGGCTGCCACTTGGAGGTGGAATAGGGTCTTGGACAGCTCTGATTCGCTGGCCCTGATGCAAGCATTCAGCTATTAGTTACTGGCTGCTGTCAGCTTATTTACTGCTGCACGTTTGGCCCCATTGATTCCTTTGAAATGTGGATTAATAGGAGCATGGTATGCATCTCATGAAAAGTAAAGCAAACAAATACATCTTGAGGAAATTAGTGGGGCAAAGAGAAATGATGAACTAAATCGTTGTCCGACAGTTAACTTGTCAGAGTTAAACAACACTGTTATTAGGAATATGACATCAAAAGATGTGCATGGAAAAGTTGGACAGATTGTACAATCAAGGCAAGAGAAAGAGGACATTTGAGGTCCATTGCAGTACACCTTCACTGCAATTATATTACATTACACTCTGAATTTAATTCCAATCGTTGAACAGATAATTGTGCTTTTCGTGACAATAAAATGTATTATGTCAATTTTGCAGTGGTTGGCAAAAACTGTAACCACTTTGTCACTTGTGTGTAAGGCACTTTAAATACTCCACCGCGAATGCTCAGAAAAAAGTGTTTTACGTTCTTTTATTCAGTCAGTGTTTCATTATCTGATTATATACTGATTATCATGTGTGTTGACAGATAACATGGTATTGTTATAAGTCTAAAATGTAGTAAATTTAATGCACATGATTCCCGCTATCAGCCGATTCAGTTGCAGGAATAGTATTCAGCCTGCTTGTGATTAGAATTACAGATTTATTTAAATTGCCAGGAAATTGTTTAAACAGAGTGAAACTTTAAACATATAATTATTATTACATGCACTTGCTAATGTTTTTAAATTTAAACGCAAGACTATTCTGTGTCAAATTTATGGCAATGAGATAATGGTGTTTGCATAAGTGAGCACCTGCAATAAAATACCAGTCATTAAACATGTCTCGGTTTTACGTAAAGTTAAAAAAATGAAGTGCAATATAACATATATTAGTATAATGAAATAATTATTTTTCGTGTAGATACATTTTTTAAATGACCAATTAGTGTAGATGTTACAGCTAGGCTCCATATTACATTGCTGGAAAGGTCGAAACAAATAACTAACGTTGAAGTGTCGTAAGAAATGTTGTTTTTGGTTTTTGCTTAACCAAATGAAGTTCTCAAATGAGTTTCTAATAAATCATGAATTATAGCTGCAGTGTTTGTTTTCACTTAATGTTCATATTATTATGTTTGTAATTATTGATCTATTTAATGTTATGGCATATTTATTTTGTTGGAGCTATGTGATAGAGATACTGTTCAGCAAATATTTCCTGAATTTGATTTTCACATTTGTTTAATGCCACTTTCCAAAATTTTCTGCAAAAGTTTGTTTTTCTGTGGAGGTTTTGCCCTTTCAACAAATATATTCCTAGAGGAGGAACCTACCTACTACCAGGCGCGTCAGCAGGGTTGCAGATTGCTGAAGGGTCTTCTAATTTGGAGGTTAGCTCCAAATAAATAATCGGCCGTAGACAAAAACGGGTCAGCAGGCATGGAGGTTGTAAGGAGGTAGCCCCTCCACCATGCAAAGAAACAACAGGCTAATCACCTGTTTGTCTTAGCAAACGATTACAAGTCAAAACATAGAGAAAACCGGACTGATCTCAATTGCGGCAAACAGGCGAGAAATAAGGACCACGTTTATGGAACATAGAATGTAAGAAGTATAAATGGAAAAGAAAATGAACTAATAGAGAGATGAAGAGAGCAAAATTGACAGTCCTGGCACTTACGGAAACAAAGAAAAAGGGACAGGGCGTTCTGGGCCATGACGGCAACATGTTATACTACAGCGGAGTTCCCATGACTGAAAGAGCCGGGGTGGGGTGGATAGTAATAACAAAGCAAACATTAAAGGATGTAAGTTCATTTCAGAACGACTGATGGTGCTAAGTCTACAAGAGGAGGATAGTCAAATGTATATCGTCACTGTGTATGCACCAAACGAAGATAAGAGCACTGACAGAAAAGATGAGTTTTATGAGCTCCTTCAAAGGACCATTGACGATTGCCAAAATGAAATATTTCTCCTTGGAGACTTCAATGCAAGAGTTAGAAACGACTATTCTAGATAGGATGGAGTGATCAGTAGGTATGGAGTAGATTTCTTAAATAAAAATGGAAAAAGACTGCTGAGATTCTGCAGAGAACAAAACCTTGTTATTACAAATACAAGCGTATCCATGCCTGCACAATATATGAGCCTGCAAGAAATGAAAGATCCATAATTGACTATGCGATGGTGAGGAAAATGGATTTCAAGTATGTGAAGGATGCTAGAGTGTTCAGAGGACTAGAGATAGGAAGCGACCATTACCTAGTTAAAATAAAGAGAGAAATCGAAAAACGTTATCCAGCCAGGCAACACCCAAGGGGCAAGAAAGAAACATAATAACACACAAGGAGAAAATAAAATTCAGGAAGAGAAAGAGTACACCATGGTGGACAGAAGAATTGAAAAGAATAATACGAGAAAAGAAAAAGGCATGGAACCAATACCTAGGGGCTAGGAATATAGAAGAACAAACAGAGAAATATAAAGAATATATAAATTTTAGAACAGAAGCAAAGAAGACTGTGCTCAAGGCCAAACAGAAATCCTGGGAGGAATTTGGAGAGAAACTGGAGAAAACCAGAAACTGTTTTACAGGACCTTAAAGAACATGAGGAAAAAAGAGAAATGCCCCTTAAATTTGTTAAAGATAAACAAGGTGCGCTGTTGACCACCCCAGAAGAGGTAATGAACAGACGGAAAGAATATTTCTCAGATCTTCTTGGAGTGGAGGAAAATCAAGCTCAGGAAGTAACAGTCTCAATTCAAGAAGAGGAAGCCATGGAGGGGAACGATAATATCACAATGGAAGAAATAAAGGCGGCATTGGAGAAAATTAAGACTGGTAAAGCAGTAGGACATGATGGTATACCACCAGAAATGGTGAAATACATGGGAATGCAGGAGATATACTATTCATGAAGATTCTCAAGGCAGCTTGGCGCCACATGAAGATACCAAGAGATTGGTTGCCATAATAATACCTATTTTTAAAAAGGGTGACAATCGACAATGTGAAAATTACAGACGTATTTCGCTTCTCAGTCTCCCCGGGGAAAGTCTACTCTAGGATGAAGAGGTCTAGTCGAGCCAAATATGGACGAAACTCAATGTGACAGCTAAGTGAAAAGGCTCTTGAATATGATAAGGAGATGCATCTCTGCTTTTTGGGTTCGGAGAAAGCATTTGATAATGTCCCTTGGGACAAACTCTGGGATTGTCTGACAAGGAAGAACATCCCAGGACCCCTGATCTCAGCCATACAGAGTTTCTATAAAACATGCAGAAAAAATATGTGCGGACATCAAATCAAAAGTCAGGAGAGTTCAGGACCACTAGCAGAGTAAGACAGGGTGACATTCTATCTATCACAGTACCTTTTTATACTTCTCATGGATGAAACCATCAAAGCCTGCAAGGAACAAGCAAAAAAAGTATGAAGTAGGCTACTGGAAGATTAGACAAAGTTACATGTCGGAACTAGCGTTTGTAAGATGACGTGGCCCTGATCACGAAATCCGAGGCACATCTCCAGATCAACTTGCAGGTCTGGGAAGAAGAGATGAATGCACATCAGCACTCCAAAACAAAAACCATGGTGATCGACAGAGTTGAGAAGAGACATCAGGGAACACGAGCACTGGAGCAGGTCAGCAACTTTAAATATCTAGGAGTTGTAATAGAGGGGAATCAAAAAAGAGTTAACTGCACGAAGGGCAGCAGCTGGTAGACTTTTCCATGCAATAAACAGATGATTCCCCAGCAAAAGAGAAATAAGCAGGAAAACAAAAATGGATGTATACCTATATACCTGTCCTAACATATGGATGTGAGTCATGGGCAATGACTGCAGTCCAGGAAAGGCAACCACAAACTTCAGAAATGAGGTATCTAAGAAAGGCGGTTCAGATGACGAAAAGAGACAAGATCCGTAATCAGACAATACGAAGCAATATCGAAGTCCAACCACTGCAGACACGAGTGGAGCAGTCCCAACTACAGTGGTTTGGCCATGTCTGTAGAATGGAAGAAGATCGGATACCAAGGCGGTCATGGAGATTTTTTTTAAAGACTAAGACCCCCCAGGACGTCCCAAAGTACGTTGGAAAGACAACATACGACAGTCTCTGAGTGACCGAGGGCTGGATTGGAAAGAGGCCAGGAAAAGACGACGTATAGAAACAGTATTGCGTTCTCTCTGTAAAACCCCTACACCTCACGGTAAAAGAGGAACGACTAAGTATGTAACAAATATATTAAGTGCATGGTATCACATGTCTCGTAGGGTACAGTGAGCCTGATCTTTGCTCCACATAGTGATATTTTTATAATTCCTAGTTTATAAGAAACTAGGATATAGTAGTTGTGGTGAACTTTCCTGGAAACAAATGTAAGAACACATGATGAAGTCTTTGTGAAATTAGCACTGCTTAGATAACTGATGAGCTGAGTTCTTCTTCGTTCGTTCTCAATCTCCCACTACCAAACCCTGAAAGGGCTTAAGTAGCAGAATGTAGTCCAGAGAACGGAATGCGTTGTGTCGTAGTTCACAGCTTGGCTGCGATATTTGCACCTTTCGGTCCAACACATCCGACTTCAGCAAGCATTTTTTTGAGTACCGGGTTAGCCTTCCCTCTTCGATCCCTTCTCCTTAGCCAGTCTGCCCTGCTGCAGCCTGTTATCCAGGATCATCACGTAGAGGTGTAGAAGGGTCTTGGCAGCTATGTTTCGCTGGCCCTGACGCTAGCAGTCAGCTATGGGTCGCTGACCACTGCAGCATCTTGATCCCGAGCTGAGTTCGATAGTTATGATGTTTTAGTCAGATAAATTGTGGAAAATAATGCGGGGGTCGGGGCGGTGCCAGCGGTAAATATCGCTGTGAGAGGATACCACCAAACAATGGTCAGGGGAAAGCCTACCAGATTATATCATCAAGCTATAGACAGAGTACGTTGGAGATCCATTGCAGACAACTTTCGATGTGGCGATGACACCTGAGCTTAACTGAACTATTTAATTATGTCAGGTTGTAATGGTTTATACACATTTATGATTTTAAAATATTAAAGATTGCGGTACCTACTGGTGGATATCACTACTAAGCCACACATGAAAACTGAATGAGAAAGTCCTGGGGCACAGAATTCGGCCGATCCTCGAACCACAACTGAGTAGAATTCAATTCGGTTTCCGACAGGGTAGGTGCTCCACATACGCTTTATTCAACCTGAAACAGCTCAGCGAAACAAACATTGAATACGATCAGAAATTCAACTCTGTTTTCAAAGAACAAAAATCTTTCGTTAGAGTAGACAGAAATAAACTATGAGCCTTCCTAGACGACTACAGATTACAGGGCTAGCTATTAGAGCGCTTTACCGAGGATACCAAAGTGTAGGAAGAACAACAGATGGCCTGACTGAAACAATGGAGATAACAACAGGGATGTGTGTTGTCGCCATTACTCCACAACACATATATGGACAGAATAACGCTGGACGTTAAAGGGTAGCATCTTCCAAGAAATGTCAAGGAAGAAATGACAGAAGCTGATCAGTTAAATGGACTCCTTTATGCAGATTAGCAATGCCTACAATACGAGATGGGAAACTGAGACTCTAGTCCAGTTAGGCACAACATACTAACCAGAACGTCGATTCAAGGTCAGGCACAATTCACTGACCAAGACCACAATCTCTCTTTCGTGTAACGTTCCTTGGAAACAAGCTGTTTTTTGAAACAAGCTGTTTTCAAGGCAGTCTGGGTGACGAGATGTGAATAGATGTGATCCCCATAGTAGTGAGCGCCACGCAGATGAAGCCAAGGATAGCACAACCGCCTGGAGGATCGCGGGCCACCATCATCGGGATGCGAGGAAAGCTACTACAACCCACCACTTAACGTCCTTTTCAGGGCGCACAAAAAAGTAAACTTACTCATTGGGGGCATTAAACAAGAGCAGCAACTATACGAGAGTGAAGACGATCTGCAGCAACATCTGACTGTTCAACTCTGTGTGTGAAAGATACAGCATAAAAATTAACACATCCAAAGCAGAAACTCTGCAGATAAGCAGTTCGTATGAAAACATGAACATTATGGCAAACCGGACAAAGATTAAACAAATGCAGGAGTTCAAGCACTTGGGCAGTGTTTTCACACAGGATGGAGGTTTATATAGAGAAATTCAGATCAGGTGTCAAAAATAAAAAACAGTTGCGTACCAGCTGTCACCATTATTGAAACACTCTAGCATAAACATGTCCACGAAACGAATGCAGATGAAGAGTGTATTCATGCTAACCCTCTGTTATCAGTGCAAAACGTGAACAACAAAATCTCTAGAGAGGAAAATAACGGTATGTGAGATATGACGACGAAAAGGCCGTCCCAAAAAAGAGGTGGGAGGACAACATAAAAGAATGGACCAATCTCCGACCAAAAGGGGCACATGCAGCGGCCGCTGACAGGGAAGGGTACCATGGTGTTGTGAGGATGTCTTCTTGTGTGCCCCAACGACGGGGTTACCTGACCTGAGATATGATGCCTCCGGAAAACCATTAACGTTACTAGGTGAGACAGAATGCGCAATGAAGATGTGTGAAACATCGTTGAAGCAAGACCCTGCACTGAATATATTGATGAGGAGAGAATCAAGTGGTTCAGCCACCTAATGAGAATACAACATGATCATCTACCCCAGTATACATATAACGCGTGTTTTTGCAACCGTGGCAGATCGAGAACTAGATGGATAGGAAATGTTGCGGATATTCTAAATCGTCTTGGGATGACGACCACTTCAGCGACGCGTCTGGTCCTGGACAGAAAACTACGGCTCTTCGCGTGGCTCACGGCACAAGTAGAAAAGACAAGACATGAAGGTGCGCACCAACTAGCAATGATAATGAACACAGATATTTGTCACGGGCAATATTCGAAAGCTGTTTTCTGAGACGTTTAGATATGTGAGTTATCTTACATTTACTTCTTCTTCTTGGTGTTCGATTATGCATGCTTCTTTTATGCATCAGATGGGCCTCCAAAATGCTGAGCAGCGCATGAGCTGCAGTGGTCAGCTACTCATAGATGACTGCTAGGGCCAGCGAACCAGAGCTGCCAAGACCCTTCTACACCTCCACGCGGTGATCCTGGATAACAGGCTGCAGCAGGGCAGACTGGCTAATGAGAAGGTATCGAAGAAAGAATGCTAACTCGGTACTCAAAAAATGATTACTGAAGTCGGATGTGTTGGACGGAAAGGTGCAAACTACGACACAGCGCATTCCGTTCTCTGGACTAGATTCTGCTACTTAAGCTCTTTCAGTGTTTGGTAGTGGGAGATTGAGAATGAACGAAGCCAAGATGGGCCTCCATCATAAAGTGACATGTCAGTCGCTGATGATCAATAGTTCCCCATAGTTTGTCTCGCGTACTTGTAATTTCCGGACGTGTTCCCACGGAACCTTTTAATTTGATGCAGTGTACAATGGTCTCAGTGGACAAGTTTGTGTTCTGGCATGTGTCTGTGCTCTTTCATTTCGTGCTCGTGTGCATTTAACCTTAAACCTGCATTGACCTGTGATTTACCTTAGAATATTGAAAATAATCACTCAAATCATCTTTTCAGGTTGTAAGGAAGTTTTCTGACGCCGGTTTCGTTTATCTTTGAGATTTTTAATAGTAGCTCGTATCTTGAAATTCTAGTCTTAATATTTATAATCAAACTATTCAAACGACATCTTTGGGGGGGGGGGGGGGGTAGGGAGGGGTATCCCTGAGCCTAACAAACGGTAGAAAAATAACACTGTCAGCGACAACTAGAAAATTCTGAATTAATTTCAGAGCGGAGGCAGATGCACTGAAGGCTGCAGTAGAAGCAATGTTCACAGGCGAAAGCAATGAAAGCCAGATAGTCCTGTTTACAGATGCTCTGTCCGTGGTTACAGCACTAAAAATCCAGAAAAATGCAGAACTTAATGATTTAAGAGCAGTACTCTGTCAACTATACCAGCAGTCCGCACCAAAAAGAGTAGTGGTACAGTAGGTTCCATCCCACTGTAACATTCAAGGCAACGAGGAGGCAGACAGACTGACAAAAGAAGGTGCAAGATTACCACAACCAGATTCTAGTGTGACCTACGAAGAGTCCAAAAGGTTCATTAGGGACAGATACATGGCCAAATGGGAAACAGCATACTGGCTACACAAAAAATGATGCCTATTACCAGTTGAACAGAAGAGAGCAGGCCACAACAGACTGGGGTACCATCTATTCAATAAACTGAAGATAGGTGGCACTGACGAATGCACCTGTGGTACAGGGAAAATGACCACTGAACATCTGCTGCAAAATTGTGAGACATACGAGGACCAGAGAAAGCACATGTGGCCAACACTAGTCAAGCTCTCTGGCAGTGTCGACAGCCTTAGAATGACAGCTGCTTTCTTCAAACAAATTCAAGTTGACGTCTGACAGCGTATAAAGAAGAAGAAGAAGAAGAAACAATCTCTTTCATTATCTTTCTGTGTTCTTTCGTGTATTAAACGCGAATATTAATTCATATAAGTTATGCTAATGGTACTGTATTGCTGACTGAAAGTGAGGAAGAACTTGTCGAAACAATCAACAAAACATTAACTTTGAGAAAACAAAAACTACGATAATTAGCAAAACAAATATGAATCCATCAGTGAACATCACAGTAAACGGAGAGCTGCTGAAACAGAGCATCGTGTACTTTGGGCAAATCACAACAAATGATGGTAGATGTGAGATGAAGGTGAAGAAGAGAACAGAAATAACTAATAACAAATTTAACAATATGAAAAATATATTGACATTCATATATTTAACAAATGCACTGAAAATGAGAGTCGTCAGGTGTTTCATACATTCGTAATTGCTCTTTGGTGCAGAAACATGGACAATGAACCATCAGCTTGGGGATAAAGTGACGCCAATTGAAACGTGGGTATACTGAAGGATTGGAGCAAACATGGAAAAAAAACGAGCAAATAGAGAGTTCATGAAGATATTTGGAATGTGAAGTGAATTAATGGGGGGGGGGGGGGGGAATTAGGCAAAAGAAAATATATTGTGCCTGTAAAGAGACACGAAACAATGCTGGAGGAAAAGGTAGACGGACAAGAGGAAGAAAGCGCTATGACAGCATCAAGAAATAGACCGACAACAGTCTGTCGGAGATTACCATAAAGACAAGACAGAGGATGTTGGAGAGCCATTGCAGCCAACCTTCGATGAGGAGACTGCGCTTGACATCATCATTAATTTTGCTCGAGGAGGACTGTTTGTAAAGTCCAGTTAGTTACCCACCTCAAGCGCTGATGGCGACATCATCAGATGGTTTTGTTTTGATGATGTAACTTGCGCTGTATTTGGGTTATAGTGAGGAACAAACTGCTCTGGTCATCGACCTCACTCTCTGGTCCCCATCTACCCTAGTGACATGACATAAGTCAAGATAACTCGAGGCAACTCAGGATTCAAGCACTCTGGTCCCGTGTGACCAGAGATCACTTTAAAACTTGTCAGATTTGACCGCCAATCGTTTCTGTTCAATGTTTTGGGAGACGAGTGTCTGACCTCTCGGCCACAGCTACCCTCAGAAGACTGCAGAGTCTGTAGATAACCAGTTTCACATTTCAGTCGTGTAATTTCGTCCAGCTGAGACGATAGTCAAATGGGAAGAATGGGTCCACAATGGTGATAGAATGATAGAGTACGAGAGAGTTATCATAACCTTAGGCAAGGAATGCAGAGAACGGAGCAACTGGAGAGCAGAGCAGTAGATGAATCAGCTGATAACTGAAAACACGCTGGAGAGTGACGCCGTCATATACACCGGCCGATTAGTGCTGCGCAGTGGGACATAAGGCTGGGGTTTCTCGTCTAGAGTGAGAGGACAGGTCGTTGCTGAGCGCAGTAGGACATACATGTCAACAACCTCCAGTATGAGAATGGAGACGGAAGCAGTGACCTCGGCACGGAAATGGATATCTGAGACTTCTATAACAAGGGCGGTCATCGTGACAGACGCGCAAGCCGTTCTTCGGAAGGTTCAGAAGGGATGGCTTAGGTACAAGTGGCTAGCAGCTGTTGAGACCATAAACCTCCAGGAGTTGACATGGATCAGCTGTCCTGCTCATTCCGGGGTTCAGACCAATGAAAGAGCTGACATCGTGGCTTCACAAGGTCCCATCATAGGCACATTAGTGATGGATAGAAGTGACATTTTGAAATCAAACAATGACCGCCTAGATGAGGACACCGCAATAGATGAAGCAGCAATCCACAGACTGCAAAGTTTCGACATTGAACGAGGTTCGATCGAATTATGACGTAATGGAATAGGACCTCGGTTATATTTTGTTGGTTTTCGGAACTGGAGTTAATGATTAACAGGGACAAACGGGGTGAAATTCTTGGATCGCCGCAAGACGAGCAACGGCGAAAGCATTTGTCAAGAATGTTTTCATTAATCAAGAACGAAAGTTAGAGGCGCGAAGACGATCACATACCTTCGTAGTTCTGACCATAAACGATGCCAACTAGCGATCCGCAGGAGTTGCTTCGATGACTCTGCGGGCAGCTTCCGGGAAACCAAAGTGTTTGGATTCCGGGGGAAGTGTGGTTGCAAAGCTGAAACTTAAAGGAATTGACGGAAGGGCACCACAAGAAGTGGAGCCTGTGGCTTAATTTGACTCAACACGCCAACACTGAAATAATTAACAGGCCGAGAGCACTTTCGTTGGGTCTAATAGGGAACGTGTGCTGGTATTAGACCATCGGAAGACAGGTCAGGTTTACCCGACTAATGACAGGGCGTTTGCTACGGTAATCCTGCTTAATCCGAGAGGAATCGCAGGTTTCAGACACTTTGTCATGGACTGACTAAAAGCTCTCTCTTGATTCGTTGGGTCTAATAGGGAACGTGTGCTGGTATTAGACCCTCGGAAGACAGGTCAGTATTACCCTACTAATGACAGGGCGTTGCTACGGTAATCCTGCTCAATCCGAGAGGAATCGCAGGTTTCAGACATTTAGTCCACGTGCCTGGCTGATAAACCAATGGTGCGAGGCTACCATCTGAGGGATTACGACCGAGCGCCTCTAAGCAGGAATCCCGCCCTGAATCTCAGCACCACTGCGACGGAAGGCAACGATATGGTTGGGACCTGGCGTTCGTGTCTCAGCCCGACCTGGTCGAGCTGCAGAAAAAGGTTTCTGCCGTCCCGCCGATCAAAGCGGGCGGGGACCTGCTCGATATTCACCCCATACGGCGTTGAGGTGTGAAACCATTAGTAGAAGACTTAGTTCTCGGTCGGGGTGTCGTGAGCAGTAGAGCAGCCACCTCACTGCGAACTGTTGAGACTCAACCCTTGATCATGAGATATATCCGCACACCAGGCGAACAACATCTCCGTGCCATGACCAGGCTTGTCCCCTGGTTAAATGCACTCCTGCCTCGTTCTTTACCTCTGTCTGCTATCAGTCATCCCAATGGACGTAGAAGAGATGCAGGCCAGCGGACATTGCACCTCTGCCCTATCGTGACAACCTCCCAGGTGGCGGGGAATGCTAAGCGTACCATCACTGCAGAGGAGCCGTGAAAATAAAGGGAGCAAGGAAATACCCCACTCACATGTATAAGCTACTTTTCTGGCAGGACGTGACGATCCTGGGACACAGACACACTGGACTGCCTCTCTTCCGGGATAGTACAAACTAGTATATAGTCCATCATATCATATCATCACCACACCCTATAGACACGAGTGGTGAAGACTCGATTGTCCTGCAAGACAACTTTTCTAAGAGAGACACCTCTGACCCCAAAACAAATGCTGCCTTGCAGATAGGCTGGGGACAGCTAAAGGCCAAGGAGGGCATCCCTACAGAAACGCCTGTTGAAATCGGATGCACTGGGCCACATGCTTAACGAAACAATGCAACGCATATCGCTGTATGATGACGGTACAACCTGTATGATGACGGTACAACCTAACAGAAAAAAGTGTGGTGCTCATCCTGTGGAGTCCCGCCACGCAGCGAGAGTGCTGGGCCCGACGCCTCGAAGGGGCCCACCCAATGCTGCTGGTGGTCACCCACCCATGTGCTGTGGAGTCAAGGCACAAGGTGATGGGGCAAAAACTATTGACCAAAAACCCAAGACCCTCAGAATACTACAGGGGAATGCGGAGGGAGTCATTAACAAAAAGTTTTCCCTAACACATCACCTGCATGAAGGTAAGATTGACGTGGCATGTATCCAAGAAACGCACCTCAACAACAACCACAAATTCTCAATCAGAGGATATCAGACCTTCCGTCTTGATAGAGAAGGTCACAAAGGAGGGGTTCTGATACTGACACGTAACTGCATACCGAGTAGCGCGGTAGCTGTCAATCACACAAATCTCTATCTTATAAATGGGCCGGAGGACATCCCTAGCTTCTATTCTAGAACATGGCATACCACCTCTACTCCAGACGTGGCCTTTTCCACGGTGGATATTCACCACAAAATAGACCGTCAGATGCTCAACCAATTGGCAGGTAGCGACCATAGGCCAATTAGGCTAGAAGTTGATATGGAAGTAGGCCCCCAGGAAATAAAACTATTGACCAAAAACCCAAGACCCTCAGAATACTACAGGGGAATGCGGAGGGAGTCATTAACAAAAAGTTTTCCCTAACACATCACCTGCATGAAGGTAAGATTGACGTGGCATGTATCCAAGAAACGCACCTCAACAACAACCACAAATTCTCAATCAGAGGATATCAGACCTTCCGTCTTGATAGAGAAGGTCACAAAGGAGGGGTTCTGATACTGACACGTAACTGCATACCGAGTAGCGCGGTAGCTGTCAATCACACAAATCTCTATCTTATAAATGGGCCGGAGGACATCCCTAGCTTCTATTCTAGAACATGGCATACCACCTCTACTCCAGACGTGGCCTTTTCCACGGTGGATATTCACCACAAAATAGACCGCCAGGTGCTCAACCAATTGGCAGGTAGCGACCATATGCCAATTAGGCTAGAAGTTGATATGGAAGTAGGCCACCAGGAAATAAAACCGCTCCCACGTTGGAATTATAAACGAGCCGGACTGGGACAGATTTGCAATGCTGACAGATGGGCTGTGTGAAACCATCAACACGGAATAACAATATGAAAACTATGGTGGAACGCCTAAGCAAAGCAATAATGCAAGCAGCCACCGAAACCATCCCAAGAGGGGCAAGGAAAAACTACAAGCCTTATTGGAATGATGAATTGCAGAAAGCGGAAAATGAAGTCTCAAATGCTAGGAATATGGCAGAGAGAGAACAATCTATGGAGGCAAATATCGCCCTCAAGGCTATCACGGCGAAATACAAAAGAAGACTAAACCAAATAACAAGAGACAGCTGGAAAAACAAAACAGAAAACCTCAATTTAGATAAAGAAGGGAACAAACTATGGAAGTTAGTCAGAGCCATGAATGACGAAACACCATCAAATAAACAAATTACCATCAAGCAGGGCGACAATATGCTTACTGAAAAAAAGGAGCTAACGCCTTTAAAGAACATTATGCTAGAGCAAACCACATCAATATGGCACCAGAGGAGCACATGATGGCAAAACTAACAATGAATGAAAGAAATGGAAGAGGCCATGAGAACTTTAAAGAAAAAGAAATCGCCCGGAAAAGATGGGGTAACAAACGAAATGCTCATGGGGTTGGGCCAAACAGCAAAGATGAAGTTACTATCAGTCCTGGAGCAAAGCTGGAAAAGGGGAATTGTACCACAGGCATGGAAAGACGCTGTACTTATACCAGTACCAAAGAAAGAAAAAGATAGAACAGATCCAAATGGATACAGGCCTATCATTCTACTGAGATGTGTAGGAAAACTGATGGAGCGTAGGATAAACACCAGACTGATGTGGCATCTGGAAGAAAAACACATACTAATTCCACGGCAAGCAGTCTTTAGACAGCACAGATCCACTGAGGACCAGATAACTCTCATAGCCAAGGAAGTAGAGGATGCTTACCAGGAGAAAAAACACACAGTAGCGGTTTGGGTGGATTTAGAGAAGGCATTTAACAAGATGTAGAAAGAGGGACTTAAAGTCAAGCTACGAAGAAGTGAAGTTTGTGGGAAAATGTACAGATGGATCAGCCGCTACCTCGAAAACAAAACAGCCAGAGTTCAAGTACAAGGGCAGATGAGCAAAAAGGTGACACTTGAGCAGGGAGTACCCCAAGAGGGAGTACTGTCACCCACACTCTTCCTGGTGTATATAAATAACATCACAGAGAATATACCAAGAAGAGTCCACAGCTCCGTGTTTGCAGACGATCCGGCTATGTGGACCTCTGAAAAAAATCTCACCATAGCAAGCAATCGAAGGCAGCAGGCCCTAACATCGTTGGAGGACTGGGCGAACTCATGGCTGGTAAAAATAAATGAGGAAAAAACAACATGTACGATATTTTCGCTTTCAAATAAACCCCAGAACACCAAAATATGTCTTAACGGCAAATATCTGCGGCCAAACTACCTGGGAGTCACATTTGATCGTCGCATGACATGGAAAAGTCAGAATGAGAGAAACCGAATGAGAGCCAGACAAAGAATGGAAATCATGAGGAAACTTGCTGGCACAAGCTGGGGAGCAGACGAAAGTATACTAAAGAAACTGTACACTGGAAGAGTGAGACCAGTTCTCGAGTATGGCATTGCGGCATGGACAACAGCAGCAAAGGCGAACTTTGATAAAATTAACAAACTTCAAAACCAAGCCATGAGAGTTATAACAGGAGGCATGAAGTCAACGCCAATTGTAAAACTTGAAAAGATTACGAATCTGCAATCCATGACCAACAGAAGAGACTGCAGAGCACAGCAGCAAGCAGAGAAACTCAGAAGACTGACAGACCATCCAATGCATCAGAGACTAAATAGATTTGGAAAAGGGAAACTAAAGCGGAGAAACTTTGCAGAAATAGTCAAAGCAAAGATGAGCGAAGACCTTATGAACACATTAACAACACTAAAGCCCATCCCTACTGTACGCAAACCTACCTGGAAGCAGCATATCATTCCGGAGGTAGTAGAAAATATACCAGGTATTGGAAACAAGAACAGCCAGACTGAAAAAGAAAGAAGAGACATAACCTTGAGGTACATAACGGAAAACTACCCAAGCATGGACTGGGCCCATGCATACACCGACGGTTCTGTAACAAACACAACACAGAACGGTGGGGCAGGGGTATTCCTGAACCTACCAAATGGTAGAAAAATAACACTGTCAGTGGCAACTGGAAAATACTCAAGCAATTTCAGAGCAGAGGCACTGAGGGCTGCAGTAGAAGCAATGCCGACAGGCAAAAGAAATGAAAGCCAGATAGTCCTGTTTACAGATGCCCTGGCCGTAGTTACAGCACTAAAATACCAGAAAAATACTGAACTTAATGATTTAAGAGCAGTACTCTGTCAACTATGCCAGCAGTCCACACCAAAAATACTAGTGGTACAGTGGGTTCCATCCTACTGTAACATCCAAGGCAACGAGGAGGCAGACTGAGAGCAACGTACCCACTCCATCTTATCTGGACTCTCTGTAGCAGCGACTGCCTGAGAGCAACGTACCCACTCCATCTTATCTGGACTCTCTGTAGCAGCTAATGAATGCCTGAGAGCAACGTACCCACTCCATTTTATCTGGACTCTCTGTAGCAGCGAATAAATGCCTGAGCGCAACGTATCAAACCAGAAACTTTTTGGATCTGTATGTGAACTACAAAAGACAATCACTTTTGTATCAACTAGGAACAACATTGCACATATAAACATTATATTTTCAAGCGAACGAAAGAAGAAAAAATGGATGTGTATATTTTGTAACTTAGACGCATAATTACTTGTTAAGAGTTAAGTATGGGTGCTTATTGTTTCTGACAATCCCCTCTCTCCTCTTGTTTTGCATCTTCCTTCCCTAAAATGTGTCCTCTGTAGTTTTTATCTAGGACAAGTTGACATGTATGTATAATGTATGTGCCTCCTTTTTAAATCAACAGACAACCATGAACAAGTTGTTTTCGAGGAAGACACGAAAGTCTAAAATTCAAGAAACTATACTACCTCCAAAGAAATATGGTGCAAAACCTGAACTGACTATAACACAAAAGTTGGATCTCAGTAAAGCGTTTGGTATTTTTGATCCTAGAGGTAGTGGGCTTATTGAGCCGCGCGGTTTCATGTTAGTACTCAGAGCTTTGGGCATGGAGCCAACGTTTTCAGAAGTTGATGAGCTTATAGGTAAGAAATACCATCAACAAAGAAATAAGATGTTACATTATCAGGAAAATGATTCGCACTTTGAACACATATACAAATTATAACCGTGATGTGACGTATCTTGATCTATCTTTTTGGTATGCGCACTTTTGCCTGATTATGGCGATACAGCCATCTCGTTTTACTTTGCTTATTGACAGTGTGTTGGTTATATTAAAACACAGTTATCTTTTATTTTTTCTTCCATGTTCTTCTGTAGTAAGTATATCGTCTTACATGATTGTAGTTTTTCTTAGTTTGATCTGTCGTACTGATAACGACTTGTGTCTTCTTCTTCTTCTTCTTCTTCTTCTTCTTCTTCTTCTTCGTACGCTGTCAGACGTCAACCTGTATTTTTTCTAAAAAAGCAGCGGTCATCCTGAGCCTGTCGACACTGCCATATAGCTTGTCTAGTGTTGCCACTGGTGATGGCCACATGTGCTTTCTCTGGTCTCGTATTTCGGGCAGTTTTGCAGCAGATGTTCAGCGGTCATTTTTCCGGTTCCACAACTGCATTCGTCAGTGCCACCTATCTTCAGCTTATTGAATAGGTGGTATCTCAGTCTGTTGTGGCCTGTGCGGAGTCCGAAGACCACGACCTGCTCTCTTCTGTTCAATTGGTAATAGGCATCATTTTTTGTGTAGCCAGTATGTTCTGTTTCCCATTTGGCCATGTATCTAGCTCTAATGAGCCTTTTTGACTCTTCGTAGCTCACACTAGAATCTAGTTGTGGTAGTCTTGCAAGTTCTTTTGCCAGTCTGTCTGCCACCTCGTTGCCTTGGATGTTACAATAGGATGGAACCCACTGTACCACTTCTCTTTTTGTTTCGGTCTGCTGGCATAGTTGACAGAGTACTGCTCTTAAATCATTAAGTTCAGTATTTTTCTGGCTTTTTAGTGCTGTGACTACGGCCAGGGCATCTGTAAGCAGGACTATCTGGCTTTCATTTCTTTTGCCTGTCGGCATTGCTTCTGCTGCAGCCCTCAGTGCCTCTGCTCTGAAATTGCTTGAGTATTTTCCAGTTGCCACTGACAGTGTTATTTTTCTACCATTTGGTAGGCTCAGGAATACCCCTGCCCCACCGTTCTGTGTTGTGTTTGTTACAGAACCGTCGGTGTATGCATGGGCCCAGTCCATGCTTGGGTAGTTTTCCGTTATGTACCTCAAGGTTATGTCTCTTCTTTCTTTTTCAGTCTGGCTGTTCTTGTTTCCAATACCTGGTATATTTTCTACTACCTCCGGAATGATATGCTGCCTCCAGGTAGGTTTGCGTACAGTAGGGATGGGCTTTGGTGTTGTTAATGTGTTCATAGGGTCTTAGCTCATCTTTGCTTTGGCTATTTCTGTAAAGTTTCTCCGCTTTAGTTTCCCTTTTCCAAATCTATTTAGTCTCTGATGCATTGGATGGTCTGTCAGTCTTCTGAGTTTCTCTGCTTGCTGCTGTGCTCTGCAGTCTCTTCTGTTGGTCATGGATTGCAGATTCGTAATCTTTTCAAGTTTTACAATTGGCGTTGACTTCATGCCTCCTGTTATAGCTCTCATGGCTTGGTTTTGAAGTTTGTTAATTTTATCAAAGTTCGCCTTTGCTGCTGTTGTCCATGCCGCAATGCCATACTCGAGAACTGGTCTCACTCTTCCAGAGTACAGTTTCTTTAGTATACTTTCGTCTGCTCTCCAGCTTGTGCCTGCAAGTTTCCTCATGATTTCCATTCTTTGTCTGGCTCTCATTCGGTTTCTCTCATTCTGACTTTTCCATGTCATGCGCCGATCAAATGTGACTCCCAGGTAGTTTGGGTTATCGTTTGGTCGCAGATGTTTGCCGTTAAGACTTATTTTGGTGTTTTGGGGTTTGTTTGAAAGCGAGAATATCGTACATGTTGTTTTTTCCTCATTTATTTTTACCAGCCATGAGTTCGCCCACTCCCCCAACGATGTTAGGGCCTGTTGCATCCGATTTCTTGCTATGGTTAATTTTCTTTTAGAGGTCTACATAGCCAGATCGTCTGCAAACATGGAGCTGTGGACTCTTCTTTGTATATTCTCTGTGATGTTATTTATTAACACCAGGAAAAGTGTGGGTGACAGTACTCCCTCTTGGGGTACTACCTGCTCAAGTGTCACCTTTTTGCTCATCTGCCCTTGTACTTGAACTCTGGCTGCTCTCATTAAAACCCCAAAGTACCAAATTAAGCCTAAATGGCAAAATCCTGCAGCCAAACGACAACCCAACCTATCTGGGAGTCACATTTGATCGGCGCATGACATGGAAAAGTCAGATTGAGAGAAACCGAATGAAAGCCAGAGAAAGAATGGCGATCATGAGGAAACTTGCTGGCACAAGCTGGGGAGCAGACGAAGGCATACTAAAGAAACTGTACACTGGAAGAGTGAGACCAGTTCTCGAGTATGGCATTGCGGCATGGACAACAGCAGCGAAGGCGAACTTCGATAAAGTTAACAAACTTCAAAACCAAGCCATGAGAATTATAACAGGTGGCATGAAGTCAACGCCAATTGTAGAACTTGAAAAGATTACAAAACTGCAATCCATGACCGATAGAAGAGACTGCAGAGCCCAGCTGCAGTCAGAGAAACTCCGAAGACTGACGGACCATCCAATGTACCAGAGACTAAACAATCTGGGAAATGGGAAACTAAAGCGGAGAAACTTTGCAGAAATAGCCAAAGCAAAGATGCACGAAGATCCCATAAACGCACTAACAACACCAAAACCCATCACTACTGTACGAAAACCTACCTGGAGGCAGGATATATTTCCAGAGGTGGTAGAAAATATACCAGGTATTGCAAACAAAAACTGCCAGAGTGAAAAAGAAAGGAGAGACACTACCCTAAGCTTCATAACGAAAAGCTACCCAAGCATGGACTGGACCCATGCATACACCGACGGTTCTGTAACAAACACTACACAGAACGGAGGGGCAGGAGCATTCCTGAACCTACCAAATGGCAGAAAAATAACACTGTCATTCGCTACTGGTAAATACACAAGCAATTTCAGAGCAGAGGCAGAGGCACTGAGGGCGGCAGTGGAAGAAATGGTAACACACAGTGAAAATGAGAGCCATATAGTCCTGCTGACAGATGCTCTCGAAGTAGTCACAGCGCTAAAAAGCCAGAAAAACACTGAGCTTAATGACTTAAGAGCAGCACTCTGCAAACTGTGCCAGCAGTCCGCACCAAAAAGGGTAGTGGTACAGTGGGTTCCGTCACACTGCAACATCCAAGGCAACGAGGAGGCAGACAGACTGGCAAAAGAAGGTGCAAGGCTACCACAAACAGATATCAGTATGACGTACGAAGAGTCAAAACGGCTTATCAAAGCCAGATACATGACCAAATGGGAAACCGAACATACTGGTTACACCAAAAACGATGCCTATTACCAGTTGAACCGAAGAGAGCAGGTCGTTGTCTTCAGACTTCGCACTGGCCACAACAGACTGAGGTACCACCTATTCAACAAATTGAAGATAGGGTGTACCGACGAATGCCCGTGCGGTACTGGTAAAATGACCACTGAACATCTGCTGCAGAACTGCCCGACATACGAGGATCAGAGAGAGCAGATGTGGCCATTGCCAGTGGAACTGCAAGACAAGCTCTATGGTAGTGGCGAGAGTCTCAGGATGACCGCCGCTTTTTTCGAGAAAATAATGGTTACTGTCTGACTGTGTACGCAGAAGAAGAAGAAGAAGAAGAAGAAGAAGAAGAAGAAGAACTCTGGCTATTCTGTTTTTGAGGTAGTGGCTGATCCATCTGTACATTTTCCCACAAACTTCACTTCTTCGAAGCTTGACTTTAAGTGTCTCTTTCTACACCTTGTCAAATGTCTTCTCTAAATCCACCCAAACCGCTACTGTATGCTTTTTCTCCTGGTAAGCATCCTCTATTTCCTGGGCTATGAGAGTGATCTGATCCTCAGTAGATCTGTGCTGTCTAAAGCCTGCTTGCTGTGGAATTAGTATGTCGACTTGTGTCTGAAATTTTTTTTAAATGGGAATCTTTAATTTATTAGCCCTGAACAAGAAAATCGCAATACAATTTGTCATTTGGTTCTTGTTTTGGATACAAATTTGTTCTGATTTATACACGACTCAATGTCTGAGTTACTTTGTTACATAGAACAGGTTGCTTCTTACTTCAGAAAGGAAGATTATCTTGTGTTATGCTCCGATGTGATGGTCTTGTGAATGATTTAGGAATCTTGGCTTGGCTTGGCTTCGTTCGTTCTCAATCTCCCGCTACCAAACCCTGACGTGGGCCTAAGTAGCAGAATGTAGTCCAGAGAACGGAATGCGCTGTGTCGTAATTTACAGCTTTACTGCGATATTTGCACCTTTCGGTCCAACACATCCGACTTCAGCAATCATTTTTTTAGTATCGGGTTAGCATTCCCTCTTCGATCTCTTCTCCTTAGCCAGTCTGCTCTGCTGCAGCCTGTTATCCAGGATCACCGCGTGGAGGTGTAGAAGGGTCTTGGCAGCTCTGGTTCGCTGGCCCTGACGTTAGCAGTCAGCTATGGGTCGCTGACCCCTGCAGCTCATGCGCTGCTCAGCATCTTGATCCCATTTAGGAATCTAACATGACCCACAAGAATGGCGACTTTTCATAGATTCCTCTAAATTGAATCTTAAGGCGGTGTTGCTATATTATGGAAACTGACTTCCATTTATTCCAGTGTGGGCCGAAGATAAGGTCCAGTGAAAAAGCTGACAGTAGCATGCGACTCATAAATGGCTGTTTGCATGAGGGTCAGCGAGCTACAGCTGAACAAGACCATATGTTGCCTCCCAGTAGCGGCCATGGAAACAGGCTGCAGTGGTGTAGTTTGGCTAGAAGAATAGGAAAAGATGAGGGAAGTCAAACCCGATACTCCAAAATACCATGCTGAAATCGAAGTTGTCGCGTCAAAACGCACAGATATCGCAGCCTCGCTTTGTAACAAAATGTCATTTTGAAGACGAACGCTGAAGAAGCAGATGAAGATCTATTTCCATCGGACACGGTATGTATATGAACGAAACATGCAACCTAAAACAGTTCTTAAAATATCTTCACTATAATAAGTACGGTTAGGGGACGGCGTGGCCTAGTGGTTAAGTGGCATGGCTCACAACCCGAAGGTTGCATCTCAGCATCGGCCGTTACCCCGGGGAAGTAAACCCTTAGAAAATGCAGGAGGAAGCAGATCCTTACATAAAATTCATGCTGAAGTCGGATCCACTGGGCCGACAGGCGCAAAATAAAAACCACAGTGCAACGTACACCGCCTTGGTGATTAGAGAAATAAGGCGAACGCAACAAAACAAAAAATATAAGTACGGTTGACATCTTTGTTGTGACCTTTAGGTTAGGGCTCTGTTGATAAGTATGGAGCTTGGATTTACGCATTGCTGTTTCTTATGTGAATGAGACAGTCGAGCAAAGACCGCACTACGCGAAGAGAGACATCACTCAGAGAAAGTCGGAGAGAAGAATGTCTAACGGCCAGCTCTGATAGAAACGTGCAAAATTCTGGTACCTCCCCTGCACATCAAACTTGCTGTGATGAAAATCTTCGCTAAAACCATAGACCATACTTGATCAGCCTTCACGTACTTACTTGACTGACAAACTCCCTCGTCTCAGCGAATCTTAAATGTTTTAGATAAATTTGTGTCAATTTTCCCATCCTGAAACTCTATGAAGACGAGATGTTAGACAATACATGAGTGTGAAGAAAAAACAAAAGTCCGTCTCGTTTTGTCTGGTCTCAGACTAACTTCCTTGAGAATGTCAGGACAGGCAACTACACGGAACCGGTTAAGAACATATCTCTGTATCACAAACTTGGCTGTAATTTATCCTTAAGGATTCAGTTTCTGCATTCCCATTTTATTTCTTCCCCGACAACTGTGGCATTGTTAGTGATGAGCACAATGGACGTTTTCACAAGGGCATTGCCAAGATGATGTACCGATACCAGGCAAATGTCAATATTGGTTGGTTACTGTTGGACGTCCGGAAAATGGTGATCCTGACCAGATGATATACAAGCGACGTCGGACGTAGAAGCTGACCTTTGCCTGTACATGTCATGTGTACATACTACTCTATTACAATATTAGCAATATACGTACAGAACATCTGCCTGTCAAAGGAACTGCACAATGAAAGAAACAACAGCAGTTTAACAATTAAAGGATATCCTTCTTCCAGCACCATCACATCTCAACCCACGTGCTCCTCTCTCACCCCACCTGTCTCTTCCTCCAACAGCTATCCCATCACCCTGCCTATCTCTGCCCCACTTCCCAAATGTGCTCGCTTTCAATGGGAGCAAGCATTTTTTTTGTGCTAATTATTTACATACAACCGGCTGCAGCATCCGCATCGAACACACCTTGGCACACCGTTTTGATTAACGGACTGAACCCAGTGTGTGTGTGTGGGGGGGGGGGTCTCTAAGAGAAACAGGGTACGTCAACCAAAGCATGTGAAACCTGGTCTTCCCTGAATCTATGTAAGAGACAAATAGCATGTCCAGCGGCCAAAAAGGTGGATCCAACAAGCCTTGAATATGCAGGAAGGCATAGACCCATTCTCTGCAGCTTGTGACACCGTTGACTTGATCATTAGCACAAATAAAACTGAGGTATTGTAGCAACCAGCCGCAGGTACATCTTATAAATAAGCAATGGTTACGGTGAGGGTAAAGAAGTTAGAAGGGATGAACAAATTCGCTTATCTCGTAAGCACGTTGTTGAGATCCGTGATTATTGATATATATATATATATATAAAGCAAAGACCAGTACAGCTTTTGGTCGAATGTGTTAGACAGTGTGGGAACGTCGAGGAATCAGCATAACGACAACACTGAAGGTCTATCGTGCCGCTATTCTCCCCCACCCTGCTCTACGTGTGTGAGAGCTGGACTGTCTACACTGGAGACTAAAGAACGTCCACATGACTTGCCTGAAATGCATACTGTATTTTTGCCGGCAGGACCATATCATGAATAATTCAATCTTATCCACAACTAGCATGCCTAACATTCCTGTACTTTTGCAGAACACCCAACTGAGACAGATTGGCCACCTTGCTTAATTGTTAACTAAATGTTTCCAAAGTGGCTTCTGTATAGTCTTCTTCTTCTTCTTCGTACGCAGTCAGACATCAACCTGTATTTTTTCGAAAAAAGCAGCGGTCATCCTGAGGCTGTCGACACTGCCATAAAGCTTGTCTAGTGTTGCCACTGGTGTTGGCCACATCTGCTTTCTCTGATCCTGATATGTCGGGCAGTTTTGCAGCAAATGTTCAGCGGTCATTTTCCCAGTACCGCACGTGCATTCGTCAGTGCCACCTATCTTCAGTTTATTGACTAGGTGGTACCTCAGTCTATTGTGGCTTCTGTATAGTGAACTTCGTGAAGAAGACAACCATGGGAACGTCCAAAAAAGGGTTTCAAAGACAGTCTGAAGTAATCTGAAGTGCTGTCAAATAGACATTATTGTTTGGGAAAACCTGCCTCAAAATCGTTCAAATTGGAAGGCTGCGGTATTAAAGTGTCTTGCGATTAACGAGGACCTTCACGTGCATGCTGCCCTGGATAGATGTACTTACATTGAAGATCCAATCGAATACTCACATTTTAGTTATGTTCCATGGATAATGGATCAAAGGGAGAAGCTATGTTTACATGTTTAGGTTCCAAGAACGCTGGGTTCGCTACTTATATATTACAGGTTCAATGGAAGCAGCTGCGCTAACTGCAAGTGGCATGTCAAATGTCACATGGGCAGTAGGCGTTACGAAGTGACGTTAGTACTACACAATGTGGACAATTCGTGAAAGTTATCCACAATAATTGATAACATATTTCGCACTGGCAAACAGAAGATATTTGAGTTTTCCCTTTGGGACAAACCTAGGAAAATGTGTATGTATGTATATGTGTATGTATATCTACACGTAGGATATTGGTAGCTGGGTTGAAAGGTATAGAACCATTGTAACCTTCGAATCATGTCGTAAGACTGAAAGTTGCACATTGAGCTACCAACCTCGTATAAAAGCTATAAAATCGCGACTGCATACCTGTCAATGGACCAGATGTAGTAGTGGCTGCATGCTTTCACTTGGAGCAAAAAGGTGAATCAAATTAATCATCCATTTATATTTTTTCCAAAAGCCACCATAACAGAGCGAGCTCCAAATGAAACACTTGATTTCAAAGACTTCTACAACTTGATGAACTTCGTCATGACCAGGGACGATTCTAAGGAAGATATTATCAAAGCCTTCAAGATGCTCAGCTTAGACAAAGGTGTAATTGAACTGGATGATTTAATGGTAATGTAGAAATATTTGTATTTAACAAAGTGCACATAATAAATTCACCAAGAGAAACAGGCACAAACTTATACATGTTGCATACATGCTACCAAAATTTGATGGCTTCTCCTTTGTAATCTCAAATAAATGCATCTAATTACTTTAATAAACTTGGTGGTTTCTTAGGCGTTTCTTGAGACCATATCTCTCAAAAATCCCTTTCTTCATAGACTTGGCCATCTGTCTCAGGCATGTGACGACCATTCAATTTATCTCTCAAAAAACCATATCTATTTCCTTCATAAACTTGGCCATCTGTATCAGGCGTGTGACGACCATACAATTTATCTATCAAAAAACCATAACTATTTCCTTCATAAACTTGGCCATCTTTCTCAGGCTTGTGACCATACAATTTATCTCTCAAAAAAACCATATCTATTTCCTTCATAAACTTAGCCATCTGTCTCAGGCGTGTGACGACCATACAATTTATCTATCAAAAAACCATAACTATTTCCTTTATAAGCTCGGTGGTTTGTCTTAGGCTTCTCTCATCACAGTTTATCCCTTAATTGGGTTGGGGAAGTCATGAAGCCACTCTGCTTCTCTCATGAAGCTGGCAGACCTGAAGAATATGTTCTACTGTTTGTTTCTCCTCCCCCATTCAAGCACATGTCTGTGTCTCCAATGATAGCTCCTTTAACAGTTTACACATAAAGCCAAAGTCTCCACATTGCTGTTGTTATTGAATGGTCACAATGACTAAGTCTACCCTTCTGTGTGCCCTGAAAAGGACACTATGTGATGATTTGCAGTAGCTTTCCTCACATATCGAACGTGCTGATGAAGGTGGACCGGGGTCCTCCATGCGGTTGTGCTATATTTGGCTTCAATTGCGTGCCGTTCACTACTACGGCATGATGTTGATCCTCTACCTCATTAGCCAGACTGCCACGAAACAACCTGTTTCCAGGAAGAACTGCATGGAAGTGAGGTGTCTCTTGGTCAGTATATTTCACTCAACACTGGCTAACATTGTCCGATCAGTACATTTTCGTCTGACCAGACAATAGTCGTCTATCAACGTAAACAAATGATTTGGTTACATTCTGTTTGACAACAGCTGTTGTACTAGGTTCAACTATGCCACAAAGTTAGCAAGGGCATTTTTTACAAATCTTTTTTTTAATACATGTCTCAATGCACGCCATTTGAGAACTACTGAACTATCAACCCCCTTTCTGCATCCTCAGACTCCATACTGTGGAGGAAAGAATATGGCCACTGCATGTCGTAAAAAGCTACTCAAGAGGGCTGCATATGGGGCTAGCAACTCATTGCTAATGAAACCACCACTGCAAGAGCACACATAGTGCTTAGGCTCCCTTTAATTGGCCAGTGACAGCGAGGACTCTATCCTTAAAGAAATGACCTTATCCTGACAGTGGTGACCCTATCCTTAAAGTGATGACCTTATCCTGAGAGTAGGGACTCTATCCTTAAAGTGATGACCTTATCATAACAGTGGTGACTCTATCCTTAAAGTGATGACCTTATCCTGACAGTGGTGACCCTATCCTTACAGTGATGGTCATATTCTGACAGTGGTCGCTCTATCCTTAAAGTGATGACCTTATCCTGAGAGTGGTGACTCTATCCTTAAAGTGATGACCTTATCCTGACAGTGGTGACTCTATCCTTAAAGTGATGACCTTATCCTGACAGTGGTGACCCTATCCTTACAGTGATGGTCATATTCTGACAGTGGTCGCTCTATCCTTAAAGTGATCACCTTATTCTGAGAGTGGTGACTCTATCCTTAAAGTGATGACCTTATCCTGACAGTGGTGACTCTATCCTTAAAGTGATGACTTTATCCTGACAGTGGTGACTCTATCCTTAAAGTGATGACCTTATCCTGACAGTGGTGACCCTATCCTTACAGTGATGGTCATATTCTGACAGTGGTCGCTCTATCCTTAAAGTGATGACCTTATCCTGACAGTGGTGACCCTATCCTTACAGTGATGGTCATATTCTGACAGTGGTCGCTCTATCCTTAAAGTGATGACCTTATCCTGAGAGTGGTGACTCTATCCTTAAAGTGATGACCTTATCCTGACAGTGGTGACCCTATCCTTAAAGTGATGGCCATATCCTGACAGTGGTGAGCCTATCCTTACAGTGATGGTCATATCCCTACAGTGGTGACCCTATGCTTCATAAAATGCAATATGGAGAAGAAGAAGAACTAACAACTAAGATAAAGGAGGGAAAACTGAAAAATAATAGACACTGAGATTAGAAAAAAGTCTATCAAAATGATAAATTGCCTCATCACAATCACAAGATGATGTGCAAAGAAAATATATACATGTCCTGGATAATGCTAGTCGTTGTTTGTTTGAAAGATTCACAATACTGACAACATACCATTTATGACGGGAAAAAGGCACCAACAGACATAGAGAGAAAATATACAGCCTTAGAATTTATTCAAAAGACATACCCAGCCACAGAATGGACCTACATATACCGATAGATCAGCAATGATATCTATGAAAAATGGAGGGGAAGATGTTTATACAAAATTAAATAATGGATCGGAAATCTAATTCTCAGTGTTCACCGGAAAATTTTCAAACATCTTCAGAGCTAAAGGCACTAAGAACAGCTGCAACATCTATCCTGGAAAGAAAGACAATGACAAAGACGTGGTAGTTTTCTATACAGATTCCCTACTATTCATAATGGCTCTCAAAAACTATTTAAAAAAACAATGAATTGGACAATCTGTCCAAGACACGCACGAATACCAGCTTCAATTTCAACAGAGCGAAATGTCAGTGGATTCCTACAAACTGTATAACACATGGAAATAATAAGGCAGATAGATTAGCCATACTTCTTCTTCGTACGCTGTCAGACGTCAACCTGTATTTTTTCGAAAAAAGCAGCGGTCATCCTGAGGCTGTCGACACTGCCATAGAGTTTGTCTCGTGTTGCCACTGGTGATGGCCACATGTGCTTTCTCTGGTCCTCGTATTTCGGGCAGTTTCGCAGCAGATGTTCAGCAGTCATTTTTCCGGTTCCACAACTGCATTCGTCAGTGCCACCTATCTTCAGCTTATTGAATAGGTGGTACCTCAGTCTGTTGTGGCCTGTGTGGAGTCTGAAGACCACGACCTGCTCTCTTCTGTTCAATTGGTAATAGGCATCATTTTTTGTGTAGCCAGTATGTTCTATTTCCCATTTGGCCATGCGTCTGGCTCTAATGAGCATTTTTGACTCTTCGTAGGTCACACTAGGGTCTGGTTGTGGTAGTCTTGCACCTTCTTTTGCCAGTCTGTCTGCCTCCTCGTAGCCTTGGATGTTACAATGGGATGGAACCAATTGTACCACTACTCTTTTTGGTGCGGTCTGCTGGCATAATTGACAGAATACTGCTCTTAAATCATTAAGTTCAGTATTTTTCTGGCTTTTTAGTGCTGTGACTACGGCCAGGGCATCTGTGAACAGGACTATCTGGCTTTCATTTCTTTTGCCTGTCAGCATTGCTTCTGCTGCAGCCCTCAGTGCCTCTGCCTCCGCTCTGAAATTGCTTGAGTATTTTCCAGTTGCCACTGACAGTGTTATTTTTCTACCATTTGGTAGGCTCAGGAATACCCTTTAGTTTCTCCGCTTTAGTTTCCCATTTCCAAATCTATTTAGTCTCTGATGCATTGGATGGTCTGTCAATTTTCTGAGTTTCTCTGCTTGCTGCTGGGCTCTGCAGTCTCTTCTGTCAGTCATAGATTGCAGATTTGTAATCTTTTCAAGTTCTACAATTGGATTAGCCATACAATAAGGAAGCAAAACCTAAACTGAAAACAGGACTATATATGAAAGAATAAAAACAATGATAAATTAAGCTTCAAAGACAAATTTCACAGAGAACATCCTGAATCTGATATAGCAGAAGCATACTACTTCTTGCCAAGAAGAGATTAAGCTACAATAATCAGACTATGAATAAGCGACTGCTGACTGAAAAAGAAAAACATTTTTAAAATGCCATACATACATGTGTTCATGTGGGGAGTACAAATAAATGGTGGAACATGTTCTCCAGTTCTGTCAGCTCCACAAGAGGAGCAGAGTGACTACATGGCCCTCCCAAATCCAATTGCAGGGTAAACTGTACGGCAGCAAAAGAAGCCTGAAACGGGCCACCAAGTATATGATTTAAATAGATGTGATTATTTGAGAGCAAAAGGCGAAGAAGAACTTTCAATGCTTTTGAATTTCAGCAAAACAAACAAATCTATCTTTATGTATGACCAGGCACAAACTACGATGGCGAAACATTAGAACACAAATGGTAGAGAGATAACACAAGAACAGCTAAAAGTCATGTACAGGAGAATGTGCAAAGACCTGAACACCTACACCAGTCAGACTGACATATTGAAAGCGAGGGAGCTATCAAAATAATGTACAAGCGTATATACATTCAATCAAAGCCAGTAGCTCCTCTAGCTGCATAGGCAACTGACAACATCTCCGCAGCATACACGGCCCTGGACTGCTATTTCTGCCTCTCTCCTGGTGTAATCCTTTAATCTTAGTTCACATTCTCTTCTCCGTGTATATTTTAGTTCTACCTCTCTTTCTGTTCCCTTGAAGATTTCACGAAAGAGCCTGTCTAGTTATGTTAGGCAGTGTCTTCCGTAACGAATGGCTTTTCCAGCTCTTCTTCTTTTTCTTCTTCTTCGTCGTACGCTGTCAGACGTCAAACTGTATTTTTTCGAAAAAAGCAGCGGTCATCCTGAGGCTATCGACACTGCCATAGAGCTTGTCTAGTGTTGCCACTGGTGATGGCCACATCTGCTTTCTCTGATCCTCGAATGTCGGGCAGTTTTGCAGCAGATGTTAAGCGGTCATTTTCCCGGTACCACACGAGCATTCGTCAGTGCCACCTATCTTCAATTTGTTGAATAGGTGGTACCTCAGTCTATCGTGGCCTGTGCGAAGTCTGAAGACCACGACCTGCTCTCTTCTGTTTAACTGGTAATATGCATCGTTTTTTTGTGTAGCCAGTATGTTCTGTTTTCCATTTGGTCATGTATCTAGCTCTAATAAGCCTTTTTGACTCTTTGTAGCTCACACTAGAATCTGGTTGTGGTAGTCTTGCACCTTCTTTTGCCAGTCTGTCTGCCTCCTCGTTGCCTTGGATGTTACAGTGGGATAGAACCCACTGTACCACTACTCCTTTTGGAGCGGACTGCTGGCATAGTTGACAGAGTACTGCTCTTAAATCATTAAGTTCAATATTTTTCTGGCTTTTTAGTGCTGTGACTACGGCCAGGGCATCTGTAAGCAGGACTATATGGCTTTCATTTCTTTTGCCTGTCACCATTTCTTCTACTGCAGCCCTCAGTGCCTCTGCTCTGAAATTGCTTGAGTATTTTCCAGTTGCCACTGACAGTGTTATTTTTCTACCGTTTGGTAGACTCAGGAATACCCCTGCCCCTCCGTTCTGTGTTGTGTTTGTTACAGAACCACCGGTGTATGCATGGGTCCAGTCCATGCTTGGGTAGTTTTTCGTTATGTACCTCAAAGTTATGTCTTTTCTTTCTTTTTCAGTCTGGCTGTTCTTGTTTCCAATACCTGGTATATTTTCTACCACCTCTGGAAATATATGCTGCCTCCAGGTAGGTTTGCGTACAGTATGGATGGGCTTTGGTGTTGTTACTGCGTTCGTAGGGTCTTCGCTCATCTTTGCTTTGGCTATTTCTGCAAAGTTTCTCCGCTTTAGTTTCCCATTTCCAAATCTATTTAGTCTCTGATGCATTAGATGGTCTTTCAGTCTTCTGAGTTTCTCTGCTTGCTGCTGGGCTCTGCAATCTCTTCTGTCGGTCATGGATTGCAGATTTGTAATCTTTTCAAGTTCTACAATTGGCGTTGACTTCATGCCTCCTGTTATAGCTCTCATGGCTTGGTTTTGAAGTTTGTTAATTTTATCAAAGTTCGCCTTTGCTGCTGTTGTCCATGCCGCAATGCCATGGTCTCACTCTTCCAGTGTACAGTTTCTTTAGTATACTTTCGTCTGCTCCCTAGCTTGTGCCAGCAAGTTTCCTCATGATTGCCATTCTTTGTCTGGCTCTCATTCGATTTTTCTCGATCTGACTTGTCCATGTCATGCGCCGATCACATGTGACCCCCAGGTAGTTTGGGTTGTCGTTTGGCCGCAGGTATTTGCCGTTAAGACTTATTTTAGTGTTTTGGGGTTTGTTTGAAAGCGAGAATATCGTACATGTTGTTTTTTCCTCATTTATTTTGACCAGCCACGAGTTGGCCCACTCCTCCAACGATGTTAAGGCCTGCTGCATCCGATTACTTGCTATGGTGAGATTCTTTTCAGAGGTCCACATAGCCAGATCATCTGCAAACATGGAGCTGTGGACTCTTCTTGGTATATTCTCTGTTATGTTATTTATATACACCAGGAAGAGTGTGGGTGACAGTACTTCCCCTTGGGGTATTCCCTGCTCAAGTGTCACCTTTTTGCTCATCTGCCCTTGTACTTGAACTCTGGCTGTTCCGTTTTTGAGGTAGTGGCTGATCCATCTGTACATTTTCCCATAAACTTCACTTCTTTGTAGCTTGACTTTAAGTCCCTCTTTCCAGACCTTGTCAAATGCCTTGTCTAAATCCACCCAAACCGCTAGTGTGTTTTTTCTCCTGGTAAGCATCCTCTATTTCTTGGGCTATGAGAGTGATCTGATCCTCAGTGGATCTGTGCTGTCTAAAGCCTGCTTGCTATGGAATAAGTATGTGTTTTTCTTCCAGATACCACACCAGTCTGGTGTTTATCATACGCTCCATCAGTTTTCCTACACAGCTCAGTAGACTGATAGGCCTGTATCCATTTGGATCTGCTCTATCTTTTTCTTTCTTTGGTACTGGTATAATTACAGCATCTTTCCATGCCTGAGGTACAATTTCCCTTTTCCAGCTTTGGTTCAGAACTTATAGTAACTTCCTCTTTGCTGTTTGGCCCAACCCCATCAGCATTTCGATTGTTACCCCATCTTTTTCGGGCGATTTCTCTTTCTTTAAAGTTCTCATGGCCTCTTCCATTTCATTCATTATTAGTTTTGTCATCATGTGCTCCTCTTGTGCCATATTGATGTTGTCGTGCCTCTTTTGTTCTTCGTTAATGTCTGTATGCCTATTTGTAGAAACATCAATGTGGTTTGCCCTGGCATAATGTTCTATAAACGCGTTTGCAGCTTTTTTTTCCAGTGAGCATGTTGTCACCCTACTTGATGGTAATTTGTTTGTTTGATGGAGTTTCGTCATTCATGGCTCTGACTAACTTCCATAGTTTGTTCCCTTCTTTATCTAAATTGAGGCTTTCTGTTTTGTTTTTCCAACTTTCTCTTGTTTTTTGCTTTAGAGTGTATTTGTATTTCGCCGTGATGGCTTTGAGGGCGATATTTGCCTCCATAGATTGTTCTTTCTCTGCCATGTTCCTAGCATTTGAGACTTCGTCTTCCGCTTTCTGCAATTCATCATTCCAATAAGGCTTGTAGTTTTTCCTTACCCCTCTTGGGATGGTTTCAGTGGCTGCTTGCATTATTGCTTTGCTTAGGCTTTCCACCATGGGTTTCATATTGTTATTCCGTGTGTTGATGGTTTCACACAGCACATCTGTCAGGATTGCAAATCTGTCCCAGTCGGCTCGTTTATAATTCTAACGTGGGAGCGGTTTTATTTCCTGTGGGCCTACTTCCATATCAACTTCTAGCCTAATTAGCCTATGGTCGCTACCTGCAAATTGGTTTAGCACCTGGTGGTCTATTTTGTGGTGAATATCCACCGTGGAAATGGCCAAGTCTGGAGTAGAGGTGGTATGCCATGTTCTAGAATAGAAGCTAGGGCTATCCTCCGGCCTATTGATAAGATAGAGATTTGTGTCTATCTCCCAATCTTCCACTTCATCCCCTCTGTTGTCTGTGTCCGAATATCCCCATCTCTCCGAGTGGCCTATGGTCTCCAACTACTAGGCAGCTGGAGTCCTTGATTTCCATACTCGAGAGCGACAGGTCTTTGTTTGGTGGGCCATACAGGTTGAAGATGCGGATCTTCGTTTCTTGTGTCATTATGTCGACTCGTACAATTTCTGCTTGCTTTTCCAGCTCAATTTTCTTAATTTAATTTGTTTTTCCAGTGGCTGTTGTTGGCTCCTTTCCCATAGGCCTTCATTCTTCACCATGTCCTGCCATTTCATGCCCATTATCCATCAAAAGCATCTGTTAACGAAGGACTAGTCTTTGCTGTATGGCCTTGTCATTCTCAGTGTTTCCGATTCATGCAGCAGCACCAACTTGACAATGGTGTTTAATATTCTAACATTGGTGTAAATCTTGAAAGTGCAATTGTTTAATATTTGAAAGTCATTAAATGACCCGTTTATGATGAGATAGGGTATCCTGTCAACTTCTAGCTGAAATTATGGATTACCTACACAAAATCTGAATTGATAATCCTGTCTCATGGATAATAACAACCCTTTGGTAATGTTTTTTGGAGCAGATATATAAATGTTTCCTTATATTTCATTTGCAAAAATGAAGCCCATTGCCTCAATTCCTATTGCAGGAAGTAGCTGAGCAGCTTGGAGAAGATATTTCCAAGGAGAAATTACAGGAAATGATACACTTTGCAGACAAGAAGAATGATGGGACAGTTACCTATAAGGAGTTTGCAGCCATGATGGAAAGACCCCAGCTAGAGTAATATACACTATGTTTTAAACCAAATGTTTATTAGTAACAACAGAAATTAATTTAAACAATACTCTGAGGTATTTATTTTTATTTATTGTGTGACATTTAAAAATCTTTCAATTTTATTTATTACTTAAGCAATCTTTGTCTATTTTAAAAAAATCAAATAAAGTTAGCATGAAATATATTATGTATGACATCGAAGTGCGCAAACAATTATTGAAATCAATTAAATCACTTCAATTAATTCATTTCTTCTTACTGTATTATATAATTGTCCTTGCACTTTACACATTGTATGCATACTGTTCAACTACTTTCACCTCTAATAAAAAGTAAACGACTACCTCAGCTTGAAGTAAAGTTTAAAAATGTATTGCAAACTAAATACAGAAATATCCAAATCTACTATTAAAAATGTAGTGTGCATGCTATTTTCAATACTTACATATGCACTAATTAATTAGAAAATATTTACATAATTTTCTTTTAGCACACAGTAAATGTCTCGGCTAAATGACTATGCTTATGAAATTAAACTAAAGTAAAACAGATATACTTACATTTCTACATACAGTAATCTTTTAATCTTGAACAGGTCACTTCTTTGTTATTTTAACTACTGCTTAGAATGTATTTACTGATGATAATTTTATCTTAAACCAGTGCTATTGAATATTTATGTATGAATAGTTTCATGATTAATAAACAGAATTAGCAGTCATGGTTTGGATAAATTTAACTGCACAGTCCCAACCTAAACTGTAATCATGACAAGCATTGCTTATCAATAAAATTACTCTTGTAACCTTGCATCTTGATTTTTGCAATAAACTATGTTAAAATACACTGTTAGAAAGTTGGTTTTTATTTCTGTATGTGTACTTGATGTGGAAAATCTGTAACTATGTCATTATGTAATCTCTCACCTTTGTTGCAATACTCAATTTAACAAAGCAGGAAACAATACATTCTGAAAATGCTCTCCCTAAGCCAATAATGCAGTATGGCAAGGTGTGTAATCCTTTAGTAATCATTATTCTCATATGTGTCCAAATATTGTCATGGAGTGCAGTCTTCTTCTTACGCTGTCAGACTTCGACATGTATTTTTTCGAAAAAAGCAGCAGTCATCCTGAGGCTATCGACACTGCCATAGAGCTTGTCTAGTGTTGCCACTGGTGATGGCCACATCTGCTCTCTCTGATCCTCGTATGTCGGGCAGTTTTGCAGCAAATGCTCAGCGGTCATTTTCCCGGTACCACACAAGCATTCGTCAGTGCCACCTATCTTCAATTTGTTGAATAGGTGGTACCTCAGTCTATTGTGGCCAGTGCGAAGTCTGAAGACCACGACCTGCTCTCTTCTGTTCAACTGGTAATAGCCATCATTTTTTGTGTAGCCAGTATGTTCTGTTTCCCATTTGGTCATGTATCTAGCTCTAATAAGCCGTTTTGACTCTTCGTATGTCACACTAGTATCTGGTTGTGGTAGTCTTGCACCTTCTTTTGCCAGTCTGCCGTGCAGTCTTCTATAGCAGCTTTTTTCAACCCCCTTCATTATCATGGAGTAGCACTTGAAATAATCTCTCTTAGAGTTCAACAGAACACTGATTGAGGAACCCTATTCTATAGTATGCCATCTGTGTGACCATTGTTATTTTCAATCCACACCTCTGTTGTGTTTTATAACACTGTCAATCTATCTTTATCTTGGTCACTCTGAATCCCTACTGTTTATTGCAATAGGCTCATGTAATAATTAGGTCTTGAGTCATTATTGTCTTGTGTCCAAACCACTTAATTATATGTCTGCCAATATATACCATACATGGTGATGTTCCAACTTTCTGTTGAATGTCTTTGTTTCTCACTCTCTGTTCATTCTACTATCATATATGAACATGATTCTCAGATATCTGATTTTTCTAACTTGCTGAGGTTCTGTGTTTCTGACCTGGATATGGCACTGTCTTTCTGTTCTGCTGACTTTCATTGCTTTAGTTTTTGCTGTAATTATCAGCAGTATAAATCATAACTAATATACTTTGTTTTTACGTAGTAGAGGAACAAGGGATCACATTCTTAACTCCTTTACAGTTCCATTCTATCGGAATCCAGGTCATCTAATAACCTGTGAGGTCTTTGGTCACACATGAATACATCTCCACAACCCCACGCTATCCCTCTCTGTCAGCGGCGGCTGCCTGTGTCTCCTCTGGTCGTAGATTAGTCCATTCTTTCATGTTGTCCTCCTACCTCTTTTTTGGATGACCTCTTCATCGTCTGCCTTGCACATTTCCGTGCAAGATACTATTTGCAAGACCGTTTTATCTCGATATGTGCCCGTACCAAGCGAGTTTCCTTCTTTTGACAGTTGCTAAGAGATCTTCAAAAGGTCCTATTACTGTTGTAATGCTTTCTCGTATTTCCTCATTTGAAACTCGGTCTTTGTACGTGACGCTTAGAAGTCTTAAGAAACATCTCATCTCCAAGTCCTGCATTGTCCGCTGCAGGTCAGCTGTAATTGTCAATGTCTCGCAAGCATCGGGGAATATTGACAGGACCAATGTATGCATTATTCTGATCTTCGTGCATATGGTTAACTATTTATCTTGCTAGATTTTGTTAAGTCGTGCAAGTGTTGATATTGTCTGTGGTATTCTGGCCAACACCTCACATTTTGATCCTTCATCACTGACAATCGAACCCAGATATTTAAAACGGTAAACCACTTTGAGTTCTTGACCATTAGCTTTTACCCCACTGTTGAAGACCTCGGCGTTATTGGTCATTAATTTAGCCTTTCCAGCATTAATCTACATATCATAGTCAAGAGCTGTTTCATCGAGCCTTCTGACCCATTCCCGGAGTTCCGCTACTGTGCCCGCCAACCAGTCAATGTTATCTGCAAAACGAAGGTTGGTAATCGCTCTGTCCCCTATCATGACAATACCAATGTTATCTCCAAGTACCTCACTCATAATTCCCTCAAGAAATATGTTGAAAAGTGTTGTCTCACACCGACCGATGTGCGTAACCAGTCTCCTCGCCTCCAATTCATAAGAACTGCACTAGACGCCTTGTCATACAGGTGTATAACAATTGGAATTGGTGGCACATAAAATATCAGATAAGAGTCTTATTATTTATCCTATCACCCGAGTTTACGTGAGCAACGTTAACATATTTAAACTGATCTAAAGTATAATGAAATATCCAAGCATGCACAGCTTTAAGTTTAATGTAGTTATTTCCGTTAGGTCTGTATTTACAAAACTGACAAATTTGTTTAACTTCTGTGCATTTTTGCGATGGAAATAGAACTTTAATATCTGAGAAATGACATATTAACTGATCGGTCCAATGATCATGCATGAGAATTACAAGTGGATATTCAATAGACAGACTCTGGCTGGGAATGAGAAGTAACTGTGACAATGCTACTGATCAAATAGCGCAGAAATACAACTCAAAACCAAAAATATGTAACATTTTCCCTTCACATCCATGACAATTGACGTTTCATACAAAAATATATGTTTATTATGAATATTTCATGTCATAGATTATTTATTTATGTGTCATTAGATAATAATTTTAGCTTAATTTGTTTAATACTCAATTTTTTTTTGTTAATACTACTTGACACACAAAATTGCTGCACTTACCTCAGACTGTAAGATACAAATCTATAAAATTATGCTGAACTGCAAAGGGTTAAGATGCAAAATATTACCGAAAAGTGCTGAGCAAAATGTCAACTTACACAGTTGCCTCACAGATTACCCCAAAGCTTTTCTTCTTTATTTGTTATCAAACTCCTGCTACCAAGCCCTGAAAAGGGCTTTGTAAGTAGCAGAATGTTGTCCAGAGAACGGAATGTGTTGTGTTGTAGTTTACAGCTTGACTGCGATATTTGCACCTTTCGGTCCTGCACATCTGACTTCAGCAGGCATTTTTGGATGCCAGGTTATCCAGGATCACCACATTGAGGTGTAGAATGATCTTGGCTGCTCTGGATCGTTGACCCTGATGCTAGCAGTCAGCTTTGAGTCACTGGTTGCAGCAACTCATGCATTGGTCTGCATCTTGATTCCCCACCCTTTCCCCTAAGCCTATAACTGTGTGCAACAAAAAGTGCTATGAAGATTCATGGAAAGCGCAAGGTTTACAACACACTTGATTCAACTGACTGAAACTGCATCAGGAACAACAAGCAATGGTCAAAATAGTTGGAGAGACATCAGACTGGCTAAAGGTGCAAAAGGGAGTACGACAAAGATACATACTCTACCCTTATCTTTTCAGCATTTTATTTATCCAGAAAACAAAATGAAAAACATCAAAAATGACAAGGAGTTTGAAAAGTTCGACCCCTTCACAATTGGTGGGAATGAAATACAGGAACTTCTTCGTACGCAGTCAGACAGTAACCATTATTTTTTCGAAAAAAGCGGCGGTCATCCTGAGGCTGTCGCCACTGCCATAGAGCTTGTCTTGCAGTTCCACTGGTGATGGCCACATCTGCTCTCTCTGATCCTCGTATGTCGGGCAGTTCTGCAGCAGATGTTCAGCGGTCATTTTACCAGTACTGCACGGGCATTCGTCGGTACCACCTATCTTCAATTTGTTGAATAGGTGGTACCTCAGTCTATTGTGGCCAGTGCGAAGTCTGAAGACAACGACCTGCTCTCTTCGGTTCAACTGGTAATAGGCATCGTTTTTGGTGTAACCAGTATGTTCGGTTTCCCATTTGGTCATGTATCTGGCTTTGATAAGCCGTTTTGACTCTTCGTACGTCATACTAGTATCTATTTGTGGTAAATACAGGAACTAAGAAATTGATACCTCAACATTCGCAGGACCAAGATAATGAGTACTGTTAAGGCATAAACCAGACATGAAAGTATTTTGGAGAAGCAAGAAGCTAAGAACATCACAAGCTTCGAACATCTCAGTTCGATTATAATCAACAATGGAGACTGCCACAAAGAAGAATGGCAATGGCAGTACAGAGATTACATAAAATGAATAACTTATGGCAGAACACTAATAAAATGGCAAAAATAAATATCCTGAAGACTTGCATCATCCCAATGGCAATGTACGGATGTGAGACATGGACAACCACACAAACATTAAGGAAGATGATTGAATCCTTTGAGCTAAAATGCTACAAGAAGTGTTTAAAATACCATAGATAGCCTACAAGAAAAACCCAGAAATTCTAAAGGAGCTGGACATGGAACAAAATTGGCTACCGTGTAGTTTATAAATTTACATCTGGGAAACTAAAATACATGTACTTTGGCCACATAAAATGCTCCAATGGTCTAGAAAAAAAAATATACTGAAGGTTATGGTACCTGACAAGTGAGGTATTGACAGGCTAAGGAGAAGATGAGACACAAAACATTAAAGAGGTTCTGAGGATGATAGTGACAGAGGCAACTGATGGGTCAAAGATCAAGAGTCTTACAGATCAAATGTTATGAGATGAACATTCTGCAAAGGCCATACTGCATGATGATGAATATACTTTGAATCACCAAGTTATTGAAACATATCCACTGAAATAGGTCTCAAGTAAATATTACATTTCCTATTAATGAGTCTATAAAAAATGTCTAGATTGTTTTAATTGCAATGAACAACTCATGTTCATACATTTTAGAAAAGCTCTACTATAGCAAATTATGTTGAGAAAAAAAACAAGTAGAAAATAAAAATTGCAGATAATACATATAACACCAGATGAGAGAGAAATAGCAAACACGTTTCAAGGATCACTACCCTGGAAAAATTTCTACTTGCCAATTATTTAAACAAAAAAATTAAGTTATAACAATACATAATCTACCTCCCCAGGCCTACTAAGATACAGGGAAAAAAATAAAGAACTACAGATAACCTTCAGTTACCTGGCATCAGGCATAACCTGCCTGTATGAATACCAGGATTCAAAGTAAATTATTAAAATACACCTAATAAAAAAAGTGACCACCACGGAAACTACAACTACCATCCTGAAGACGTATGCCTTGGAGAAAGTCTATAGCTATCCAGCATTGACAGTCCTGATCTATACAAATGGATCAGCTTTCAAATCCACCTCATTTGCAGGTAATGGCATCTATATGAAATTCCTGAATGGATCATTATATGAATTTTGTGATTCATGCAGCAAATACAGTTCAAATAATGAAATGTAGGCAGAGACTATCAAAACAGCCATTGAGATTTTGCACCAACAGTTTGACCTAATGGAATTTGTGCCGCTAGACATTATGATTTTTAGTGACTCTAAGTCATTACTAAAGACTCTGAAGACACCATACAACAGAAACAGATATTTTTAGTAGGAAGGGCGATCAACAATATAATCACAGCCCAAGCGATTAATGTTACCCTGCAATGCACCCCTGCACAAAGCAAGATACCAGGCAAATAAGACTAGTTAAAAACAGAAGCCTCCAATCAACAAAAGAATAGACCTTTTAGCAACTACACAGTTAAAAAAATTCTTAGAAATAATACCAGGGAAATCTGGCTGAACAGGTGAGCAATGGTGTCATGAGGCTGCAGTGTTTTTAGCTAAGTATGCCTTGTCAAAAAATAATGATGAAGTACATTGACTGCACAGAAGAGAACAAAGTGTCAATCTACAGTTCTGAACAGGAGACACTAGAGCCAATAGCCACTTAAACTGCATCAACCCTCAGCACCTGCATGTGTGCAGACATTGATCTCGCCCTGATGAAATCTACTCATTGAGTCCAAAGCATTCAGCCATGAGGAAAAGATATTTACAAGTATCGCTGATAATAGCCAATGCACCGTATAGCACAATTGACGAATACACATATTTATATAAGAATGGCATTGGGCGGCCAAGAGCATGCTTGCTCAGCAGTTATGAAATACTAATAACAACATGTTGGAAAAAAAATTGCAGGTACTTAGAAAAAAAGATTACAAATACAGTGTCAACCACTTGACCAAATGTTTAATTTGTCTACTTTGGTCACTTTCCACAACAGTTTAGTTGTTTTTATAGGCATTTTTCTTAAAACTTAACGTCTTTATACTGGCTTAGAAGACTCTGCAGAGTCTGTATACAACCAGTTTCTTTTACCTTTCCCTAATCTAAAAACTATGTGCATCCAATCTATTCTTGAATGCATTAATTGACTCTGCCTCCACTATTTTCAGTGGCAATGCATTGAAAGCATTCACCACTCTCTTGACCAAAAAAAATATTTCCTAATATCTAATCTGGACCATTCTTTAATAAATTTGCAGCTGTGCCCTCTTGTTCTTGTAGGTGGTTGTATTTTGAAAAACTAGTTATAGTAAAATTTATCCTTACCTTGATTATCTTATAAACTTGTATTGTCACCTCAAATTCTTCTCTTTTCTAGACACTGTAGGTCGGTTTTTCTGAGTCTTTCCTCATTACTGTAATTCGGGAAACCCACTAACAGTTTTGTTGCTCATCTTTGTATCCTTTTCAGTATATTTATATCCCCTCTATGATAAGGACTCCACACATGTACACAGTACTCCAATGTAAGTCTAACTAATGCTTTACACAATTTGCATATCACTTCCTTGCTCCTATGTTTAATATTTCTTTTTATTATACCTAACATTGCATTTGTCTTATCACTGCTACCTGGACTTGCTCACTACCCTCACCTGTATGATCTATTGTAACTCCTAGGTCCCTTTCCTTTTCTATCTTTCTAATATTTTTCACTCCCACTCTCTAATTATGTTCCATATTGGATCTACATATCAGTTGCATATGTTGTTTTTCTGTTGGGTTGAAATAAACAAACATAGCCAGTACATGACGTGGCAACAGCAGTGGCGGAGCGGACTGTAGTTCTCAGCCTAAAAAATCCCTCGACTATCCCAACAATGGGAAAAAGTCGTATTGACAATTTTTCATTCGATCTACAATTTTTCATTGGATCTACCCATGTGGATGACTACATTTATCTACATTAAACTTCATTTGCCAGCTCTCAGACCATTCCAAAATTTTATCTAAATCTGATCTCAATATATCCACTTCTGCTTTACATGAGACACTACTGCATAGTTTTGTGTCATCCACGAATTTTACAATCATGGATCCAATATCATTGTCCAAATCATTTTTAAATATATCAAGAACAAAATTGATCTCATCTTCTCACACCTTGTTTAGCTCCTTACAAGACATAAGGAAACCACTACAATCGGCCCCCATACAAGAAATCGGTTCTTGTTGGCTATAGATTGGATAATGAGGATATGAAACAATGGAAAGCGAACAGGTATTCAGTGGACACTATCATCACATTAGGAGGACCTGGATTATGCAGATGATCTGATACTTTTGTCACACTGTCGTTGTCAAATGCAAGAGAAACTTGATAGGGTGAAAGAACAATCGGCCAAATTGGGACTGAATATCAACATGAAGAAAACCAAGCTCCTTAAACACAACACTATCAGCAAAGAACCAATCATACTGGATGGAGGACAGTTAAAAGAAGTGGATACTTTTACCTATTTGGGCAGCACAATAGACACTCGGGAGGTACAGAGGAAGATGTAAAGATTAGAATTGGAAAGGCAACAATGGTATTCCTGACACTAAAAAACATGTGATTCAGAGAAATCAAGTTTAACACCAAAGTTAGAATATTTAATGCCAATGTCAAGTTGGTGCTGTTGTATGGAGCGGAAACATGGAGAACGACCATGGTGATACAACAAAGACTCCAGTTCTTGCAAATGTCTATGAAGGATAATGGGCATAAATTAACAGGATATAGGAATGAAGCCCTGTGGGAAAGGAGTCAACAATAGTCACTGAAACTACAAATTAATAGATGAAAATGGGGATGGATATGACATATGCTGAGGAAGGATCCGTCCAACATAGTTAGGTAGGCTGTTGCATGGTATCCTCAACGGAAGAGACAGAAAAGTAGACCTAAAAACACATTGAGAAGAGAATGTAAGACGGAACTGCAATTATATGGTTACACCTGGAAAGAGTCAGAAATAATAGCAAGGACCATGTATACTGGCCGAGATGTGGTCAATGGCCTATGCATCGAGAGAAGTGGTGGGCTTTGATTGACAAGACGTTTGTGTCAAAGAATTAAATGCGCTTTTGCAGAAATTCTACAGAAATCTATTTAACATGACAAGATGGCTAGCCACAATCATTTTGAGTCATCTATGGTTACATGGCTGGAAGGTTACAGTTCTTTGCTCCCTGAGATTCACAAATGTAACAACCTTCACAACAAGTCAAAACTAATTATATCACTTATTGCAAGAGCGACATATGAATCTGCTGAGATAGGTTTGCCAGACTTGACCCAATTTGGCTAGAGGTCTGCTGGTGGTGGACATCAGAGGGTTCAGCATTTGTAGTCAAGCTTGTGTGAGTAAACACAGGCACCACAGTTTTATGGCCAAACTGTGACACATGTAATGGATTGGAATTTGCATTGAGAGCACTGTTTGGACTGAGTAGGAGTAAATGTTTATCTGTGCTTGAGTTAAATGTGTCTGTAACTGCTGTGTGATTCACTGAAGAGCTTGTCGTGACTGGGAAGGATGTATGTTGGGCACTGCTCGGGGAAGTCTGAGAAGCACATGTCTTGCTGCTGGTGTGAACAGATAATGGAGTAGGACCGATGCTGGTAATGGTCTGAAGATGGTGAGTCCCAGGCACATAATTCTGAGAGAATATATAGTCATATTGCAAAGCATCGTGATTGCCTCCATCATGTAAGTACATGTTTAAAGACATCATGTGATTATGAGTCATCTCCCCATTGTTGTTACCATAAGGTAAGTTGACTGGAATCTTTTGAGTTGTGGCAGTTTGTAACTGAGTCACTACATTTATGACCTGACTGTCCATCTCTGTCTTAAGCATTTGTTTGAGTGGAGAATGCTCAACATTACTGTCAACACTAGGCACTGGTTCGATTGAGTCTATGCTGTTTAATAAGTTTTTAACCGGAGATACAGGATCCTTGACTGCTAACTTAATGTGTGGAAGGTGATGATTCCAGATTTTCCTAAATGATGTCAGAGCAATCACTCTTTTACCAGACTGTTCACTGAAGTCCTTGTATTTCTTGTGCACTGATGTGACATTGTCTGAACGAGGGAGTCGTATGATATGCTTTGCTTTGGCATTTTTAGGACGCTTGGAAGCAGGCACTCCATGACTTGCAGCATATCTGAAGAGTAAAACTGTATAAAGTAACATGCAAATAAAAGGAGACATAAATCATAACTCATAGTCAGTTCTTTAGCTATTATCATTCTTCTTCTTCAAATTCACCATCAGACAACCACATCAATTGCACCAACAAACTCATGTCTGTGGCTGTCTTTATGAGCAACAAGTGAACCATATCCCTTTGCACTAACTGCAATTTCACTAAAAAAAACTGCTTTTAATTTGTTTTATATTCATTAACACAGAATTTACAGGGATTATGATTATATAGATGAATGATGAAAGTTTCAAGGACTAAAAAAAAAGACTAAGAAAATGTTCTGAGAAAAGTCAGTAAAATAAGAAAGCTAATTACATATTGTTTTATTTTTTAATTTGTTTGGCTTAGCTTCGTTCTCAATCTCTCGCTACCAGGCCCTAAAAGGGCTTTAAGTAGCAAAATGTATTCCAGAGAACGGACTGCGGTATTTGCACTTTTCGGTACGATACATCCGAGTGGGCATTTTTTTAGTACCTTCCCTCTTCAATACCTTCTCCTTTACCATTCTGCTCTGTTGAAGCCTGTTATCCTGGATCAAAGCATGGAGGTGTAGAAAGGGTCTTGGCAGCTCTGGTTCGCAGGCCCAGACGCTAGCAGTTAGCTATGGATCGCTGACTGCTCCAGCCGTCTTGATCTTTTTAATTTGTTTCTTCTTCTTCTTCTTCATACGCTGGTTACAGCGATATACGTTGCACTGTGTTACTTTGTTAAGCCTGTGGCCCAGTACATCCAATTTCAACAGGCGTTTCTGTAGGGATGCCCACCTTAGCCTTTGGCTGTCCCCAGCCTATCTGCAAGGCAGCAGTTGTTTTTGGTCAGAGTTGTCTCTCTTAGGGAAGTTGTCTTGCAGGACTATCGAGTCTTCCCCACTCGTGTCTATAGGGTGTTGCAATGATATGATATAATGGACTGTATGTACTAGTTTTTCAAGTATCTCGGAAGAGAGGCAGTCCAGTGTGTCTGTGTCCCAGGATCGTCACGTCCTGCCAGAAACGTAGCATGTACATGTGAGTGAGGTATCTCTTTGCTCCTTTTATTTTCTCGGCTCATCTGCAGTGATGGTACATATAGCATTCCCCGCCACCTGGGAGATTCCGGCTTAGAGGCGTTCGGTCGTAATCCCTCATATTTTTTAATTTGTTTAAAAGATACAGTTCACATTTTGTGAGCATATCATGAGAACAGGAAAGTGTAAATGTACTGTTACAAGAGACTATACTGCTGTGAACTTTGAAAGTAGAAGACAGAGAAAATGCTTCAGAATTTAATGCCAAGGCATGAAAAATGGTCAACGATGCAACTTATAAACAATACCAGGAAAAGTAAGTTATAAAGAGCACAAGGTCTCCTAATGAAATCAGATACAACACTTTATAATGATACTGTTAGAGTCTATCAATCGATATGCTTTGGCCAACTCTCCTCAAATTCTGTATATGTATGTCTGCATGGGTTACAAATAAAGTATCTTCAGGGATGTATCTTCTTGCATGTAACTTAACTTAACTTTATCACTTATATTTTAATTGTTATATATTAACTTAGCCCCTTGTAGGTTGAAATGTCCGTTTCTCAATCCAAACACACGAGGTTCGAATTACACTGAATTTTTTTCTCAGTACAATCGCTTCTCCGCTTACGGAAAGTAATAGCAACCTACTGTCAAGAAACTTATAACAGCCAAATAGGTTGATGGTTGAAAGAAATGACATTCTGCAAAGGTTACGCAAGTTTTAGCTTTTCAAGCCATATATGAGCTGATGTGCAGAAATCTTTCATGTATATTTAAACAACATACACTTTAATAATTGGAATTTCTTTCATGTACATTGAAACAACATACACTTTAACAATTGGAATTTCTTTCATGTACATTGAAACAGTATACACTTTAACAATTTTAATTTTTATCAGATATCAAACATGTATTACACAAACTTAAATATGACATAAAGCTTATCCAAGAATAGTGTGCCAGTGCTAAACATGTTAACAGCACCATGAATAACCACTTACATACCTATTTACAAATTCAACAACATCTGTCATTTCACTGCTGTTGATAGCATGATATGGTTTTCTGCCAAGGTTGCCATGTAGTCGAGATGTCACACCGTGTTCTGCAAAATGTTTTTTTAAGTTCTTTAAATATTTTCCCCCAATGTTGTTTACTGCCAAGAAACAACAGTGGCAAATCCTTGTGTTCATTAGGCGATAACTGAACCTATTGCGAATGTGATCATTATGGCGGTAAGTTTCCTTGGCTGTCACTGCCCCACAGCGAAGGAGACCCATGATGAAAAAGTCTCTAGATTGTCTATCCAACAAAGTGACTTCCATGCGATGAGAGGAAATATCCCGTATATTAAGGTCAGTCAGGCAAAAACACTTACATGACTTTCTGTAGTCTATGAGCTGTTGTATTATTTCTACTGGGCTGATGTGTTTAGTAATTTCATCTTCTTTGTCAATTCCAGATGACTTTACAGTTATTTTCTCATGTGGCTTTTCATACCCTATCTCTGTAGCCAATGATTGAGCACTGAACTCAACGTCCAGTTCACCTGATAGTTTCATTGTTTTCTTTAAACCAGATGATAGTTTCGATTTTTTTCTAGGAGGTTGTTTGACATTATCATTACTTGGCAAACAAGACAGAGACTTTTTAGGTCGACCCTTATTGCTCTTTGAGATTTTAGAAAAATGTGAATGTGAGACAAGGGATGAATCAAGCATATTGTTGTCGCCTGATTTGACATTTTCCAAAAAAGATACTGTAGAAGTATTATTTTCAGCACATAAATTGTGAGTGCACACCAGCTGCATGGGCAATGATTTGTCCTCTTGTACATCATGAGAAGAATCTTCTTCACAATGGGATAATACAATTTGAGGGAGATTCCTGTCAGTTACAAAAACCACATTTTTGCTCAATTTACTATCAGCACTCAGATGCATAGCACAGTGTTCATTCAGATTCTTGCCTTGTGATATCTCTGAAAGACAATGAGAAAAGCATATAAGCTAAAGGAAAATCACTGAATTAGTGCATACAATGGACAATGTTTATATCCAGACAACTATTATCTATAAACAGGTAAGTAATTTACTGTCAATGTATTTTGTTTGAAAGATGCTAAACTTTCTTTTTTTTAGCTAAAAGAGGTAACATCTAGTACTTTAATGCATACCACATATTCCAGCTTTTTCTTACACTTATATATGAATTTAATATATGCCTTGTTTATGTACAGAAATCATCAAAACACACTTGTGGTCATAACCAACTAATTAAGAGAACCATTTTTATGTCATCATCATCTGATTTATCAGTCCTGAGTCTGGCCATAAGGTTGTCTGAGCATGTCTCTCCATCTGCAGCTCTATTCCTTTCAGCATAGGTTCACACTCTGACGTCTCTGCAAGCCTCAGATGTAAAGGTGAGTCTTGGTCACCCCCTTCTTCATTTCCCATGGATCTTGCCCTCTAGTATCTTCTGTAGAAAACCTCTATGACCTATATTGTGCCCAAACAAACTCAATCTTCATTTCTATATCATTTTCAATATTTGCCTTTGTGGGCTCACCACAGTAAGGACATTGTCATTGGTTCTTCGCTCTGTCCAACTTACTCTTCCTATTCTATGGTAGCACCGCATTTCAAACGTTTCCAAGCTTATTTCATAATTTCTTGCCAGAACAATGTTTCAGCCCTATACAGTGCAATTGGTCATATATATAAGTAGTGATTTTTCTTTTTCTTAGTTTTATTGTGATATTCTATGAGGTTGACAATTTGACAATTTCTGGTGTTCCCTGAAGATCTTGTTTTGCTAATTTAATCCTTGTTCTAGTTTGTTTCATTACAGGCATCTTCTGTAATGGTTTGCCCTAAATATGTAAACTTCTGTACTTGTTCAATTATTTCTCCACTCATGATTATATTCATTTGCCTATGTTGATTGTCTATTACCGTAGTCTTTGTCTTCAGTGTGTTTATTTTCATTCCAAACTCTTTGGATGTGGTGTCAATTTTTGTATGCATCTTTTTCAATGTTGATCCTCCCACTATGGCTTGATCACCTGCAAAATTTGATGACAATAACTTTCATACAACTGCCTTTGACACCCATATTACAACTCCAAATAGCTTGTTTCATCATTATCTCAGAATATGCGTTATAGAGACTCTGCAAAAGCACACTACCTTGTCGTACTCCCTGTGTTATTAGAGCTGTATCTGTTAGTCCTTCTTCGATTGAAATAATTGCCTCTTGATTTTCATACAGGTTCTGGATTAACCTAATGATTGTTTTTTCAATACCCATTTGTTACAAGATCTGAAAGTTTGTTCTAGGCAACTCATATAAAAGGCTTTCTCGTAATCAATAACATGATGTATCTCATGGTATCTGTTCTAATTGAGTTTTATCAATTCTGTAAGGTGAAGATGCTGAGCAGTGCATGAACTGCAGTGGTCAGAGACTCAAAGCTGACTGTTAGCATCACAGTCAGCGACCCAGAGCTACCAACACCCTTCTACACCTCCATGTGGTGATCCTGGAGAACAGGATGCAACAGGGCAGACTGGCTAAGGAGAAAAGATCAAAGAGGGAAGGCTAACCTAGTACCCAAAAATGCCTGCTGAAAGTGCAAATATCGCAATCAAGCTGTAAACTATGACACAGCTCATTCGGTTCTCTAGACAACATCCTGCTACTTACAAAGTTCTTTTCAGGGTTTGGTAGCTGCCGAAGAGGGATGTGTCGAACTGAAAGGTGCAAATATCGCAGTCAAGCTGTAAACTAGCGACACAGCGCATTCCATTCTCCGGACTACATGCTACTGCTTGCAAAGTCCTGTGGTCAAGGCTTGGTAGCAGGAGATTGAGAACGAAGAAGAAGAAGAAGGGTTTGGTAGTGGAAGTTTGAGAACAAATGGCGAAGAAGAATTATGTCATGTAAATGGCAACATAATTTTCAATTATACCAGCACATTAATTAAGTGTTTTAACATAGGTTTTCGAGGAGGAAGACTAACTTTTGGTCAGGCAAAATATACTTGCCAAGACCTTCACCTTGGTTTCCTCATAGCCCTCCCTGGAAGCGGGCTGTTTTCATGGCAGCCTGGCTAACGAGGTGAGGATTCACATGATCAGCGTGGTAGTGAGTGACACGCAGATGAAGCCAAACATAGCACAACCACCTAGAGGACCCCAGTCCATCTTCATTGGCATGCTCGTGATGTGAGAAAAGCTACTGCAACCCGTCACTTAACGCCCTTTTCAGGGCACACAAAATAGTAGACCTTCTCAGTGTGGGCATTCGAAACAATAACAACATAGATTTTCTGTGGGGGGGGGGAGGGGTGAGGGCTGTATGTTTGAATAACAGTAATTATCATAAACAGTTTTTACCCAACTAAAGCACCATGTAGATATGATTACTTTGTTAGCTATAGTCTGGTAATAGCAGTTGTATGATATTATTTAAGTTTGTACACATAGTACAGTACACCAATACATGCCCACCGTATGTGTGCCATGTATGTGGCAGGGTGTGCCATTCTAAGATTGGTCTTTACAGCCACCAGAGAACACGTTTCACAGCAATAGGCTGATGCCGTCGCCATACTCGCTTGCTATGGGCAAATACTATTAGAATAATATTATGACAAGATTAATATTATGACAGAGTACTTTCAAAGAACAGCTGTCTGAAACTAGATTGATTGGTTTATTAACAAAAACATGTAATTCGTAAACTATCTTTGACAGAAGCTGCGAGTAGAAGATGAATGAGAAAAGTTACTTTTTCTTCTGCATTTGTTCTCAATCTCCCACTACCAAGCACTGAACAGGGCTTTGCAAGTAGCAGGATGTAGTCTGGAGAACATAATGTGTTGTGCTGCTAGTTTACAGCTTGACTGTGATATTTGCACCTTTTGGTCCAACATATCCAACTTCGGCAGGAGAAGAGTTACTAAAATATGCTTTATAATAGTAATAAATACTAAAATAGTAATACTTTATATTATTATGTGATATTTAAAGCAAATATTTGATAATTTACCGTGGTAAGTAATGCAACTGTAAACTATTAGTTTAACTAATCATTATGATTATCTATTTGATAATTAAAGTAGTATAGTATTTATAGTATAATAAAAAAAGTATAATGAGTAATTAATAATCAATTAAGCCCTACCCTACATGTACTATGTAACAAAATGTGCTCTGACTGATCAGTACACTGAGTACAGCATGATAATGCATGATGTAGACTTTATTGTCATCGTATGTATTGTATCACAAAAGCCGTGTCTTGTAAAATTGCACAAACTATGAGAATAATAAAGTAAAGTATTTAAGTAAATTAATGTCTTTAGAATACTGAATAGGAAAAGAACAAATCAAATAATACTCATTACTGGTAGTCAGGTATTTCTTTTAAATACACTACAAAAGAGTTGAACCATTCTTATCCGCAAAAGTCAACATTAACATCAACAATCAAAACAATCAACAAATAATAAAATACCATAATTAAATTATAAATAGGAGTCTGATAGTGATAGTGTTGTACGATCACTTCTATTTCTTATTTTCTAAGTTCTTACACGACTGATTGATAGTGATATAACGTTGTTGCAAAACATGACTGTGAGACACATAATTCGTTTTTCGTTTATTAAGAATAGGAAGATTAGATGTTGTTATTCAAACAGTCACTCACTTAACGAAAATTCTACCTGTCACAATATCTATTACCGTTTACGAGGCCACTACTACCTTGTTCATGTTGATTCGCCATTGTCATATTATATTGTCCTACCAGGTTAATCATGATTATCTATAATCGATAACATACGGAGAAATGACGATATTTGCTGCCTGCATACAATACGTGCATTTTCTCGTTCTCTGATGATATCCGATATTTTTCACAGAGTTAACAGTGAATGGCTATTCGATACTAGTACAAGACAAGTAGGTCAAGAAAGGGTGCCCGTAATTTTATTTTCGTTTTATAAACACACCTGCTCTCCTCCCGCCACCCCTACCCCTCTGTCAACAAGTTAATTACATAGCTATATTCTTCTTCTCTGTGTCTACTCCGTCCTGATATATAAGAGTATATGTGGTTGGAAAGAGCGTACATGTGTCAAAAAGAAAGATAAACCATTAACGAACAACATCCATTTAATAATAGCATAGGGTACAACCATTCCTGACCCCTTGCAAAAAGCCCCTGTCAATGCATCGTCAGCGTGTGCGCTCTTGTTGTAATGGTTTCTGTTGCAATTTATTTTGCTAACTCCAAACGGTGAGGTCACTGTTTTCTTCTTCTTTTCCCGTGTCCTGTAATGCCTTTCAGGTTATGAAAAGTGCTATAGAACAAGCCAGTCTGTGTGCTTCGTGCACATGACCTTCACCACCTCAGATATTTCTGTAAGCCATCTTTTTGGGGGTCTGCCTTTGGCTTTGAATCCGTTGTATCTAAATAGTATTGCTTGCTTGTTAAGGGCTGCTGTGTGGTGGAAATCTTGTTACGTGGCCAATCCAGTTTAGTTGCTGTTTTTTTTTTATGTAGTCTAACACTGGTGTTGTTCCCGCTAGTCTCCTTATGTCATCGTTTCTGATCATGTTTCTCTCTCTCCTTGTCACGCCCATTATTTATCGCAGGCATTTCAATTCTGCTGTTACGATGTGTCGTTTTTCATTTGATGTTAGTGTCCAATTTTAGTGTTAGTCGAGTCACTAGGGGTGCGAATGGAACGGACCGCACTGAGTGCCATCAACATTCATAGCTGAATGAGACTTTGTAGAATCTCTTCCAACACTTTCTCTAATTTTAACATTATTTCTGACGATATGTGAGTCTGTGGCTTCAGTGATAAAATCGTTTCAAAGTTAAAATGAATAGAGTATTATTTGGGATCTACCATTATACGGTCAAGGAAGGTGACACCATGAGTTGTTGTACTGGATGACACCAATCGTAGTGGTGCTACTGACTTCAAGTACAACCTTCCAGTTGCTACTCACCTTTGACGACATAGTAGAGAGGGGAGGGAGTGGTGCAGTTGACATATTTTTTTCCTTCCCACCAATAGCCCATGGGTCCACACAGGGAAAGCGTTGTATATATCAATGTTTCTATATGAATCCATACATATTTACCAGCAGAGATCCACACTAAGCATTGTGCATCAGTGTATAAGTACTTTTATGCCGATCATATTTTTGGATGGAAAACCATTGTTGTTAAGGATTTTCCAAAGTGACGGGCGGTAAAGAATGTCAAACAACTTTTAGAAATAAATGCAGTTGATGACAAGTAGATATTATAGTTCTGCAGATTCTTCAAGAATTATCACAGGGGTGAATATTTGACCTAAGCATTTTCGTTTTGGTCTCAAACCAGCCTGTTCCCTTCCGAGTCGTTCATCCGCGGTTACTCTGAGTCTTTATATCATCGTGCTAATTAGTACTTTTTCTGGCACTAATAAGAGTGTTATGCCACACCAGTTTGCAATCTGATAGGTCACCTTCTTTGGAGGGGGTCTCCTCATTGTATACTTCACTAACGATTGATAGTAGTGGTGTGAGAGTTACTCCATCTGCTGCTTTTAACATTTCACTAGTAATTCCCTTGTGGTGCTTTAACTTTATGATGGCTTGTTGAATCTCAATTAGAGTGAACACATCACGTGATACTGGCCTAGTAGGCAGAACCGTTTCTAGGTCAGTCTAGGTGTTTGCCGCCATATACGAGAATTGAAAAATGCCGCCCCCCCCCCCTTCCCTTTTACTACCATCACTCTCTCTCTCTCTCCAAGGTCTTCTGGTTATTATTAAAGTAGGTCATGCTCTCCCCCTGTCATCCAGGCTAGATAAATTAATGTATTAGATATATACGTACTTGTATTCAATTTGCATAATATGGGATCAAGCCGCTGAGCAGCGCATGAGCTGCAGTGTTCAACGACCCATAGCTGACTGCTAGCGTCAGGGCCAGCTAACCATAGCTGCCAAGACCCTTCTACACCTCCACGCGGTGATCCTGGATAACAGGCTGCAGCAGGGCAGTCTGGCTAAGGAGAAAGGATCGAAGAGGGAATGCTAACCCGGTACTCAAAAAATGCTTGCTGAAGTCGGATGTGTTGGACCGAAAGGTGCAAATATCGCAGCCAAGCTGTAAACTAAGACACAACGCATTCCGTTCTCTGGACTACATTCTGCTACTTACCCTTTCATGGTTTGGTAGTGGGAGATTGAGAACGAACGAAGAAGAAGCATAATATAAAATTAATAGTAACATCTCTTTTATTTGAAACATGAATTACACTTACCTTTTAGATATGTTGAAAGAGAAGTACAAAATCTAGCTGTTGATCGATTATAAAAAAATCAATAATTAATAGTAACACTAAAAACATCAATACAACCACAATTTTTCCTCTATTTCATTTTAAAAAATCCTAATTTGCTCAATTTGTTTGCTGTGTGATTTCAAATTTAAAAAAGGGGACGGCGTGGCCGAGTGGTTAAGTGGCACGGCTCACAACTCGAAGGTGCTGGGTTCGATCCCCATCACAGCACCGGCCGTTACCCTGGGGAAGCAAACCCTTAGAAAATGCAGGAGGAAGCAGACCCTTACACAAAATGCATGCTGAAGTCGGATGCAGTGGGCGGACAGGCGCAACAACAAAAAAGTACAGTGCAACGCACATCCGCCTTGGGGAATCGAGAAATAAGGCAAACGCAAAAAAAAATTATTTTTTTTTTAATATAAAAAAAACATTAACAAAATTTGCCCCTAAAAAATGTTTCGCCTCTAAAATTTTGCCGCCGCACAGACTTGCATAATCGTAGAAACGGCCCTGCTAGTAGGGGTGTTGGTTGGGATGTTCATGGCAGTTGGTTTGTTGCATAATTGTCTTGTGATCTGATACAGCCTTCTACTATTCCCTTTTTTTGCTGCGTCTTCGCCTGCTGAGGTTAGAATAGATCATTTAGGAACTGTCTCTTAGCCTTAGATGTTTCTGCTATAGTATATGTCTTCTTGTATGTTTCATATGCATTGCGTGTATTTGTCGGCATGAGATTTAATTTGTTTTCCTATCCTGAAAAATATGAATGATTCCATGTAGAAACAGGAGTAGAGCAAGGCTGCATTATGTCATTGCTTGTATTTAGTATAGCCATAGATTAGGTAATGCGCAACTATGTCCACAACAAACATGTAGACATAAAATGAATGGATGCTAAGACCTTAGAAGATCTTGCCTTCATAGATGACTGGGCTCTTCTGAATACAAGTGTTGTGGGGACACATGAAAAGATAGACAGACTCTACCAACTATTCGAACAGATAGGCCTGCAGATAAATGCTTCGAAAACAAAATACACAAATCTCACAGTCACTGGTATCAAAATGAATAGACATACATTACACAAGGTAGAAGAGCATTTCACATACTTAGGCAGCAAAGTGGCGCAAGTGGAAGGCCATCGATGATCGACTAGTTAATCAGTTATCACTGCATAATTGATGTAGGCTTGGAACTTCGGTTTTCGCACATCATCACATCCTATGTGGATTACTTACATTGCCTCCTACAGGTTTTCGGTCAGACAGTTCTGTCATTGCTTCTGTGCTTTATTCTGTCTATCTATTTTACCATTTTTTTCAGTGTTTGAATGATTGCATGTTTAGATTATAGTTGGTGTTATTGAGTGAGTCATATTAGAGGGGGGTCGAAAACCTAGGAAGGCAGTTCGTCTAGAAGTGTAACTTACTTCATATCACCTTCTGCATGGGCAACAGAAAACCATCTCCACATTGTTTATCCCTAGTTTAATCATGGACCGACAAAACTTAAAATTAATCACAAATGGTGTTACCGCAGGTTTGAAACAAACTGATAAACGTAACACTTGATGTGAGGAAATGAAGGTCCATGATCGCCATAGCCATTCGGCAGAGTACTTGATGATGATGATGATGATGAGGTAGCAAAATGGAACAGGACGGAGACACAGCAACTGAAATCTTCTTTCGAATCGCCTTGGCCTCATTTGCATTTAGCCAATTAACACGTATCTGGAAATCGAAAACACTAAGCAGATACATAAAACTACGGTTGTTTTCAAATCCAACATAATACCAGTATTAACATATGGATGTTAAAGGTGGAAAAGGACACTAACTTTTTATAATAGGTTGAGTGCATTTTTTTTTTAAATTTCTTTGACAAATATTGAACATTGGCTGGAAAGAATGTCAAACAAACAAACAAATAAGATTAGAGACCAAACAGCAATATGTTTCTACTGTCATAAGGAAAAAAACGTTGGGCGTACATCGGACATGTCCTTAGAATGAACAGCAACAGACTTCCAGTACAAGCGATTGTGTGGAGAACAAGTGGCACTATAAAGAGGGGCAGGCCAAGAGAGACACCACATAGGACGACCATAATGGGTCTCAATAATGTACAGGAAATAAAACGAGTGGCATCAGATCTGATCTTCATGGAGAACATTGAGTTATGTCTTATGTGCCATTATTGGCGCTGAAAGAACATATATAGACAGATAGATAAAATAATTAATGCAAGATCTACTTCTTCGTCGTTCGTTCTCAAACTCCCGCTACCAAGACCTGAAATTGGCTTTGCAAATACCAGAATGTTGTTCGGAGAACAGAATGCGCTGTGTCGCTAGTTTACAGCTTGACTGCGATATTTGCACCTTCGGTCCGACGTATCCTACTTCAGCAGGCATATTTTTAGTACTGAGTTAGCCTTCTCTCTTCGATCCCTACACCACCCATGTTGATACAATTTTCAAAGACGCCGATTTGGAAGAGTAGTATCTATCAATAACTAAAGAGTAATTTGACACAGCTCTTCATCTCGCATAACAAAGCAACAGGCATAGAAGCAGCGAGTAAAACCCTACAAGAATTTTTCTTTCAACATGGAAGATGGCATATGGCCTACAGATCACACAACATTCGTAAAAATCATATAATACCCAAAAAGTATAATCCAATTGATTGCAGCCAATTTCTTTCGATCAGACTAATATCCCAGGCATCGAAAATTCTTCCGAAGACAGGAATAGATATAAGATAATAATCTGGGCTACATTTAAACAGTTTGGGATCCGCAAGGATAGAGACACTAGAGATACATTAGGAACACTGATGTTTCTTGCAGAGAGAATGGTGGAACAGGATAGAGTTATCTTCATCTGCTTTATTGACTTATGACAAGGTTTTTTGACATGGTGCCGTGGACCAAACTTTTACCTCTTTTAGAACAGCTTAGGGTGGATATAGATATTATTAAACTAATACTGAGCTTGTATGAAAACCAAATATCGAATATAGCACCCAGGGAGGGCATAACAAACCAAATCGAAATTTTTAAAAAGGGGTGAGACAAGGATATCTTTTATCTCCAAGTCTAATTAGTTAATGTGTAATCGGAGGTGATGATGGCAGAAGTCACTAGAAATGGGGGGTCAGTGTAAATGGAGAACAAATAGGTGCAATAAATTTGCGGATGATCAAGTCATCATAGTAGGAACAGAGAAATAATTACAAAAGCTACTCACTGTGATCAACGCCACTGTGGTGTTGAAATTATAACTCGGATTGAAATAGCTAAAAAAAAAAAAAAGGCATTCCGTGAGAAACAAAAACTTTTAACCACGGTACAAATAACATCAATATTGAGCTTCGGAAAAGAATGGTCACTACACATGTCTGGCCAGTCGCATTGTACGGCACTGAAACATGGATTATAAACAAAAAAGGATTGACAAACATTAGAAGCTTTTGAGATGTGGTGCTATCGCAGGATGCAAAGAGTGAGCTGGACAGATAAAAAAAAAAGGTATAATGAACGAGTGCTTAAAGATAAAGGATCTGATAAACAACTAATGACGAGCATACAGAAATGTAAATTGTCTTGCATTGGTCATAACATGAGACAGGGACGGCGTGGGCTAGTGGTTAAGTGACACGGCTCACAACCAGAAGGTGCTGGGTTCGATCCCCATCACAGCACCAGCCGTTACCCCGGGGAAGCAAACCCTTAGAAAATGCAGGAGGAAGCAGGCTCTAACATAAAATGCATGCTGAAGTCGGATGCACTGGGCCGACAGGCGCAAAATAAAAACCACAGTGCAACGCACACCGCCTTGGAGATTAGAGAAATAAGGCGAACGCAAAAAAAAATTAATTACATGAGACGTGGACTTTTATTAAATAAAATACTCGAAGGCAAAATTCAAGGGAAAAGAGGCGTCCAAGAAACTATGACATCACACATTATAGCAAGACCAAAGGGGTTCAGCTTAAGAGATCTGCTGGGTACAGAGGACAGTGATGTAACAGGATCAGAAGCCTTTAACACTAGTCTCGGGACTAATCAACCTGATGATGATGATAGTTAATTAGAAGAACCGGCTTCACTGCACTACGAACAGACCTATTTGTATTCAGTCTCTATGAACAGACGCTACAGGTATGCATACGGATCAAAGCCGAACTTAGCAGCTGGGAGTTCCGATTGGGGCATATTGGTAGGGACCCCTGATACATTTAATTTTTACCACAAAATTTTAATGACATGTAATGTTGATTTTCACTGTCAAGGGTAGTACCCAAGCTAGTTCGAGTCATGGTTGAAGCATTGTCCTGATAGTCGATGAAGCTAGCTCGTTAAACAAATTCCTTTAATGTTCTCTCAATTCTCCCTTCATGCACATTCAATGTTTCCATCCAAATCTCTGCAGTCTTGTGGTCGCTGATTCGAGAATAACATTGCCATCCTCTATTTGCCGTCCGTAAAGGGACTTAAATATGTACACCATATCTATTTACTAGCAGCGCATGAGCTGCAGCGTTTAGCGACCCATAGCTGACTGCTATCGTTAGTGTCTGCGAACAAGAGCTGATAAAACCCTTCTACGCGGTGATCCTGGATAACAGGATGCAATAGAGCAGACTGGCTAAGGAAAGGGGATTCAAAAAGGAAGGCAGCCTTATACTCAAAAATGCCTGCTTGAAGTTGAATGTATCAGATCGAAAGGTGCAAATATCGCAGTCAGGGTGTAAACTACGATACAATGCATTCCGTTCTCCTGTTACTTGCAAAGCCCTTTTCAGAGCTCGGGGGCGGGATATTGAGAACGAACGAAGAAGAAGAAAAATCTATATACGAGCGTCTGAGTAGCAGAGTGGTAGGGAGCTTACTTCTCGCGCCAAATGTGCCAGATTCAATACACGTTATCGACATGATCCTGCTGTAGTTGTTAGGTACTTGACTTACTATTATGGAAGGAAACTGGCCACTCCCTCAGAAAAAGCTGAGATATCATACAATGAAGTCTCTAACACTTCATTCCCGACAATAGTGTATACTATGGGACAACCGTTCCCTTTATCCATATATAATGTTACACACACACACTATATATATATATATATATATATATATATATATACTTTCAACGTTAGTGTGCATCTTAATTACTATGAAGCCGGCGTGACCTACGTATATCTCTGAAGACGTGTTGCCTCTATGCATGTAATGAATGCCCACGGTATTCATTTTTCTTCCGACCACATGCGACATGTAGACTTGAAGTTGCGATTCTTGGCCAATATGTGTTGCCTAAGTTGTTGGAAGTCCGTATTGTTGTATTTCTGTTGTGTCATTTATCATGTGAACTTCGTACTTTGTAACCAGATCCCAACATACCAGGTTCGAATCACGTCGTTCGGGATCAAGACGCTGTGCAGCGCATGAACTGCTAGCGCCAGGGCCTGCAAACCAGAGCTGCCAAGACCCTTCTACACCTCCACGCGGTGATCCTGGATAACAGGCTGCAGCAGGGCAGACTGGCTAAGGAGAAGGGATCGAAGAGGGAATGCTAACCCGGTACTTAAAAAATGCTTGCTGAAGTCGGTGCAAATATCGCAGTCAAGCTGTAAACTACGACACAACGCATTCCGTTCTCTGGACTACATTCTGCTACTTAAGCCCTTTCTATGTTTGGTAGCGGGAGATTGAGAACGAACGAAGAAGAAGATAACCTAACCACTATTTAGTACTCTGAAGCATATAATTGAAAGTGCACGATAGCTTGCCTGATTTGTCGGGTCTTAGATACCCACCTCATAGATGAAGCAACTACCTCGATCTCCGTCCATGCACAAGAGGGAGGAAATGGTCCTTATGGCCTTCCTGCAAGCCACATCATGAAATCCATATAACAAGATGTTAGTAGATGGGTTCAAGCAACAATGCAAGCGAACGCCAATACAGCTGTATTGTCAAGTGTGGAACTAAAAAAGGTGGCCTCAAATAGGAATAGGTATTGAGAATGAGCGGACGTCCCATGTTCCAAATGTGAAGCAGGTAGGTGAAGTCATATCAGTCAGATTCCAATTGCAGCACTCTCTGTCAAGAATGTTGATGATCATTTTTGGGCAGTACATCATTTTCTCACCGGAATGGAACTGGTTTTCTATCTCTATGATTATAGTCTCAGCCTTGATCATCGTCATTAAATTGGCTTATATAAGCTCCGAGAAATCTCAACCCCATGTCTGCAGAACGACAGAAAATCACCTACTACGTCAGTCATGGGAAGCAAAGAGCCAAGAATCCAGATCCATAGGACGATCTCAAGTTCGCTGCAAAATTGCAGTACAAAACAGTCTATAAGAAACCTAGGACTAGACTCCAGGTCATGAGGAAGGTAGCGGATAGAATAGTCTAGCTCTGTTTCTGGCACACCACTACACCCCAAAGTAGAAAAGGAGCGACTCAGTAAGTATAAGTTAGGAGTGACTACAGTAAAACTCAATACTGATAATGGCCGAAATACATACAAGAACAAAAGGCACTTTTACAATCACGAACGTTAACTTATAAAAAAAATTAATATATTGCTGCTTTCATGAACAGCGCGAGTATGAAAAAAAGGAGCCGATACAAATTCATAACTCAATGATTATTAGTTGTATAAATTATATAACATTCGTACAGCTGTGCATAATTCGCCAGCAAATGTGTTGGCTGTTTTATTTTGTGTTATTAGACAGTACCAAAGCAACTCTTCGACACACGTACACACAGATGAATCGGTCTCGGCGAGCGATAAAAGGGAAGGCAGTGGAATCTACATTGCACACTCATATGGCAATATAGAAAATCACTCCATACCAGCAGAAGAGATCTGTACCAATTTCAGAGCTGAAGCAAGAGCTGTTCATGCACCAACTCAGATTCTTATCAGTCAGAACATAACTACAAGGAAAACAGTCTTTCTAACAGACTCCAGGAGTGTACTCCAAGCCATCTTAAGCCCAAAACAAGATAGACTCTCACATGAAATAAAATCCAACATAGGATTGCCATCTCAAAAAACAGATTTAGTCCTACATTGTATTTCGGCCCACTGTGGGATCCCTGGAAACGAGACAGTAGATTAGCTCTCAAAAGTCAGCCTGCAAAATCCCAATCCACAGAGCTTTAAAGAAGCAAAGACATTCATCAAGCAACCCATGAGGAGAATGAAGACCAGCACAAAGAATTCAAACCAGAAAATGACAGCATATACAAACTTGGCAGAATTGGGCAGACAAAGATTTTCATTCAGAACGGGACATTTTAGACTCAAAACCCACCTTCACAGAATTGGTCTCAGACACCGCTGCGTGAGATTGTGGATCACCCAAGCAAACACCAGAACATATTCTGCAGGACTGCCCATCTTATACAGAGCGAAGGGAGGCAGTCTGACCAGGGAGGAACAACCATTCTGCGAGGGAACCGACAAAGACATGAAACACAGTCTCCTTCGTGAGCCTCACCGGACTAGAAGCGCAGCATCAGTTGATTGAAGAAGATGATGGCAGCGATTAAGTGCGAGTGTGCGATTATTCGCATTTGGATTTTGATATAAGCCAGTGTGGTATAAATTTAATTTACTAAGTATGAACTTTAGTTCACAACTGGATCATTCCTGCGTAGCCCAGCACTAATTGCATTCCTTCATTCTAGACATACACCAACTGTTCACATCACGACATTGAAGCACGAGGTTTCTCAGCTCCAAATTGACAACTACATGATCAACTGATGGTAAAGAAAGAAGGTTTTCATTCGTTCTCAATCTCTAACTACCAAGACCTGAAAATGCTTTTGCAAGTAGCAGGATATAGTCTAGAGAACGGAATATGTTGTGTCGTAGTTTGCAACTTGACTGCGATATTTGCACCTTTTGGTCTGACACATCCAACTTCAGTAGGAAGAATGGTCTGATTTGACGCAGGTGTTTTTCGCTGTCGCTATTGTAAGATATTTTTTGTCAAATCAAGTACATGTTCACCATCTTGATGGTGTGACTGTTGGCCTGAAATATTTTGTATTGTAGTATACCTCTCCTAACATTTGTATTTTAGTAGAATAATTATATTACTTGTTCTTTAATAAAGAAAACAAACAAACCTACTGTGGAATGCTTGTTTATTATTTCTTCAGTATGGGGTAGCCAGTTCCATGCTCAATTCTCCTTAGTCGTCTCTGTTGTTGGGAATACAGACAATGAACAAATCGACTCTTTTGTGCGTCCTGAAGGAGGTGTTAAATGGCGGGTTACAGCAGCTATTCGTACATGCCGAGTGTGCTAATGAAGGTGAAACGGTGTTATCCAGGGTGTTGTGCTGTGCTTGGCTTCATCTGTGTGTTGCTCACTACTATGGGGATCACCCACTTAGTTAGCCAGTCTGCCAAGAAGTACAGCCCGTTTCAAGAGAGAATTGTGAGGATGTGAAGTGAGAGTTTTGACCAGTATATTTTACCTGACCATGACTAACATTTCTTCTTCGTTTTCTCTCAAATTACCAGTTACAAGATGTGAAAAGGGCTTGGCAATTAACAAAAACCATAGCTACTGTCTTACTCGATCTGTAATTCTACAAGGGCAGATGGTCTTGTTCAGGTCCCAGCTGGATGTAGCCTGGAGGATTATCTGCTTAGCGAGCTAGGCTCGAGCAGCTTATTACTCCGCTGCGTTGGGACAAGTAGTGCGGAGGGTGGTTAACCGATGTGAGAGTCCATCTTAATAGACGCAAACACAAGAGCAAAGTAGATCCGCAAGCCTGTTAGGAGCGATCTATGCTGCTCTTGAGCCACCTAACGATCGGTGTTATGCCATATCACAGTCACCTCTTACGACATGTTCTCTGCGAGGCAATTGTGCTGTTCTTGTATTGTCATACACAAAGACCCCATTAGAGCTCCTGCCTGTTCAAATTAAATAATCTCTACTGGATTCCATTTATCTTATGGACTGTAGTTTTATAATCCAATCAGCTTCCAGCAGGAACTTCCGTCATTCATTCTCAATCTACAGCCACCAAGCCTTGAAAAACACTTAGCTAGTACGGCAGCAGGATGTTGTCCAGAGAACCCAATGTGCTGTGCCATAGTTTACAGCGATATTTGCACCTCTCAGTCTGACACATCCAACTTCAGCTGGGAATTTTTGAGGTTAGCCTTTCCTCTTCGATCCCTGTTGCAGTCTGTTATCCAGTATCACCGCTTGGAGGTATAGAAGGGTCCTGATGCTAACAGTCAACTATGGTTAGCTGACCGCTGCAGCTCAGCATCTTGATACTGCAGCAGGAACAGAAAATGTGATAGAAGACAGATGTGGCCTGAAGAAACCTAGATTTAATTTCCCTCATGTAAAACTATGCATGTTTTTACTGGATCTTCAGTGCCTCGGTACATGAGTAAGTCAGTAGGTCACAAACTGTATTGGAACACTTGAAAAATATAGTTGGTAGTTCCTAAAGATGTCCTATATGATTACTGTAGGCAGCATACGCTAGGTTTCGCATGCACATGAGCAGCTCTGAAAAAAGAAAATATGGCATTCCTATTCAAATAAAAGCGTGCTGTTGTGCTTTTTTGAACAAAAGAACTTTCTGCAAAGGATATTCATTAGGAAATGGTTTCTGTTTATGGTCAGAAGTCTTCATCCTTTCTTTGGTCATGCTATATCTACAGGTCAGTAGCAGAGAATGCGTGTACAGAGCTGGAATGGATTGCTCAGGATAGGAGGACTTGCCACGTATTTATTTAAAAACATACAGGGAGCTGATAAGTTTTGGCAGATTTGTTACCAGCTAGTCATATGTGTAGCAGTGAGGTACTGATAGCTTAAAATTCCCAGTACAAATAACACAACCCTAATTCATACAACAATGGTTAATCATAGACAATGGCTAAAACAGTATTAATTTACTTTCATGGGGCACGAGATAGTTTATCGCAATAATATTTCGATTTTAGCTTTGGTCACATGCACCAAATTTACACTGAAGAAAAAAACTGGTAGGAGTGGAAAAGCAGATGTGGCATACCACTGCCACCAGCTGTATACAAATTGCCTATGAATCTCTTACTAATACCTCAATATAATGTTAGTTGTGAGAAATAAAAGTACTGTTGTATTAGGCAGAATAACAATGATTTGTTTGAATGATGGTTGTATAAAAGATGTTCCTTCTTCAAGGCACAATGAAACAAAGTGAGATCAAGTCACAAACAAATCTCTCCTTTACACTTCACCTTTATTATAAAATGAATTCAATTTGGACAAAACATATAACTGACAATGAAGTCTACAAAATAATACAATATATTCAACATTTGTGCATTTTAAACAATTGTTCTAAAAAATTAATAAATGTGAAAACAAAATCACACACACCAAAAAATTTAACAAAAAACCAAAATGACAACAACACAACAATCCTCTGATTACATTTTGTTAACAGTCTTATCTAATAAACCTTGTTACACTCAGCCATCACACACAGATCCTCACTTTTCCAAATGTAAATGTCTTAACTGTCAAACTTTCCAAGGAGGTCACTATCCCTGAATAGGAAGTATTCCTGAAATGAGAGGCAACATATAAACCAGTTGAATTTGCAAGAAAAAATAAAGCAATTAAACAAAACTAAAATTGAGGCCACTCATACCAACCCTCCTGTACCTTCCAAAGCAAGGATTGAGAGTTTTTAATCGATATGTACTTCTACAGGTCCCAGGACTGGTATGGGCCTAATGTAGCAGGTTAGGCTTGAGCAACTTATTACTTTGCTGTGACGGGACAAGGGCAGAGAAAAGTGGTTAACCTGTGCTAGTCCATCTTAATAGACACAAACACTAGAGCAAAGTTGATCCAAAGTCTATTAGGAGCCATCTATATCACTCTAAACAAACCACCTAACCATGGCCGGTGTTATGCCATGTCACAGTCGCCTCATACGATATGCTCTCTGTGGGGCAGGCAGTGGTGCTATTCTTGTCCTTGTCTTACACAAAGCCCCCAGTGGACCACGAGATGATAATTGTACTCATTAAAGAGACTTCAGATAGTCACATCAGTTCAATATCTTGATTTCTATTCTGACACTGCAGGTTGTCATGTATGCAATGCTGCATTCAGAAACAACCATGTCTTCGAGTCTAGCATCTAAGCCCCAACTGGCTTTCTTACAGGTCAGCACAGATACATCAGTATATATGACAGCATATAACTTATTAATCCAAGCTTCACTCAAGGACCAGTCACACCCCATTCTGGATGCGGGTCAACCTTTCACACCAACCGTGACAGTATTAACTGAATCAATAGGATGAAAATGAATTACGGCTCCAGGTTAGCAGTTATCATTGCTTTGAGCGATAACAGACCCTGCTTCTTGCTTTGAGCGATAACAGACCCTGCTTCTTGCTTTGAGCGATAACAGACCCTGCTTCCATCTCTGTATGATTTTATCTATCATGATACTTATAAGAAAGGTTGCAAACATAGGTTACCCTGAAGCGTCTCAATGACACACCCATCCAAGATTATGTCAGGGTCATCAGCTGCTTTTACTAGTTGTTCACAGACCAACACATCACACCAGTCAGTGCCATGATTATTTATGAGCTTGACTCCCCGCACCAGCCATGACTGATTCCACATTCTCTCAGACGATACATCAATGTATAGTACACATTTATAAGCATCCTCCAGAACATATGAAAACATTCATAAACATCACAATCAAATGTCCCAGTTCTCCATTGATCTGTAACTAACCAGAATGTAAGGCATGATGTGCACATTCTCTAGATGGGACATGGCTTGCCTTTCATAGCAAAGGATGAGAAAGCGGGAAGACTCAAAACATTCCAAGGACCCAGTTGTGGATGTAAGCGTCACTAAAAACATGTCGTATGATGAACAGTTAGATCAACTACAAGTTCCAACATTTACAATGCGGTTTAAACGACAAATCACCTTTTCTTCTAAAAGAACTTTTGTTCCACCATATTCAGGAAGCAAGACTTTGTCACCGGCTTTTACACTTGGTGCAATAATTGTGCCATTCTGAAAAAAAGCAAAAACATTTTAAAATTAAAAAAAAAAACATTTCCATTCATAGGGGATGGTGTATGGCAACATTACAGACTCAAAGTTCATAATGTTTTATTTATTAAAGTTGACCTTTTATACAAAATGATATTGGGCATCAAACAGTATGTTACAGTATCACAGCAAATTAAATGTGCCTTCATTCTGATGAGCACATTGAGTTTGTTTAAATTTGCTATATATAGCTTGCCATTGCGATTACTCATGTTGCCAATGCATAGTTCTTATTCTTGCATAAAAAAATTAATGTTCATGTACAACAGCTGTAAACAAATAATGCACATATAGAGTTCATATTAACACATAAGTATGACAGTCAGCCATAATAAGCATCACTGAAAGACAGTCAGAAGCCAAATTATTCATATATGCAAGATTATATTAAACTCATTCACTCACAAATATTTTGAAGCCCAGGACGCACATTTTTTCCTATGTAAAACTCAAACATATCCCTTAGATGTGATCCATTTATCTTCAATAAAGGTTAACCGAAAAAGAAAACATGTACCAAAACTGTTCATAATAATAATGCTCGTGTAGGTGTCAAAGGCCTGTTGCGTCGATTGACCACCACCATGTACAACTGCTGAGGCTATGTCCATGTGTGTCTACCGAAATCCACACAGACTCCCCAGGTGGAGCAGTGTACTCCGCAGCCTTGGGATGAGGGTTGAGAGGAGTACATTAGACCAATGTTTGTTAAGCTTTCCGTTTCAAACTCCCATTTCAAGATGTCCCGCTGCCGAGGCTTCTGTGTCCACCTGTTGATCAGCGTGACTCTTGCTGTGCTGAGAATACGAGGTTGGGAGAGGTATCGTGTAACTTCTGGTGGAGGGAGGGGCGGGCAGGAGGAAGTCAGCTTCCTCAGCAAAAACGTCCTTGAGTAGTGATATCCGAACTGAAATGTGGTGTGCAGTTAAGCAGAACGTTGAACTCCGTCATGGACTGGTTTCCCCACAACTTGAGCCACACATGAAATGCAGCATAACAAATAGGATAACCAATTGAAAGCACATAAAATCCACAGAATAAAGTCCATGATACCACCTGGTGAAAGAGTTGTGAAATATATTCCGGACAGGAACCACCGAACATCGGAAAACTTGATACAAACACTGGAGAGTCGAGAGCACAACCACTAAGGCGGGGCCATCTTACTTTATTGTCTGTTTATAATTGAGTTCAAAATACAATGGAATACATATATTCTACAAATGGAGGTGAACATATTTGGATAATAGTTGCATAATCGTGCGTTTAAACAAAATTTTTCTCTTATCAAAACATTATTCAACTCTAAAACCAATAAATGAATAATGTAATGACGTTCTACTGACGATAATCTACAAGTGGAGATGTTCAAAAAGTTGCACCTAATTTGTTGCAGTTGTATTCACATTTTACTGAAGGCACATGAAGTTGATAATGTGCTCAATAATGAAAGCCCCAATCAACACCAGCATGAGTGTTTAAAATTTACGCACATCCAGAATAAATGTTCCTGATGTTTTGAAAATATATACACATACACATTTATATTACACACACTAGCATTACCGTGCAGAATCTTGAACCTTTGAACTGTCAAACTAATTACCATAAAGAGGACACCACCCTCTGGTTAGTAGATTTAGTTTCATCACTAAATTTAGAAATTGAAATGTCACTATCTGAATGATGGGTATCTTCATCCACACTACAGTTAGCAATAACAATCTGTTATCAAGCTTGTACTGTAGAAACTATTTGGCATGGTTGAAGGGGCACGGGCTAGATTCATGCCCCCCCCCCCCATAAAGTAAAGATAATATTTGACTCACCTCTTTGCGTGCACCTGGACCAACTGCAATAACGGTTGCCTCAACTACTTTTCCTTGTGATTTCTCTGGAAGCATTAACCCACTTTTTGTTTTAAGCTCTGGTAAAAACCTTTCCACCAATACTCTATCAAATAAAGGGACAAATTTCTTGAATGCCTGAGCCTGAAAGAAAATATTTTGAATTAAAGAACATACCAAGTTTATTCTCATCAATGGCTATTTTGTATTTACAAGTATAGACTAAGTATAGACTTAGATGACATTAAAAAGTTGAGACAAACAAAAATATGATACACAAACTACATTTTAAAAAAAATGCTAAATTCACAAATGGATAAAAAAAATTTTTTTGTGACAGGATTTGTTGCACTGAATGTTTTTATTTCAGAGTTGCACCTTTTCCCTCTGAAATAAGACACCTCTGGTTATTAAAAAATAAATTCTAGTGAAGCACGATAGACATTTTTTATGACCCAGAAATGAAAGTAGATAAATTTATCCAGTGTTTGGATATAAATAATAAACCGGTGAAACCTTAAATTTGTGTAAAATATTTAATATGACCCGTTTAAAGTGGCCGTTTACGAGTCAGATAACAATAATTCTTAAAATTCTTATATGCTAGACCAATGTCATGTTAGGTCTGAATTAAATAATTTTGTAAATGGATGTAGTTTCGAATCAAGTGTGTCCCAAATGAAAAAACGTATGGATACGGATAATCAATCTATATCTATTGGGTAACTCTGACATGTCAAGTGTTTTTTTGTTGTTGGTTGCTGCATGTTTCTTACTTCTTTACTATTTTAGAAATGGAGCCATATTTATTTAAATTATATTTTCTTATTGCTCATGCAATTTCCTTTCATTCCATATAGATCTACGACATATAATATAAAACATAGTGACTTTAACACTCATGAAAATCTTAAGAGGGATGAAAATTGTGTTGCACAAAACTTGAGAATTTTTCTACATACCGAACAAGCTAACAGACAAAAACACTATGTCCTATTTGTCATTTTGTGGATTGAGTCCATTATTCAGATTTTATGCCAGCTGATTTTTATAATTCACAAAAACATTTTCATTTGAAATCGCGCAACAGAAAGGAAAACTGCCAAAAGAGAATGGCTTTTATGACTATGTCATGTTAGCAGTCAGTGGAATACGGTTGACAAAAGAATTATGATCATCATTGGGCTTGGCTAAATAAATTCTTAGCATACTAGTATAGTGCTTGCAAAATGAAATGGTAATAATGGATCTTTCAGTTGTTTTATATACTAGTCTAACTTAACGTTTTTATACTGGTTTAGAAGACATCAGAGTCTGTAGACAAATCACATTTGCATTACCTTGCTTTAAAAGCTATGCACATCCAATCTATTCTTAAATAAATGCATTAACTGTCTCTGCCTCCACCACCTCCTGGAGTGATCTGTAGTGCATTCCAAGCATTCACCACTCTCCGACTAAAAATATATTTCCTAATATCCAATCTGGACCTTCCTTTAGTTAATTTGTATTTGTGCCCACTTGTTCTCCTTGGTGGTTGTATTTTGAAAAACTTGTTATAGTCTAATTTAACCTTTCCTGTGATTATCTTATAAACCTGTATTGTCACCTCAAATTCTCTATTCTAGATACTGTATGCTGGCTTTTCTCAGTTTTCTGAGTTAATTCTGGAATCCCACTATCAGTTTTGTTGTCCTTTGTATCCTTTCCAGCATGTTTATATCTGCTCTACGATAACGACTCCACACCTGTAGTATACACAGTACTCCAATCTAGGTCTAACTAATGCTTCATAAAATTTGACAATCACCTTCTTACTCCTATGACATCTATGTTTAATATTTCTTTTCATCATACCTAACATTTAGTGATTTACATTGCTGCGTTGCATTCTTAATGATTCTTCATTACTGCTATCTGGACTTGCTCATTCATTTTTCCTGTCTAGTCTTGAACCAATAAAACAATTGACCTGTGAATTGTATATAAGGATCATGTGCATATAATAGTCTTCTGACATGTGTGAGAAAGACGAAGTTGTATTGTTTTTCCTTGTCACAATGACCTTTACTGATCATGCTTTTCGTTCCTCCAAAGGCGAGTAGACCACGTGCAGGAACAGATTCACAGAGAACCATCTCTAGTTGAAACTTAAATAACAAGATGTTATAAATATCCCACAACATTAATTGTTCACACTAAAAACATACCATTGCAAAATCAGATTGAGATACAAGGTTGTGTGATGCAAAGCTTGAATGTATTGCAGTAGGTCGGTACGCGTTTAGTTATAACGGAAGGTGCCCTAACCGAGCAGTCGGTAAATTCTAGAATTGTCTTTGAACCTAATGCGCATGATCACCACCCTTTGCACCGTGGATCTGTCATTAAATTGTTTATAGCATACTTATGATAGACAACTATACAATTAAAAAGTACAATAGATTGTTTGAAATACTTGTTATTAATAATTTTAAAATATTTAATACAATAATTTACAAGATATTAATAGTAAATGATGAATAAATTTATTCAGTAAGAAATTTCAATTACCAGCCCCTTGTTCTAGAAAGCTGATGACATCCTTTTTTCTCAAGGTCTGGCAAAAGAAGGTTAGTCTCGCGTGTTGCTTGGAGGTTGAATTGTTAGCGTTCTTTGCCATTCAGGTATTTAGTAATTGACAAATTTTAAAAATAACCATATGGTGCTTATAATTGAAATGCATTCATCAATGTTGCTGAATCGTTTTTTACCGGTGCTGGTTTTGTAAATTTTGAGATAATTTGTTTAAAAATTGTTTAGCCACGTGGGTTGACATGTGCAAGATTGTCAGCTTGTGTTGTGTAGGCTCTACGCAAAATAGTCTAGTTAAGTCTAGTCTGTAAAATGATCAGCATACTGCAGAGTACTGAGTACTGCTTTACCTTTTTAGATATTTTGCTTTTGGGATTGCCCAGTTGCAATTTTAAAAATTAAAATGCTCGTCAATTCCCAATAGAAAATGAACCGGTTCCGAACCGGCGAAAGGAAAAATCTAAGAATAAAGAAGCACCATATAGCATATTGTGGCGCATTCACAATCATTGTGACAATGCTGCAGTGCAGATCCATAAGCAACGCCAGTTCAATTATATATGAATCTGCTTCGAAAAATATACGTTTTGCATTCAATCATTCATGTTTTCTGTGGTGAAATTGTCTAATTATTGCAAAATCTTTTCTCCCCCCTCCTTTTTTTTTTTAAACCAGTGAACTTTGCACAGCACTATGCTCAGAATAGCAAGTGTATTCCGCTCATCTGCTGCTAAACAGTTGATTCCTGTCGTAAAAAGATGTTATGCAAAAGATATAAAGTTTGGTGCTGATGCAAGAGCTCTCATGCTTCAAGGAGTTGATCTCCTTACAGATGCTGTTGCGGTCACAATGGGTCCTAAGGTAAGGACAAAGCTTTCCTACTTATTCAGGCTAATATTACTAACAATATGTTGCTATGATAAACCCAACATGTCTCGCTTCGCCCATAATAATGTTCGCTTAGCCATCGGTTGCCCAGTATATGTCTAATATGATATACAATTACACATACCTTACAGTTAATTTACCAAAATATTGTATTTATGTAAATTATTTATAACAGTCAGTGTGTAAATAAATATAGCTAAAGATTGAAAAATGTAAACATATTTTATTACAGGGACGCAATGTCATCTTAGAACAAAGTTGGGGTAGTCCAAAAATCACAAAGGATGGCGTAACAGTTGCAAAGGCTATAGAATTGAAAGATAAATTTCAAAACATTGGTGCTAAGTTAGTACAAGATGTTGCAAATAACACAAATGAAGAAGCTGGTGATGGAACAACAGCAGCTACAGTACTCGCAAGATCTATTGCCAAAGAGGGTTTTGAAAAAATTAGCAGAGGAGCAAATCCAGTTGAGATTCGGAGAGGTGAGATTTTTTAAATGCTTGATTTAGTATTGTTAGCTTTTATCTTGACTTGTTTTACATGTGTACTATGTTATAAACAAATGAAATTGTAGGAGGTATTTCTGGGTGTGATGATGGGAAGTGCTCAGTAGCAAAACCTCTTCAGGACTGCTTGGTAGGCTAAATGTCCATAGGAAAAAGCCTGGAAACCCCAGAGCTAGTTTCCCCAGGCCTAGTGAGACATACTAAGAAACCAAATTAGTCATATAATGTTGCATTCTAAGGAATTTGCACAATAGAACTTCAGGCTACACAGAGTCAAGACATGATCTGCCCGATTGAATTCCATAAGTGGGAAAACTGCTAAGTTATTACTTCAATTTTCCTGCATCTGTATAATTTGTCAGCATGCCCGGTCTGACATGGTTATTGGTTTTGAGAACCTATCTTTTAAAAAAAATGTTTTTGTTTATATTTTAAAAAATGAATGTGTGTCTAGAGACATATATTAATAAAGAACATGTTGGTGTTAGTTTCTGAGATACAAAATGATGATAGTGGTGAAAAAAAGCACAAACACTCATTTGGTAGTCCCTTGGTTAGATAAAAAAAAAGTTAGCAGAAAAGTTTGCTATACTACGACATTATAAACATAATTTAAGAATATATACATGAACAAACTAAATAGATCTACTTCATAAAAATCTGTTGCAGAAACTTAACTCCGCAATTCTCAATAATGGGTAAATCTTCTAATCCAAACAAGAAATCCTTTCCAAATTTGAAAACATAAAAAAATTGCTATTTTCATCTAACCACACATGACGGAAGTTGAACTCAACTATCAAAAGAACAGCATGTTCAGCCATTTCTATGGTATTAACCCGGTAGTTTATAAACGATAAAGTGATGACCCTAGAATTGGTGACGTGCAACGCCAGTGGAATGGAGCCAAAACATTGTAATTAAACGCCGTTGGAAAGGAAAATGTTTTCTTCCCCATTCTCAATAATGGGTGAATCTTCAAATCCAAGTGACAAACAGAAAAAATCCTTTCCAAAATATAAATCAAATTAAAAAATCGCCATAGTTTTTGTCAATGACAGAAGTTGGAACTCTCTGCAGTCAAAGGAGCAGTATTTTCAGCCGGATGGCATTAGCTTGGTAGTAAATAAACGATAAGTGATGGCCCTAGAGCTGGCGGCGTGCAGCGCCAGTGGAACAGGTCTAGGTTTGCATAATCTCACACCGATAGAACGGTTAAGGTTATATGTTTGCATGGGGAGGCGGGGTTAAATGACACGACTCATGACCCAAAGGTGCTGGGTTCAATCCCCATCACAGCACCGGTTGTTACCCTGGGGAAGCAAACCCTTAAAAAATGCATGCTGAAGTCGGATACACTGGGCCGACAGGCGCAAAATAAAAACCACAGTGCTACGCACACCAACTTGGGAAATAAAGAAATAAGGAGAATTAACAAATTTTGTGTGTGCATGTGCTGATACTTCCAAGATGTTGTAGTAGGGTAGTAATAGAATTGTTGTAACGTACTTCATTTCCATAATCTATATTCAGGTGTGATAATGGCAGTAGAAGCTGTTGTTGAGCATTTAAAGAAAATGTCCAGACCTGTCACAACACCAGAGGAAATAGCTCAGGTATGATGTAGTTCTGTATGTATTGTATGAATGTTAGTGTAATCTGAGTGTTTGTAAATTGGGGCTCAAAGATATTTAGTATATAGTAGTATTACCTCTACACCTCACAGTAGAAGAGGAGCGACTAAGTAAGTATATAGTAGTATTATTACTATAGTATACACGTCTCTCTGGGATTGTGAATTGCAAAGTTCATTATAAAAACTGAATTTTAATGTGTATCTTTGGGCAGTATTTTTTTGGCAGAGGGCAAGGCAAGATCGACGGGGATATTGAGACTTGGTGTCAGAAAGCATCTGCAGTGACTTCTCAGCTGTCACCACTACTTAGGCACCCGAGCATTAGTTTGGCAATAAAGCAACAGCTGATAAACTCTGTGCTACCAGCGCCAAACACTGCCTATGTCCAGAGCGCATGAGATCAGAATTTTGACGTGTGAAATGAAGTGTGTAAAGGTCATCGGTGTTACCAGCAAAAACAGAATTCGGAACGACATTTGTAGTATGGTTGGCACTGCGTCTTGTGGCGAATACATTTCCAGACAGAAAATAAGTTGCTTTGGTCAACTCATGAGAATGCACCCTCAACTTTCACTGATGGCTTACAGTTCTGGTAGATCTGGCTGTAGGACAAGGGAGGATAGATAATAGTGATTGTTCATCGAACTGGGCTCACATTGACCAACGCAACACACTTGGTGCAAGACAGATGACTTAAGCTCCCCATGATGCTTAACGTATCAAGTGGAAAGAAAACCACTATTGAAACCTGTTATCAAAAAACAATGTGGTTTACGTGGGATTGTTGCTAACCACATGCACAAATATTTCCTTTTTGTAACATTCATTGAGTAGCTTCTTCTTCTGTGCTAGTTTACAGTTTGACTGCAATATTTGCACCTTTCGGTAATTCGTCTTTGGCAGGATTAAGTAGCAATTGTACTGTTGTTCACATTTGGGGCCCTTGCATCCACGAAATGGGGTACAACAGAAAAAACAAAACAATGTGAACAATTCATTTGTAAATGCATGTTTAGAGAACAGGCACTGTGGGAAAAATGGTGATAGGAAATTATAATACTATTCTAAGTATATGCATTTGCTTGATTTTATAGTAAAACTTGGAAGGAAAAAAACAAACTAAACTTTCTGCATTTCCATATAATGTAGGTTGCAACAATATCAGCAAATGGTGACAGATCAATAGGGGACTTAATTTCAAGTGCAATGAAGAAAGTAGGAAGAGATGGTGTTATAACTGTCAAGGTAAATCATTCTGATATTTATTTTAACATATCATATTCCGTTCTCACTTGACTCATTTCTGTCCTCAGGGGTGCTGTTTATTACTGCTGCTGATTTTTCTTCCATTTTATAATGCGTCTCTTTTCTGTGTTTTGATCCTTTTTTTTTTGGTAATTTATCCTGTTACGGTTCTTAAATAGGGCTGCTTCTATCTAGAGATGTTTTTGCTCTTATGTTTTCTTGTACATTTCTTCTGTTTTGCACCATTTGTTCGGAACATTTTCATAAATAAAACACATTACCGGATTGGTACATGGCTACTGTGCCTTGAAACCTAACAAAAATGTGTAACAAATTGCTGTGTAAATTGAGCAGTGTTTTATTTTTCCAATGCATATTTGCTATTGCAAACATTTAGCATACTTTGTGCAGTCAGCGTTTATACACAATTTCAAATCTTGTCTACTTTACCCATGAAGATAATAATAATAACGCATTTGTAAACTTGTGTTGACCCAAGGTAATAACGGATATTTTTCTATATTTCTTCTATTTGTCTTTTAAAAATATGGTAATATCTTGGTAATGGTGGGTCTGATAGTTCGATATTGATCCAGTGGCCTGTGGGGTCCAGTTCTTTTGCACAATGTCATATGGTGGTATCTGCAAGGGTTGTTTAGTTTTGTATAGTGTTCCATTTGTCTGGCCTCAGACGAATAAGTAATAGTGTTGTCCCTCTTGTGCTATTATTTCTGTCCAATAATGAGAATGTTTTGTGGTGGGGGTGTTGTTTTTCATGTTTTGTTTTAGTAATTTCTCTGGTTTGTTCAGTTGCCATTGTTTTTCATCTTAATATTCATCTGAAATATTTTTCACATATAGTGGTCAACTTATTGTTTTATCATCTTTTGTTGCCAGTTCTACATACAAAAACAAGTATGTTGTAGTCAGTTTCTTCTCTCAAAAGCTTCTAAAATAGGACATGACTCATCAAAATTTTGTCAGTATTTCACATGCAAAAGTAGGTGGTCCCTTGTTGGGATATTTTGCATTCTATGCAAGAATTGTAATTTTGTTAGATGTGTGCCAAGGTATTCTGTTGCATAATAGACGCAAAGATATCAGTTTTCAGTCTGCCTTTTTGCTTCCTTCATTACCCTGTTTATAACTATTTTGCCCATGCTAATTTTAACTACAGCTACCTACCTGCAAATTTCACCAACTTAGTGTCATGTTATGTTTACATTTGCATATATCATATTAAACCTCCATGCTTCAAGTGATACAGTACTGCTTTAATCAATAGTAAAGGTGTAGCAGATGGCAATGTGAACATAGTCATTTGATGTTTTGTACTTAACTTATATGTTCTGCAACTTGCATACTAAGTTGGTTATTTCATTAATCTTGATACCAAAATTAGCATGTAAATTAAAACTTTAATTTGTGTGTGTTAAGGATGGAAAAACTCTTAAAGATGAATTGGAGACTATTGAAGGAATGAAGTTTGATAGAGGTTACATCTCTCCATATTTCATGAACACTGCTAAAGGCAAGTACTTTTTATTATAATGTTGTGTATTAAAAATAGTATTTTCACTAGATTAACTCTTTCCTTCCACAGGAATTTAACAATGCACTCTCAACATGCGAAAAACTGCATGCATAGTCATCTCAAATGAATTAATATTCTGGGCATTGCATAGGAGCAATATATATATATATATATATAGTACAAAAAAGTAAAGTAACCCATAGCATTACTGCTGTAGGGGTGTGAGGTGTTAGCGATCTCACATTTCAAAGGCTCGGCTATATGAGGGCAGTAGCCATCTCCTCTCCCTCGCCACTTCTACTTCCTGGACTGAACTGGTACCCTTTTAAGGCTGGGTTGACCCGGGTGCCATTGTGGTCTGAAAAACATTACCGCCTCAACTGGGGAATGAACCCAGGACCACTACAGAAGCGAAGCCAGCGCGCTAACCACTGTGCTACGCGGCTCCCTAATGCTTAATTATTTATATATATATAAATAATTAATTTTATCACAATGAATGTAGAATTTAAATCTGCCCACTGTATGCTAATTTTTATTCATTATTTAGTATACAGAATGATAAAATCAGTATTACTGGAAAAACTAATTTTTGTTTAACCCTTTCGCTGCCACGGACGACTAAAGTCGTCCAAACTCAATGTCCCTTACAGTGCCACGGACGACTTTAGTCGTCGAGCGGTATGAAGTTTTATTACGGTGATTTGCGCTACACAAACACCGGTTTTATTTTACCCGAATATTACCTCCAAACGTTAGAGAGGTCTACTAAATGGCTACGCGTGTGTTTTGAAAAATTTAACACCTACAGTCCGAAATATAACGTTTTTATCGCATTTTTTTAATACGTAAACCAAAATTTCAAAATGAGCGATGTAGCTGATGATACCCAGGTCCATAATGACTCTGATTCAGACTTTTTAGCTAGTTCTAGTGATATAACGGACTCAGAATCTGATATAGAACTGAACGTCGATTCAAGTGATGACGATGTTAGGTCGACAGGAGATACTTCTTGTGGTGCAGGGATGGGAGATGGGCCCCCACCTCAAAAAAGGAGGCGTGGCACTGCCACTGCTAGATCTAAACACAATGAAGCAAAGTGGACATGGAAAGTTCCAGAGACTGTAGAGGATGTGTTTGCACAGAATTGGGCACCTCAATATGTTCTTGAACAGGGTAGTCAGGTAAACACCACAAACTTTTCTGTTAGAGATTATTTTAGACTCTATTTCCCAGACGCTGCAATCGCCCTTATTGTCCAAGAGACAAATCGCTATGCAGAACAACATGCCAACAGTAATAGTTATTCAGGTAAATCCCGTAAACAGAATTGGCAGCCCACATCTTTTGAGGAGGTTGAAGCTTTTCTTGGTCTTCAAATTGCAATGGGATTGTGCAAAAAGCCTTCACTAAGTGATTATTGGGAAACGGCTCATTGGCTTACTCAAACGCCGTTCACAAGAGTCATGAGTAGGAACCGCTACCAAATTCTTTGTTCATTTCTACATTTTTGTGACAATGTTCAAAGAATAGATAGGGGACAGCCTGGATACAATCCTTTATTCAAGATTCAAGGCTTACTGGACATCATTTTGTCAACATTTGGGCAATTCTACACTCCTGGCCAGCATCTTGCAATTGATGAATCAATGGTAAGATTCAAGGGACGTATACACATGAAGCAGTATCTCCCTGCCAAACCCACAAAATGGGGGTTCAAGGTGTTTGTTCTGGCCGATTCTTTAACCCACTACTGCCTCAAGCTGAAAATTTATACAGGCAAAGAGGAAAATCGAGATCCAGGTGAATCAATTAGCGCAAGAGTCGTACATGAGCTTCTTGCAGACTACAAGGGAAAAGGTCATATTGTGTTTACCGACTCTTACTATACATCACCAGAACTGTTTATGCAACTCAGAGGTGCAAACACTGGAGCTTGTGGGACTGTTTCTGAAAACAGGAAACAATTTCCAGACCAACTAAAAAAAAAACATCTCAAGCTGAAGAAAGGTGAACCTCCTCGATTTGCGGTAAGAAATGATGAGTCCATGTTGGCTGTCACATGGATGGATAACAAGCGTGTAAGCCTCATCTCCACTGTTGATGGAAATGATATCATACAAAAAAGGTTGCGCACTAAAGGCCATCCCAATGGAAGAATTGTACACAAGCCAGCATTGATTGAGAACTACAATCTTCACATGGGGGGTGTCGACCACTTTGACCAAATTTCTGGCACTTACCCCTACCTCCACAAATCTTCAAAGTGGTATCTCCCGCTGTTTCATTTTCTGATAGAAACATGTACAGTAAATGCCTATATTCTCTATAAAGATACTACCACAGGCAGCAAAATGTCATCTAAGAAGTTTCGCCAAATTCTGAGTACAGCCCTTGTTGAGGCAGCAACTGTTGCTCGCAGCGCCTCTGCTTCTAGTGCCAGTGCACCTTTGGATCGTCTATCTGCCAGACACTTCGTCAACAAATATGACAATCCCAAGCACAAACCAAGATGTGTTGTTTGCAATGCTGCTGGGAAGCGAGCCCAAACTTCATATTTCTGTAAAGGATGCAATGTTGCTTTGTGTGTTGTCCCATGCTTCGAATTGTATCATACTGTGGACAAGTATGGGGAGTGACGCCAACAGAAGAAGCATTTGGATTATGAACCATGGACTATATGTACATACAGACAGGTTAGTTGCAATGTAGATATGAAAACATGACTTATAAATGTGAAAAAATATAGACTATATGATATAAATTTTTTTATCTAAAAAAAATTTTGAATGAAAAATACAGAATTTTGCAAGACCCAAATAACACTAAAAGAAACATGTTAGAAATGATTTAAACATCAAATAATGTTTCATAGCATGTCATTTAACACGTCATCAATGTGTTTTAGCATTGAAATCAATTATCTTATTTTTTATAAAATTTCTTTGAATGTACCCTTGTTTTATACAATAAATTGTGTAAATCCAAGATGGCCGCCAAGGTCACGTGACCCAATGTTACGCGATGATGTCAAAATTATTAAGCTTAGCCATGTCCGAACACAATCTGAAAGTCTCAAGGTCCCAAGTTTATTTTTTGATTTTTTATGATTTTCTAAAATTATCACCCTTAAAAGTGATCATGTCCAAAAAATGCAGTGGCACTGGGCCAGACTTGGCTGAAAAAAGTGTGGCAGCGAAAGGGTTAATACAAAAAGGTTTGCTCGTCAGGTTCCTGATAATGAAGTTAGTGAATAAACATCCATAAATATTTCATGGTCGCAATAAAAAAAAATAATTTAAATCTACACAAAATCATAATTTACACTTTATATAAATGAACAGTTGTATGGAAGCATTTAATGTTGGGCATTATATTATGCCTACAACAGTCCCTAGTATGAAGATGTAGTTGGTCTCTTCTAAGCATACAAAGTGTGTTCTTTTCCTTTCAGTGGGTTTTGAACAACACACAATTATGCTTGCGTGCGACATGCAAAATAATATGACACATTCCTTGGTTACATTTCATTGGAAATTCACAATTCACTGACTATTTTCCTGGCACTCTTTTGACCACTTCTGTTCTGTTTACTGCTGCAATATTAGCAGTAATTTGCTAAATTAGCAGTTGCTTGAAGGTTCAAGAATGGCTAAATTTTTTCCTTGCTTTCTGCATTTTCATAGTGATAAACATCTTGAAAACTTTGTTCTGAAAACATAGAATGGTAGCAAGGAGTGTACAGCTCCAGGACATTAGCCAGTAGTCAGATATAGCAGGCCTTCTGTCAATGCCTATGAGAATGAACAGTAGCAAATTTGTTGAGTAAAGTTGTAGCAATATCCTTTAACCTATTCTACACAGAATGAGACTGGGATGGTTGTTCATCTGTATTCTTTTCCTGGAAAAGATATTAATTGAATTTGTAAGGTGTTTCTTCACCATCACACCAAATTATTTGTTGAATAATTCATCTTGAGAGCCTGAATATAATCCCAAATCTGCAACTCCAGAACTTAAAAGAGGATGAAACTAAAATGTGTTCTGTGTCTGACCCTCTGCAATGTCAATATACTCTGGATGGCATGCCTCTGCTGATACAGGAACTGTAACATTCTTGTGACTAGCAGTTGTTGTAGGTCTAACAGAAACAGGCCTTGCTTTACTACATTCTCTATCTACCTTGTTTAGCAACCACTCTTCTTTAAAGGGGATGGGGCATAATTGTTGTCACAATCATCTACAAAATGATCACTTTCAACTTTGTTACTGTCACTCTCAGAATTGCTATGCTCTTCATTATCACAATGTTATTAAAGATTGTGCTTTGTCGGCCGTAAACAAATTAACCCCCCTACCAAATGCTGCCTTTGTTTATAATGTAAACAGTCAAAGATAATTGAACAAAATGAACTAAAATTTTGAATTCATGCCCTTATTTAACACATCAAATGGGAAAATAATTTTTCTCAGTTGAAACGGAAATGAGTTTTTATAGATAACTTAATAACTTGTAAGTTACAAAGAAACAAATGATGCCATTAATGTGAATAGACATACGCATCTGAAGATTCAGTGGTGAAACACATTCAAAGAATTAAAGAGGAAGCCATGAATCGTATTTAAAAATAAATTCCTGTTAATTTCAGGAGCTAAGTGTGAGTTTCAAGATTCCTTGGTTCTCTTTAGTGAGAAGAAAATATCCAGTATTCAATCTATCATTCCTGCATTGGAGCTTGCAAACCAGGCCCGCAAACCTCTCCTCATTGTTGCAGAAGATGTTGATGGTGAAGCATTAAGCACGCTAGTGTTGAACAGGTGAGAGAAAGCAAAGAAATCATAATTAAGATTTATTGGTGTTTCATGTGATAATCTGGTGCACTTTAAACCTCTGTATGATCTTATGGTCATATAGAATGTCTATAGTGCTACAGTATTCTCCCTTCTCTTGTCTACTGAACATATTTTGTTCTGTAGCTTCTCTCTTGGGACACATTTATGTGGTCAAGCATCGTGTTTCTGAATTATGTTTTGTTGGTATATACTGCTTTATGTCTCTTACTTCAAAGATGTATAAAACAGCATGAAATGTGGATTGTAGTTGAGTATAAATGTTCAGATGGGAATATTTAACAATTTGCCTATTATTTATAATCTATTTCTTTCTCTTAGCTTCACTGCAGTCTAATCCACTGTCTTTTATAGACTTGTCTTGTGTTATCATCCCAGTGGACTTTGGGTTGTCCTCGGAGGTCTGGATCCCTTGACTGCTGTGGTAGCTGGTCTTCTTTCATTCTGTAGACATGACTAAACCACAAAAGGAGATTGTTCGAACCCTCAAGTCTGCAAGGGCATGGGTTTTGCAATCTTATGTTATTTGGTTGTGGAACTTATCTTTTATTGTTACTTGTACCACCTTCCTTATATATTTTGTTTCTGGCGCTTGGAGCTGGATTGTCATTGTCCTTAACTGATATCACCAAGAACTGGCACATAAGTGTAGACAAATAGCTGAGGGTGGCCTGTTGTCTTTGCATGATTGAGAGGGGCTGCCTCCATGCAAAAGCCACCAGTCCTGGTTCACATCTGTTTGTCATCTACAGCTAACCTTCAAATATTGGGGTCTATAAAGCTTTCCAGCTAGTAGCTGGGTCCGGCTCCTTCCCCCAGGGCCATGTGGTACAAAAATATACATTTTTAGAGATTTCCATAAAATTCCATGAATTGCATTAGCTTATGTTGGCTTAACAAACATTGCAATGTTAAATCTCTGCCTAAATTACATGAGAAAATAACAATAAATTGACTAGTAATACAAATTATTACACCAATTTTTGCTACAAATATTGCATTGCTTTTTTAAAAAAATGCAGAGCACTTTCTTTATTCATGTAATGAAATATCTATAGTCTTGTATGGTTTTTTTCCTCTTGGCTTTTCTATGATGATACTCTGGACTAGAGTCACTGACTACATTTGATGTTTCATGTCTTCTGAGTAAGGCCTGAGAAAGAGAAGTAAAAACTGAAGAATGTAGCTACATTCTATGACCCTAGTAAATGAAACATTTTGCTTCCTGTAAATTTAATATTGCTTGTTAAATGATCTAGTAGAGAATATTGTAAGATTATGTGAAATTGCCTGCACGGTCTCACTGTATTTCTCTAGCCATCTAATACCTATCTGAGCTAGTCCAGTGTGTCAACTAAGAAATATATATGGTGCTGTTGCACCAGTTTGGAAAAAAAAATATTGTTCCACTTGTCTGGAAATGACTGTCACCAAAACTACTTTGATGATGTAGTTCATCATCACCCACAGTGTTATTTGAATATGTTAAGTTATCTAGATCAAAAGGCTAGTCCCAACTCTCTATATCACAGACTTGTTTAGGTTTTGTGTGATAATCTGATGCACTCTCTATACCTCTGTATGATCTCATGGTCATATGGAATGTCTATAGTGCCACAGTATTCTCCCTTCTCTTGTCTACTGAACATATTTTGTTCTGTAGCTTCTCTCTCGGGACACATTTATGTGGTCAAGCATCGTGTTTCTGAATTATGTTATTTGTTGGTAGATAATGCTTTATTTCTATTACTTCAGTGATGTATAAAACCAGCATGAAATGTGGATTGTAGTAGAGTATAATTGTTCAGAGGTGAATATTTAACAGTTTAATTCTTTTAATTGTTTTGCATTTGTTGCACCTATGTAATGGCGGCATTTCAAAAATAAATCTTAGTGTCTGTTCAGAGCAAATGTTCTATGTGGATTATTTGAGACTTTGGAATGTCTTTCATATTATGCATGAACCCTTTCCATTCCTGGATTTCTCAGATTCATGTCTTTCCTATGGGACTATTGCTGCAGTTCCATATGTCAGTTTTCAAAATAAAATTCATTAGTATTAACAAATTAAGCTAAAATTATGATCTAACCATAATAAGATGCAAGCTATAAATGTTCATATTTTGGCAATATATGTAATTCCATAGCCTGTTGGTCTGAATCCGATATGTGTTGGAGTATCATGAATAATCCAGATGTGACAATTGGAATGTTCTGATTTGCACCACAAAAAAAATTATATAGATTTAAAAGATTAATTATTCTTGGTGAATGCAGGTTTTTTTAAAAAATAAATAACTTTATATTAAATGAAGCTGCACAAGTGTATATTGTCTGCAGGTAGACATCTGAATCTGACAGAATTTACATTTTGCTGGCGATTGGCTCTAACCTGGTTCAGACATTATTTGTAGAAATTTCCCTGAGTAAATTTCCTGCAAGTAATAATCATTACAATGTGAAATCTATTTAGATTGTGACAAAACTTTAATTGTAAATAAATATTCAGTAAATCGAAATACAAATTAACTTATATCTTTAACTATACCTTTGTTTTTATTGTGTGGCTCTTTATTTCAAGTAATTATTTAGCCGTGTTTTTTTTTGTCTTGGCTTTTCTATGATGATACTCTGGACTAGAGTCACTGACTACATTTGATGTTCCATGTGTCTTCTGAGTAAGGCCTGAAAGAGAACACTAAAGACTGAATAATGTAGATACATTATATGGACCCAGTAAAAACAAACTTATACTTCCTATAAATTTAATGTTGTTTAATATATTGTAGATGGTAAGTATTTCATATCTATGATTCTAATTGCGGCTGATTATGACCATTGACTGTTTGAATTTGTCTATTTAGACTTAAGGTTGGCCTTCAAGTTTGTGCTGTCAAGGCTCCTGGATTTGGGGACAACAGAAAAAACACACTTCATGACATGGCCATTGCAGCTGGCGGAGTGGTATGTTTCATTTATGTTTTGGGAGGTGACTGGTAACATCATTTTGCTCTTATTGCTAGAGGATAAATGTGGAATTATATTTTCAGGCTGATATAATTAATTGGAAATACATTTTAATTTGTATATGTATTTGTACATGGATATATAATTTTCCTTTTTTCATTCAGGTGTTTGGGGACGAAGCAAACTTGTACAAATTGGAGGATGTTCAGCTGCAAGACTTTGGACAAGTTGGAGAGGCTACTATCACAAAAGATGACACATTACTAATGAAGGTAAGTTGGCAATTAATGTTAGTTTATTTTGCATAGTTTTGCATTTTTTTTTGTCCGGGTCAAATGTCGCAAATGTGTAATTCAAAATAAAATTAGTTAACCTTTAGCACGCTCTGACGTCACGCAAAATTGTTTTTTACCAAATTAAATTACATTTATTTATCGCTATGATCGTCGACTTTCAAAATTTGTAACTTTTCTGTTTTTGTCAATAAATATGATTTTCTTGTGTGTAGAAACACAATTGAATAAAGAACTTGTGGGTGTAATTGTTTTTGTTGTGTGTTTGTTATAGTTTCTGAGAACAGATGAAGCTATACACATTTCTGAAAAGATTTTGGACTTGGCCGCTGGGCCTAGTCGCTTTGATAGAAAACCATGGAAACCACAACGTATCGATACTGTGTTTACAATATCTATACAACTGTTAGTTTCCAATTCAAACGTAGTTTTTGCATTAAAAAAAAAACAAAAAAAAACATCTTCTCGATAAAGATCTTTCCCAACAACCTACTTTCCCTTCCGCAAAAAGTAGGCACTCAAAGGGCGTATACAAAATTAAAACTGTTCAAAAGCCATTTGTAATAGAACATACGATACTTTAACTGGCAAAATATCGTGCATATGTTGGGGATGTATTCAGCAGTAAAAAAAATGACTGGTCGGGAGTGGCCCCGTTAAAAAAAAAATTTTTTTTGCCCACACAACGTTTTTGTAGGCCGAGTTGGTCGGCTAGCACTTGACTGTAGTGCGCTAAAGGTCAATGAACAAGTTTAGTAACACAACTCTTTATGACATGAAGTATTCACAATATATTAGTATGAAGTGTTCAATGGTAATGCAGAGGTGGAAATTCAAGAGGAAAAACAATTTTTGTACTTGCCGTGTCTTGTGTATTTCGATGTTAATTCCATTACTACGTATCTTATATCTAAATCTGGCATGTGTTGAATATCCAAGCGTAATCCAGATGAGTGATCGTTGTTCTGATCACACGTCAAATCTTTTCTTGCTATAAATGTTGACTTTTGTGTCTACCAATTAAAAAGTTAACTTCTTACAGCTCTAATATACTGAAGCCAACCGCACAGAAACAATTTTCGTCCGCTGCAACGTTTACAAAATATGCCATTAGGATGTCATTTAGTATTCTGATTTTTATGGCACTACAAGATATTGACAATACACAGTTGCAGCCGACGTTTAAGGTATATAGGGTTATTTTTCTAGGAATGAAGGAAAGTTTTGTTGTTTGTATCTCAGATTTGTACTGTACAGCCTGCATTACATGTGCTAGATTTGATCTAAGTCAAGAACAATCCATTTGTAAGATTTTGGGATCAAGATGTTGAATAATTTGTAGCCATCAGCGACCAAAAACTACCAAGACTAAAATAGGCTGCAACAGGGCAAACTGGCTAAGAAGGTATCAAAGCGGGAAGACAAACTCTGTACCCGAAACTGCTATACCGTAGTTAGATATGTTAGAACGAAAGGTAGTCGAGCTGTAAACTATGACAACGAATTCCATTCTCCAGTTTACTGCTAATCGCAGTCTTTTTCGTGGCTTGGTAGTGAGAATTTGAGGACGAAGTAAGATTATAAATTTTAATTAACTGGGTGTGATGGGAGCGACGTTCTACAAAGGACATGCTACATGATGATGTGTGTGCTTGAAACTGATCTAAGCCAATACATGCATGGAAAGTTATATTGCTTGACTGGGAAACATGGTATTACCTCTTCTCTCTGATTGTGTGCCTATATTTGGCTGCATGCGTATGTAGGTCGGTGATTTTAATGCCCGTTTTTGACCACACTTTCCAAACTAAATGATAATGTAGGTTTGCTTATCTGCACTTCAAATACTCCTTTGACATTTTTTTTTTAAACATTACTGATCACTTTCTTTCATTCAGCTCACTATACAGATTCCTTGTTGGTGTATATTGGTAAAGGAAGTTGATGGTAATGGATCTCCAGCTGTCTGTACCGTGCCAGGTTGGCACACAGTGTCACTGATCACATCTTCATGTCTATCTGTACCTCTGCCACATCTGTACCTCTGGCTGTTTTGTCCTCATCTTTTTCTTTCATAATAACCTTTAGACTGTCATGTGTCTGGACATGGCTAAAATATTTGGTTTTTCAGCTATTTATTTTTTTCAGGTGTCTTCTCCACCTAGAGTTGTTCCAGGACCTCACTATTTGTTTTTCTATCTTTCCAAGAAACTCATCCGTCTTAAAATAATAACAAAAATAATGCAATGAAATGTAATTGAAGGACAATGAAAGTGAAACAATGTTTAATCATTTTGCATTTGTTCAATTATGTCGTCAATATAATTGTCATTAATGTGAAATGAAAATGCAACACTTAATGTTTATTCATTTCTCACATTTAAAGTATGTTAACATTACTTTGACAGCTTAGATGACAATGGTCTAAAATGAACCTGTACTGGATATTGAAATCTGTTCAGGTGCATTGTAACAGTTCTCGTGTCATCTCTCTGATTGTTGAACAACTATTCTACACATAAAAGCCATTGTTTTAAAATATCAAATTGTAAATGACCTAAAGATTTTGTTACATTTTCATACACCAGTCCATCTATAAATTAGGCCTCGTTAAATATCTAGGCTACATTGCTGTGCAATAACCACAGTCAATAGGCATCATGTGGTGATTTCAGGTTCATGTAATTTAGTAAAGTATTGTTACTTAGGTAGATTTTAGTTTTAATTGTCTTATATGGAAATGTAAGGTTTCTAATATATTTAAAAAAAAATTTTTTTTTGGTACTTATCTTCAGGGAAAAGGTGACAAGGCTGAAATTGACAAGCGCATTGCACAGATTAAAGATGAAATTGAGATCAGCACTTCAGAATATGAAAAAGAAAAATTTGGAGAACGCTTGGCTAAGCTCTCAAATGGTGTTGCTGTACTCAAGGTCAGTTTTTACATTTGAAAATGCATTACACATTTGGACATAAGTTTAAAAAAAAAAATTTTTTTTATGCTTTAGGAAGCTTAACATTTTTGTTGCTAAGTTAGCCATTTCTCATATCTTGTCACTAAAGATCTGTTAATTTTGGGTATGATTTTACAATGGCATATTTTATTCTAATATAAGTAGGCATCTGGTAAGGGTATTCATCAGTCATTTGTACAATTACATGTAGACTTGAGTAGTGAACAGAAACTTTCATCTGCTCATGGTGTTTGAAGGTGTTGAGAAGATGGTCATGTCATGTCATTTTGTTTTTGATGCGTCTGTATTGTATTTTGAAAGTGTGGCCACACCGATTATGGTTGCTGGACAAATTTTCATTCATGAGCAGTACCTCCAGCTGCATATATTAGGTATGCAAATAAGTCATGTCAAAACAGCAAGGACGCTTTCCAATACTTGTAATGTCACATCATATTAGTCTTAACGTCCATCCTGAAGATTTTTGTTTCTTTGTGTGGACTATGATGGTGGGTGCAATATGATGGATATAATGCCTGAATGAAGTTTTCACTTAAGGGAGCTCCACCATGTGTGAGTCATGTTCATTTGTTAGCCATCTCCCATTTGTATTGTACTGAGCTGTATACATTTCTTGCTAATGGGAATAAGACAGCTTTATGGCTGCATGAAACTGCTTGTGTACAAACAACTTGATAAAGATATATTAAACAGATGGGTGATATATATGTGAACTGCCCCGATGATGGCGGTACTAGCGTTTGTAAACTAAACAGTACAAAATCACAACACACCACCACGGTACAAAGGCTGCCTAATCAAATACTAGTTGGTCCACCACCGAGCGCACACATTTTGGTGTATGTAAGCATCAACTCTTCCTTTCAGTGACTGGTTACTTGAAATGGTTGTCAAATGATGCAAAATAGAACGTAAGCTTGATTTTGTGTGTGGATAATTTCCTCATGGTCATTATCTCCTATTCTGAGCTTACAACATATTGTGATATATTATCGCCACTTGATTTTAATGTATGAATAATTACAAGTTTTACATTTTCTTATTTTTACAGATTAATGCTGTTCTTATATTCACATTGAGTATTACTATTCAAAAGTATTTTCACAATCATTGCTTTTTGTTTAAAAATAGAACTTGAAAGTTAAGTTTTGTGATATGATTGTTTTACATGTACAGTTTAATTTGACTACAGCAAGGTATATTAATTAGCATGTTAAAATTATCAGCATTTCTTTTTAAATGTGCTCTAGTGTAAAGGTGGGTCCCATGGCAACAATTGCCGTCGGAGAACTAAGCTGCAGCCTATGTGAGGTGGGTGGTTGTTGATACCTTTCCCAACCCATACGTCAGGTACCAATTTACAGCTTTGTTGACTGGAGGAGCTGTCGTACCAGGAATGATCACGCACACAGATTTGTTTGTGTCCGCCATGATTTTGAACCCTGGTACGGTTGTAATCCCAGTCACGGTTGTAATCTCAGTCTCAACAAACAAGATCACCGCCAACTAGGCTACATACTCTAGTATACATTCTCCTAATTGTAACATTTTGAATCACTCAGGTTGGTGGTACAAGTGAGGTTGAAGTAAATGAAAAGAAAGATAGAATTAATGATGCTCTCAATGCCACTAGAGCTGCAGTCGCAGAAGGCATTGTACCAGGGGGTGGAACAGCTCTACTGAGATGCATCTCAATACTAGATAATGTCAAGGCAGAAAATTCTGATCAGACTACTGGTATGTGTCTTTGTTGTTTCTTGGTGGATATGCCTTTATATAACAGCCCTTGTGGCATGGATAACTAATGCACTATTGCCCTTCACAAAAGTTGCATACATTTGTGAATAATAATAAAAGTGCAACAAGAAATTGCAGTTCACCTTTTTCATGTCCATACTAACCTGGTTGTGGCCATGACAGAAGAGCTTGCTACAATGCATCTATAATAACTGATCAAATATTCTGCTCAGTGTTATTTATATTCTTGTGTTTTGAGCTGTCATTTTTAATTTGTCATTTCTGTATTGTAAGTATTTAATTTTTTGTGCTGGAGATAAGAGCACTATAGTACTGTTGTATGAGAAATGCCAAGAAATGGTCTCATACTTGGTTATTCTAGCTGTGGTATATACTATTACGGTATTGAACGTGTTGAGTGACTTTAAGGGCAACGGAAAGGAAATGCGTAGCGTATACAGAAGTGTTAAGTGACTTTAAAGGCAACGGAAAGGAAATGCGTTGAAAGTTCTATTTCTCTTATTGATTTGTTATATCATCAAGGTCTGGATCATTGCTTGCTTCCCATGTCTGCTGTGGTAGCCACTCCTCTTTCATTCTGCAGGTATGGCCAAACCACCGAAGTTGAGGTTGCCGCACTGTCTGTAAGGGCAGGGCTTTGAGTTCTTGTTAGCCCACCTTCATTAAAATCTAATTTCTGACAATTGAAGCTGGCTTTTCTTGGTTGTGAATGCTCATGGCTTGGCATTTTAAAGTATTTGAGCCACTTGTCTTGAACGCTTCTCCTATCGTAGTATCTGTAAGGCTTATTAAAAACTCTATATAATCAAGGATTCTGGGATTTTCTTCCTTTCCAGACAGTCCCACAACTTGCTCCAGGGAACCTTATCGAATGACTTTTCCAGGTTAAAGAAACTGGAATATTTCATGTCCAGGAGCTTTTTCACTTGAGTTACCCGTGTGGGAATGGGTCTTGAGTTTCCTCTGAAATTTGCCCACCTGTGGCTCAGCCAAATGTATTGGTCTCTTCTCCAGTATCCTATAGTAGGTTTTGCCGGGAATGCTCAGGAGGGATGTATCTCTGATTTTTGCACCGTCGTCAGCATATTTGAAAATTGGTATAATGACCATGTCCAACTGTTTTGCCAACTTTTTTTGTCATTGCCGTGTTTAGCTCATCCATTGTAATATTTTCCTCGTCATTGATTTTCTCCCCTGTATTAGACCCTGTCTCGTTCCTGGAACTTGATTTTCCTGTGCACAAAGGAGTTCTGAGAAATAGTTTTCATCCGTTCTATCCCCCTCAATCAAGTCATAGACGATGATGATGTTGCCTAACTTTTTCTTTAAGGTCCGTCATAATGCGTTTGGAGACAAAACTACCATCCCTTTGATTACTGGACACAATACATCCCAGTCCTCCTTTGGCTTTTGTTGGTAGTGGGAGCTCTGCTATAGAGAAGCATATTTACCTTCAATATCTATGACCGCCTGTCTTTAAAAAAAAATTAAATTATGGAAGCTAGGATATCCTATTTGTATTTCATTTCTTATGAGCTCATTCACCTTTCTGTTTATAATTCTAATATTCCATGCCCCCAAAAATTGTTCTTAACTTAATTCTCACAGATTTCTCATCTGTTTGTGATTTGCTTGTTGTCTTTGCATGATGGAGGAGTTGAATCCATGCATGCTTTTTATGGCTGTTTATTTGGTATTCAGTTAACCTTCAGATTTAGATGCTATTTATCTATCCACCACCCAGTTGATGAGTCTGGTAGATGGGCCAGCATTTTCCACGCAGAGTTGGCAGACTGAATTCACCAACACTGAAACCAGGGTTCTACCTTTTACTTCACAAAATGCATTGAATCGCACAATGGTTAAAGCTTCAGACAAATTTCTTCTGTTAAGACAAATTGTAAACATAATTTTATGTAGATTTTCATGGTTTAAAAAACAAAATTTGATAAAATCAAAACTTAGTTTCTAAACCTGAAATGTAATGTTATTGTCCCATATGAAATAAAGGTATAGGTAATCAATTGTGTGACGTCACATCTTGTTTATAGGGTGACAGCAAGCCAGGTACCTATTTTCCGCTTGGTTGACTGGGACATGTCGGTACCGATAATTGAGTAAAGACCTTTGACAACATGGTACTCTACAAAAGATGGGAACGAATTTAAATAATTAGTTGCCTAGCATCAGGTACAGAGCCTGCCAGATCAAATACAAGTCGGGCACCCCACCACCACGCACAGACATTTTGGTATCTGTATAGCATCAACTCTTCCTTTCAGTAACTGGTTACTTGAAATGGTTGTCAAATGTTGCAAAATTGAATGAAAGCTTGATTTTTGTGTGTGGATAATTTCCTCATGGTCATTATCTCCTATTCTGAGCTTACAACATATTGTCCCATTGACACTTCATTTTAATGTATGAATAATTTCCTATGAAAAGTTTTACATTTTATTTTTACAGATTTATGCTGTTTTTACTATTCACATTTAGCATAAATATTCAGAAGTATTTTCACAAACATTGCTTCTTTAAAAAAAAAATTTTCAAGTTTAGTTTTGTGATGATTCTTTTTGTACATATAGCTTAACTACAGCTAAGCACTGTCTTCTGTGCAAACATGTCATAGCTTATTGAATAAATGTCAATTATGAGCTTGCACCTGGATGTAACTGACCTGCCAGCCATGGGGTAAGAAGAGGTGACTAAGAAAGGTTTGCCATAAGTCTAGCTTCCCCATCCTCTAGAAACACAGAGCCACCAAAACCTTATAAGCCACCAAAACTCTGAGCAGATTCTGATAGTCACATTTTTTAATTGTAATATTTTTTAAAAATGGCATTATTTTTGTTATGTTCATGTCATCCATTGTCTAATAGTGACCTATACTAATTTTTACTTCTAATTTGCAACATTTACATGAACATTTGGTTTAGATGGCATGATAAAAAAAATTTCTATGATAAGCTCAATTTAAAAAGAATCACATTTTCAGCTGTTTCTTCATTTTCTCCAGGTATTAATATTGTCAGAAAAGCACTTCGAGTTCCAGCCCTCACAATTGCACAGAATGCTGGTGTTGATGCTCATGTAGTTGTTGAAAAGGTGTTGAACTCGACAGGGGATATTGGTTATGATGCTCTAAACAATGAATATGTCAACCTTATTGAACGTGGGATTATTGATCCAACAAAGGTGAGATTAATATATGATTAAACTTGTCAGGTCTAATTATTAATTCTGGTCTGGCCTAATTTACTAAATGTCTAATCGTCCAAGACTAGAACAGCAATTGTTTGTCAAATAGCTGCAGTAAGGCAATTGTAATGCTGAAATTAAAAATATTTGATAATTACATATATTTTATGCTGAATTGTAGAGCACTCTTGCCCTTCACAAAAGATGCATACATTTGTGAATAATGATAAAAGTGCTACAAGAAAGTGCAGTTTACCTTTTTCATGTCCATTCTAAACTGGTTGTGGTCATGACAGAAGAGCTCGCTACAATTCGTATGTACTGGCAACTGTTAAAAAACTTTGATTTCTCCATAAAAATTGTGCATGTGTTGGACCAGCCATAGATAAAAGGTTCTTGATTGGACCATAGATATGTGTATCTGTTCAGGTGTCATCTCTGCAGTGGATCTCCAGTGCACTCTATCTCCTGCCATAATGGTGCAATCTGACACTTTCCAGTCCATCTCCTGATGTTATCCACCCACTTAAAATGTAGTCTGCCTCTTGAGCGAAAGCTTTCCACCCTACCCACTAGCTAGCCTGGTCTTCAACAAGAATGTGTATTTAGTCTGTTTTTTCCAAAACCAGCAGACTTCACCATGAGGACGAGATAAAATGTGCGTATATTCATTTTTTGTTTAATTCAGTTGCATAATCGTAAACCTAATCAAGTACTTAGCAGTTGGCAATTCACACTATGTGCTGCAGTAAACTGATTTAAAAAAAAAGTTTGAATAAATCTTTGTCAATAGATTTGTTTACACAAATATATTTATGCTGGGTGCACTCTTGCCCTTCACAAAAGATGCATACATTTGTGAATAATGATAAAAGTGCTACAAGAAAGTGCAGCTTACCTTTTTCATGTCCATTCTAAACTGGTTGTGGTCATGACAGAAGAGCTCGCTACAACTCGTATGTACTGGCAACTGTTAAAAAACTTTGATTTCTCCATAAAAATTGTGCATGTGTTGGACCAGCCATAGATAAAAGGTTCTTGATCGGACCATAGATATGTGTATCTGTTCAGGTGTCATCTCTGCAGTGGATCTCCAGTGCACTCTATCTCCTGCCATAATGGTGCAATCTGACAGACTTTCCAGTCCATCTCCTGTTATTTACCCACTTAAAATGTTGTCTTACCTCTTGAGCGACTGCTTTCCTCTAGCTGGGTCTTCAACAAGAATGTGTATTTAGTCTTTTGTTTTTTCCAAAACCAGCAGACTTCACCATGAGGACGAGATAAAATTTGGCGTATATTCATTTTTTGTTCAGTTGCATTATCGTAAACCTAATCAAGTACTTAGCAATTGGCAATTCACACTATGTGCTGTAGTAAACTGATTTTTTAAATAGTTTTAAAAAATATTTCTCAATAGATTTGTTTACACAAATATATTTATGCTGGGTGCACTCTTGCCCTTCACAAAAGTTGCATACATTTGTGAATAATGATAAAAGTGCTACAAGAAAGTGCAGCTTACCTTTTTCATGTCCATTCTAAACTGGTTGTGGTCATGACAGATCTCGCTACAATTCGTATGTACTGGCAACTGTTAAAAACTTTGATTTCTCCATAAAAAATGTGTATGTGTTGGACCAGCCATAGATAAAAGGTTCTTGATCGGACCATAGATATGTGTATCTGTTCAGGTGTCATCTCTGCAGTGGATCTCCAGTGCACTCTTATCTCTTGCCATAATGGTGCAATCTGACACTTTCCAGTCCATCTCCTGATGTTATCCACCCACTTAAAATGTTGTCCTCCTCTTGAGCGAATGCTTTCCGCCCTACCCACTAGCTAGCATGGTCTTCAACAAGAATGTGAATTTAGTCTTTTGTTTTTTCCAAAACCAGCAGACTTCACCATGAGGACGAGATAAAATTTGGCGTATATTCATTTCAAAAAAAATTTCAGTTGCATGATCGTAAACCTAATCAAGTACCTGTAACAGGCCCCACTGTTTAGCCTGGCCGTTATTCTAACAGAACATTCTCACACTCATCCACATCATCATGATCACACACTTCAAATAATGTAGCACACATCAGATGGCATATTTATTACATAATATTCATATCATAAAAATGAGTAGTGGAATTACACACACATCGATACATATCATCTTAACTAATTATTCCTATGTTATATATACGTTAATATAAATATTAAATAAAGCGGAAAGTTTAAGCATGAGCTATTGATGGAATTCCCAACTATCTAAACCCAGTTCTATTGCCTTGCAATTACATCACACACACCTCGCCTTAACTGCTTCCTCAACACACCTTACCAAATACTCTCCCTCACTCAATAACTCTTTCACAATGTGTCCTTGCTTACAAACACACGTTCAGATAATCTATTAATGCAAAACTCACACACCTATTTGAGCGATCCTGTTCTATCACTAACATTCGTCCAACAGTCTATCAATCGCTCCTCTACCTAAGTCGGTGAGTTAAACATACTATCTAAATTCAGTCTCTCTCTCGCTCTCATCTCTCTATCCAGCCTCCTCTCCATCCAGCCTGCTGAGCCAAACTTTCTCTCGAGTTGTACACTCAAGCAAAGTCCGAGCTCGACCAATGGATTTCAGGGAATGACTATATTGTCTTATTGGAACGAAACACTTTGCACATCTGTCACTCGTTCTCTCGTAGCAAACCCCGCTGCCAATCCGTCTGTCAATTACTCTTCCCCTACCAAATTCAGAAGGCCGGTGGTCAGTTTCTACCTGTCCACATTCCTTGCCCCAACTCTGTTATCCTTTGTTGAGACGGTAAGTGACCGTGACGCGCATTCAGGTAGCTTTAAGCTTTAACATGTTCAGGTATCAGAAACCCCATCACCCCTGTCCTAAACTCCCCTTGCTCCGGCGGGAACTGTTACATACTTAGCAATTGGCAATTCACACTATGTGCTGCATAAACTGATTTTTAAAAAGTTTGAATAAATCTTTGTCAATAGATTTGTTTACACAAATATATTTATGCTGGGTGCACTCTTGCCCTTCACAAAAGTTGCATACATTTGTGAATAGTGATAAAAGTGCTACAAGAAAGTGCAGCTTACCTTTTTCATGTCCATTCCACTGGTTGTGGCCATGACAGAAGAGCTCGCTACAGCTCGTATGTACTGGCAACTGTTAAAAAACTTTGATTTCTCCATAAAAAAATGTTCATGTGTTGGACCAGGCTGCATAGATGAAAGGTTCTTGATCGGACCATAGATATGTGTATCTATCTGTTCAGGTGTCATCTCTGCAGTGGATCTCCAGTGCACTCTATCTCTTGTCATAATGGTGGAATCTGACAGACTTTCCAGTCCATCTCCTGATGTTGTCTACCTCTTGAGCGACTGCTTTCCACCCTACCCTCTAGCTTGGTCTTCAACAAGAATGTGTATATAGTCGTTTTTTTTAACCAAAACGAGCAGACGATCCCTAATAACGAGATATAAAACCACATGCTGTTAGGGTTTATTAATATCCGTTTAAAACTGCTACCTCAATAATACTTCCACTTTACCTGTTTCACTGTTAGAATCTAAATTGGGTTAGGTTTTAGTCTGATTAACAATTGGACGAATCACACTATTTGTAATTTTAAAAAAAAAATGTTTGAATGCATAATAGGTTTTCATGCAAGTTTGTAGAGCACTCTTGCCCTTCACAAAAGTTGCATACATTTGTGAATAATAATAAAAGTGCTACAAGAAAATGCAGTTTACCTTTTTCATGTCCATGCTGAACTGGTTGTGGCCATGACAGAAGAACTTGCTACAACTCATGTGTACTGGCAATTTATTTTGCTAAATTTGATGTCATATCTACGATAAAAACAGTAAACATTTTCTTTTAAATTTTTTTTTCCCAGGTGGTGAGGACAGCACTTGTTGATGCTTCTGGAGTTGCATCACTTCTTACAACAGCAGAGGCGGTTGTGGTAGAAATACCAAAGGAGGATAAGCCAGATCCCATGGGAGGAATGGGTGGTATGGGAGGAATGGGTGGTATGGGAGGAATGATGTAGATTACTTCTGGCTCATTAAATTTATTTCATATCGCTGAGACAGGTGTTCAAAGTTGTGGTATTTGATTATTCTACATTGCATTATGAGGTATCTATTGCTCATGTTACCCAGGATCTGCTTCCAAACTGCATATTAATTAAATATGCGGCTTGTGATAAGTGAATGGTTCTGACTGGTTTGAGGAATCTCATAACACAAGCACAAGGTCTGTCATTGATGCGAGGTTTTTATTTTTGTTCTCATTACTGGCAATTCATTTTCCTGTCACATTTTAAACAGAACCAACATTAAATAGAATGTCTAGTTGTAACAATTTGTTTTTCTACTGGATTGCTTCTTCGTGATAATTTCAATGTTATAAATTATTTGGTTTTTAACATTTGTTGTCATTAGTTTGTTTTCCTTTCTATGCCTAATGACCAACATTTGTTCATTTTTATACCGTAACATTTTCTGATACTGAATGAACATTGGAGAGATTCATTACATTGTTGTATGGTGATATGTTGTGATTACAAATATCTTAGATATTTTTTTTTATTTTTGTTAAAACTAACCTATGAATGTTCATGAAATAATTGTTTTTCATCATATGTAAAAGCAAGATGTTTCTTTGAAACTGAGTGCATTGGTAATTGATGTGTGAAATGTTTTATTAGAAAGAAATAGTTCATGGTAAAATTTAAAAAAATGTTTGCAAATAAAAGTGTAAATGTTCACTTTGAGCCTTGTTAGTGTTCCACAGTAAATGCAATGTGAGACGTCATGAATCGGTCATTGAGCTATTTAATGGGGGGTATTAAAATATGTTCATCCATCTGAATTTTCAAGTTTCAAATTGGACATCCACTTGGTTATTTCCAACAGTTCCACGTGACTGATCTTATACCATTTCAATCTATTCTGCTCAAATCAATCAAAAACCCCATCACTTCTCTGCATAGGCCATCAACATCTTGCCAGCATATACCGTCCTGGGCTGGTCATTCTACCTCTGCAAGTGTAATAATTTAATATTAGTTTCTTCTTGCATTTTCTTTTCCATATATTTTTGGATCTACCTATCTCTCTTCCCTTGAGGATTCTATCTAAGAGCTTGTCTGGCTATGTTGGGTGAGGCCTTCTGGCTCCCTTTCCCAAAGGTCTTCATTCATTACTCAACAACCCTATCGTGCCGCTTGGCTTTGGCTTGTTCGTTCTCAATCTCCCGCTACCAAACCCCGAAAGGGCTTGAGTAGCAGAATGTAGTCCAGAGAACGGAATGCGTTGCCGTAGTTAACAGCTTGACTGCGATATTTTCACCTTTAGGCACATCACATCCGACTTCAGCAAGCATTTTTTGAGTACCGGGTTAGCATTGCCTCTTCGATCACTTCTCCTTGGCCAGTCTGCCCTGCTGCAGCCTGTTATCCGCGTGGAGGTGTAGATGGGTCTTGGCAGCTCTGGTTGGCTGGCCCTGATGCTAGCAGTCAGCAATGGGTCGCTGACCACTGCAGCTAATGCGCTGCATCTTGATTCTGTCTTGCCACTTTATACCCATTATCCTTCGTAAGCATCTGCTAACAAATGACTGGAGCCTTTGTTGTATGGCTTTAGTTGTATTCCTGTCTCTGCTACATATAGCAATGCAGACTTGACATCAGTTTTTAATATTGTAACTGATGTGTGAATCTGGATTAAACTATGATGCGTAATGAAGCAATATGATCTTCCCTAGTGAAATGCTGCCTTTCCTCTGAACTTTTAGTCCATCTGCTTTTAATCTGTCCAAGATGATTTTGTTGAATATCTTGCCTGGCACTGACAGATGTAATCCCCTATAATTAATTGCTATAATCTGCCTGGTCTCCTTTCCTAGGCAGTTTAATCAGATGTTCTTTCGATTTTGTGGGCACTCTTCTTTTCCCATACCGGTTATTTTTTAAAATAATCCTTGCAATGTTTGATGGTTTTATCTATTTCTGTCATAGCTTCTACTGCTTTCTCATCTGGTCCTGTTTTCCCTTTGAGTTTAGACATGGCCCTTTGGATTTCTATCTTGGTGGATTTCAGTTAGGGTATCCTCTGCTGGTAGGATGTTTGGTGTTTCTTGTGGTGGTCTGTGAAGACTTTCTTTGAAATACTCGACCCATCATTTGTTAATTCATTCACTCCCAAATATTTTGGACCTCTGGACCTATTTCTTAAGTAAAACTGAAACACTTAGTTGTGATCTATTTGTCTTCAATAAACGTTCACTGACATAACACTTATCATATACCAAACTGTTCACAATTGAGGCTAGAATAGAGTGGAATACACATATTTTTCAAATGGTGTAAATTTGTGTTTGATGGATTAAAGTTGCAAAATCGTATGTTATTTTTTAAAATTATGAACAAAAATGTACGCCTTATCTATTCAGCTCTAAACTTATATACAAATAACAAAATGAATTTCTATTGACGGTAATCCTGAAGGGATGATGTTCTGAAAGTTGCACCTAATTTGGTGCAGTTGTTTTCACAGTATTTACATTTTACTGAAGGCAAGTGAAGTTGAAAATGTGCTAAAAAAATATTTCTGATCAACATCGGCGTGAGTGTTTACAATTTACGCTCACATGGAAAGAATGTTCTTTGCTGTATTCAAATTATATATACACACATTTATATTATACACACTAGAATGATTGTGCAGGATCTTGAACCTTAACTGAATTTGTGAACTGTTATTACCATCGTTTGAGAGAAAAGAGGGCACCACCCCTTCGTCAGTAGATTTAGTTTCTTTCATCGCTCGACTTAGAACTAAGACTAGATAGATTGAAACATCACTATCATAACGATCGATATCTTTATCATTCCTACCATTAGCAATAATCTAATCTATCTATTCCCAAGCTTGTACTGAAAAAACTATTTGGTGTGGCTGAAGGTGCATGGGATAGCTTCAAAGTTGCTCTCAGAAAGAAAAAAAATTTCCCAAGTCACGAAACTAACATTTTTTCAACGAAACTCAGGCTAACTCTTTTGGAATAAAAAAAAATGTGAAAAATCTGGACTCCGCCAATAACCAAAATAAAACATTTAAGAGAACTAGGAATGGGAAAATGTTATTTTGTGAACACAGTAGTAAAAGCCGTTACATCGGCTTCTGGGTTTTCTAGAAAAAATGTATTCCAAGCATTGGCCACTGACAGAAAAAATATTTCCTAATATCTTCCTTACAGCCGCGAATATCTTGAATATAAACTTCACTGCGTCATTCTTCTCTTTTCCCAAGACATTTGCCTATGCTTTGTCACTTTTTGTAAGCACCTTAGTTTTTATAGATTTGGGTGGTCAGCGCTAACCTAACCTATTATAATCTAGGTGAGTTATCCCATCATCTGCATTCGTCCTCAATCTCCCGCTACCAAGCACTGAACAGGGCTTTGCAAGTAGCAGGTTGTAGTCTGGAGAACGGAATACATTGTTTTGCTTTCTGACACGTCTGTCTTCGGCAACAGAGTTGTCCCTGTTTTGTCTATTCCCTTCCCCATGACCAGCTTGGGTAACCATTCTGGAAGCTTTCACTTCCACTCATTTAGTTCCCTGTATACATTGAGACATGCAAGCTCCCTCACCATTTCAAGATAATGGACTATTCTGCGGAGACACCTATTAAAATCTAATTTTGGTTTTTGTTTCAGAGCCATACAATAGAACAAACCTTACATTGGAGGTGGATATTTTTGCTTTGAAATTAATTTTATTTTCCAAAGTTCCCCATGCAATGAAAGCTGCTCTGATTTTTTGAAGTCTTTTATCTATACCTCCTGGGACAATGAGGCTAATGTCTGGTCAGGAAAAACACACAGATCAATGTTAACCTGTGTCTCAGGAGAAACATACTGCCCAAGACTCTCTCCTGACCTTGTTGGTTGTCCTATAAACGGACTGTTGTCGGAGACAACAGTCTGGCTAACAAGGTAACACAAGCATAGCACAACTGCCTGGAGGACCCCTGTCCACCTTCATCAGCATGCTTGTTATGTGAGGAAAGTTACTACAACCCACCACTTAACGTCCTTTTCAGGGTGCACTAAAGAGTAACGTACTCATTTTGGGCATTCGCAAAATCAGTAAATATGTCACAAATGGCTGTTTTAAATAGATACGAACTTGAAACACCTTTATTATTGAACTTGCATTGACACTTATTTCTCAACATAATATACGCCAACATTGATACTTACCCCATCATGTTACCAGTGCACCAAAATCTGTGACATAGAAGTCTTTGGTCCGCTGTCTTGGTGACATTTGCACTTCACCTTTAACCTCATTCATGAAACGTCTCATGCCAATGTGCTGTTTTTAGTGCACTAAATGGATGGAAATGGCTGTAAGGTTTAAGAAATTGCCACCCTAGCTAGTCATTTCTTTCATGGATTAATCAAGCTGTATGTTGTCTGGCATTGTCATGATTGAACAGTATTGGGTGGCCTGGGCATTTTCATTGAATTGTATTCCGAAGTATCAATAAAACTTCATAGTATGATACAGCATTTACATTGTCATCTGCATTCTGGAAAAAAAAGACCATGAAAATTACAAACATAATCTTCCCTCCTGAATGCATAACAGTGAATTTTTGGCTGAAGGGAGTTTCGATTGCATTGAAGCACACTTTGATTTGGGTTGGTACTGATAAAACTAAATCAAAGATACTGCAAGGACATGCCCGTTCGGTTAAATGTTTGTCCGTTCTCTGTATTATGCTCTAGGCTAAAAAACACCTTACACTGGCTACATTGTCCACTGTTACTCAACAGTTGGCTCAAATGATCTCCCCTACCTGCAACACAATGCTTTTGTTGCAATCTGAAGAGGGTAACCATGAATTTTTTAGCACCCTTGAGAAAATTTGCAGACCCAGTTATACACTGCTTTACATGACATAAGTGTCTCACTGTAAACAGGAAGGATTTCCTGAAAATCTTTTACAGATTCTTTTTTGCTCCCAAATAATGTACAAACAGTACGCTGTTCTTGTACACTGAGCACCAACGACATTGCATACAACACCTAGTGTCTGCTACCTATAGTATTCACAAAGCTGGATGTTGCTGCCACCTAATGACCTATAGAAACTAACAACTATATTTTGTAGCTATTCCATAGCCTATGAATTTGTATGGGAGATGGTGTGGGCTAAAGGCTAAGTAACACAGCTCACAAATCCGAAGGTGCTAGGTTCGATCCCCATCACAGCACCAACTGTTACTCAGGGGGAGGCAAACCCTTAGAAATTGCAGGAAGAAGCAGACCCTTACATAAAATGCACGCTGAAGTTGGATGCACTGGGCCGACGGATGCAAAATAAAAAAGGCGCAGTGCAACGCACACCGCCTTGGGGAATAGAGAATAGAGGCCTACGCAAAAAAATTCAAAATTGTGTGTGGTTTATTTAATTGGGTTTGCATATATTATATATCAATTTGACATGTAAAGGACATAAATATAATTGACAATTTGTGTATTATTACAAAAAAACATGCAATTAGTATAGATTATAAGCCAGTGTCCTTCCCTGAGAAGCTGTACAGACGTGTACAGTCTTGAGTCGACTGCCGCCTTCGCTAGTCGTTGAGGTCTGAAGACGAATGAGGAAGAAGAAATTAAAAATCATTGTTAAATGAAAACACATCAAAACAGTATAATAAAAAATATGAACTTATCGAGGTCTAGTTACTGTTGTAGTTATTCAAATTGGTGTCTGAAATCAAGGTAATCCATTTAGGAAATCACAATTTCAAATATATCCAATTTTAGGATAAGAAATAGAATTTAGAAAATTTTAACTGGCCACCAAGTTCTGGTAAGATGGCAACAAACTAACAACTGCTCTCTTAATCTGCGATTGTCACGTGGTTTAAAAAAAAATGTTCGTTTGTTCTCCTTATATTCTCTATTCACCAAGGCGGTGTGCGTTGCACTGTGGTTTTTATTTTGCGTCTGTCGGCTCAGTGCATCCCGACTTCAGCATGCATTTTATGTAAAGGTCTGCTTTCTCCTGCATAGTCAAAGGGTTTCCTTCCCCGGTGTAATGGACGGTGCTGTGATGGGGATCGAACCGAGCACCTACGAGTTGTGAGCCGTGTCACTAGCCCACGCCGTCCTCTTCGTGTGGTTTGTTCGTTCCAATTAATGTATGGAGCATAGTGTTGTGTGGGGCGATAATTTTCTAGCATGCCCTAGCAATTCACAGGAAGTGTGTAATTTTCCTTGGAATTCAGAGAAAACACGAGCTGTTCTGCATATTTATGAGAACACACGTTGTTGGATAGGATGTCACTACAGATTGTGCACCGTCCTTGGTTGGTGTGCTCGGCCTACTTGGAAATTGCTCTATTTTCATTGCATGCCACGACCGGAATCTCCCCTCAGCCATGGGTTAATGGTTGCTCACCTAGACCTACAGATGTGGACGCTGGTCAGCAGCAGTGTCTAGTCTACACGTGGGAGCTGCTGCTGTCGAGAGGTGTGACATTCGCCTCTCAAATCAAGGAAACGGAGGACGATTTTCTTCCACAAGTTTCAAGCGACTTCTGGTCTCACGGATTGTACAACGTGAATGTCTGTATCTTGAGCTACTTCAGTCGTCTTGATTGTATGTTTTGCCACTGGTTCCTGGTAACTCAGGATGAGAGAGTGTGATTGATGTCCAGCGCATCTTTCTCACTATAATCCAAATTCAGCGCAAGTTACATCTTCAGAACGAGCGCACGATCTTCACTTGTGCTGGACAACTTACTTATTCACAATCACAGAATATCTCAATTTGTCATTTTGAAAATTCGTAAAATTACTTTCCACCCCAGGTTTGGTGTCATAAATGAAAATAATACCACTTTCCCATAGCTTATTGATAATTCTCTTTTGCCTTCTATGACCCAGGGATGCATAGGCCATCAACCACGCCTCTCCAAGCAATCCTGTGCAATCTTTTGCACTTCTTTCCAGCTTTTTCCTGTTTTCTTTACTTCCACCTTCAGATCTTGTTTCCATATATTTCTTGGTCTGCCTATGCCTCTCCTTCCACAAGAGTTCCATGACAGGGATTGTCTGGTGAGACTGGCCTGGGGCTTTCTTAATGTATGACCGATCCATCTCCATTTTCTTCCTAATATTTCCTGTTCCAATTTACCTTGTCCCCACTTCCACAGTCCGTCGTTTGTAACTTTGTCAAACCATGTTATACCAAAAATCTTTCTCAGGCAGTCTCCTGTCATTGCCTTGGGTCATCTTCTAGGTTTCCGCTCCATACAGCAGGATTGACTTCACATTTGAATTGAAAATCCGTATTTTTGTCTTCTTTCTTATTACCTGGAGTTCCATATTGGTTTCAACATTCTCAATGCAACTCTTGCTTTTTGTATCCTTGTTTTGATATCATCGTCTGTCCCTCCTTCCTTGTTAATTTCTAGGTATGTAAATACCTCTACCTCTTCCAGTGGTGTTCCTCTCAGCCTGATTGGTTCTGTGTTTTTCTGCATTGACCCTAATTATTTGTCTCTTTTTCTAATGATTCAAACTGACTTGTTTAGATGTATAATCCAGTCTATCCAGTTTCCTTTGCATTTGACTTTGGCTGTGAGACAGAAGGGCTATATAATCTGCAAAATCCAGGTCCTCTGGGTGTTTATTCAAGGTCCACTGGATTCCATTTCTCTCATTTGTAATTTTAATAACCCAGTCAACTGCCAGGATGAACAGGAAAGGTGACAGTAGGCAATCCTGCCGTACCCCTGATTTAATTTTGAATGGCTGTCAGTTGTCCTTCGTGTATAACTCTACATTACATACTTTTATATGTCTGTCTAATTATGTGTGTAAGCTTTTGAGGAATTCCACAGTGCCTTGGTAGCTTCCGTATATCTCTGGCCAAACTGTCGAAAGCTTTTTCATAATCAACTAAATTGATGAATGAACTCAAATTCCATTCCAACGATTGCTCCACAAATATCCGCTATGTGGCTATCTAGTCAGTGCATGATCTATTGTCTGAAACCCGCCTGCTCATCTCTTATCTTGTTATCCACTGCCTTTAACCTTTCTAGTATTACTCTATTTAACACCTTTCCTGGCACTGATGAATATTATTCCTCTATGGTTTTTGTATTCCTATAAATCTCCTTTCTTATGCAATTTCACCAGGTAGCCCTCACTCCAATCTTTTGGTAAGCTTTCTTGCTCCAAGATGGTGCCTATCAAGTTATGGAGTATGTTAGATGTTTCAACATCTGCTTTTATGGCTTCCAGTGGTATCCCATCAGGTCTTGTTTTTCCGTTTCTTAAAAACTCTATTGCCGTTCTAATCTCTTCTTTACTTGGATTATCACAGTTGATCGGCAGCTCCTCCTCTGCTGGTGGGATATCTTGGCTTGGCTTCGTTCATTCTCAATCTCCCGCTACCAAATCCTGAAAGGGCTTAAAGTAGCAGAATGTAGTCCAGAGAACGGAATGCGTTGTCATAGTTTACACATTGAATGCGATATTTGGGGATCAAGACGCTGAGCAGCGCATGAGCTGCAGTGGTCAGCGACCCATAGCTGACTGCTAGTGTCAGGGCCTGCGAACCAGAGCTGCCAAGACCCTTCTACACCTCGATGTGGTGATCCCGGATAATAGGCTGCAGCAGGGCAGACTGGCTAAGGAGAAGGGATCGAAGAGGGAATGCTAACCCGGTACTCAAAAAATGCTTGCTGAAGTCGGATGTGTTGAAATGTTCTAACCATCTCATTTGCATTGCTGATATTTTCCTGTTAATTTCTGGTGGTGTATAATCATTCAGTCAAAACCTCAGTTCACTGTGGAGCATGGCTCCTCAAACAACTTTTAAGTCTATCTATTCCCTGCCCAGTTCACCAACGTAAGCTACGGCTAGGACTCCCTTCATGTTAGGCTCCAGTTCTCTTATCTCACAGGTTCGAGAATAGTGTCTTGCAATGTTGTCTGGCTTTTTTCGCAAAGTATTATTTATCCATTCCAGCTCTTTCTCATTTTCCACTGAGATCTGATTAGATCTCTCCATCTGGTTGATGTTGGTGGCCCAATCGTACCATTTCAAACCATGTGTTTTACGCAGGCATCTGCTTATGAAATGTATCTGCTTTGTTGTCCTCCAAGCTTCAGATTCATATAGTAGTACCGACTACATTTGACTTGAAAATTATCTTTGTGTTGGACTTGATTTCTTTGGAGTTTCACAATTTTTCCAATGTGCTGAAAGCTCTTCTTGCTTTCTGTTAACCGGATGTTATTTTGTATATCCTCCATCTTATCTATGTTGCTGCCTAACATAGATATTGTTGTTATCTCATAGTTGCTGAACAAGCTTGCTCTTTGCAGTTCAATGCCATTCTTATTTAATACATGTCTTCTTCAGTTGTTTTACTGTGCCCATACAATGAATTAACGATGGTCAGTGGCACTTGTAAGAATCTTTAGAGTAGGTGTCTGCTTCATCAAAGTAAGAGCAGTGTCTGCTTCATCGAGGTGAAAGCAGTGTCTGCTTCATCAAAGTAAGAGCAGTGTCTGCTTCATCAAAGTAAGAGCAGTGTCTGCTTCATCAAGGTAAGAGCAGTGTCTGCTTCATCAAGGTAAGAGCAGTGTCTGCTTCATCAAAGTAAGAGCAGTGTCTGCTTCATCAAGGTAAGAGCAGTGTCTGCTTCATCAAGGTAAGAGCAGTGTCTGCTTCATCAAGGTAAGAGCAGTGTCTGCACAAGAGTTGGTGCCGTTGGTTGATGCAGTTTAAGTGGTTATTGTCCTGTTAGAACTGAATGACTTTCTCATCTCATCTAAGTAGATAAAGGAGCCCACTTCTTGGAGTGAGCTTTTCCCAACATGATGTGAATATTGTCGTCTGTGTTTATTCTGAGAATCTTAGTTTTGTCTATGAATTCTCAGCCACAATGCCTCAAGTTGATTAATTTTTTTTTGCAGTTTATTTTGTGCCATTTAACACAGTATCCTTCAATGGAAATGTATCCATTTTCTCACCATTGTAACATAGAATACCCTTACACCAGTGACAGTTTGTTTTTGAATTGCATATATTCTCTGGCTGCCATGCTGACAGAAAACAGTTTTGTCTCAGTAATATCACTCACTTGCATTGATATAATTCATGTGAATGAATTTCACCATTACTTTATGAAGTCAATCTATTTCTGGCACAAAAGCACCAATCTTTGACTCATCAATTTAGAAGAATTAAAAGTGTTAAAAATGGACAAAAATCATGCAGAAAAAGTAAATTTTGTCAATGGATTGTTCAAATGAACATGTTTTTTCAATTTCACAATGACTTTCAAAATAACTAAGAGCAGGACACTTGTTCATTGCTTTGACAATTCATCATCATGTAGCATGTCCTATGTAGAACATCACCCTCATCACAGACAGCCGATATGAATCTCAGTCTGCAGTCAATCTTCCCGCCTGCTCCATGTTCATGTTTAGAGTATCCTCGATATCTTGTATACACCTTTGCCTTTCCCGACCCCTGTGTTGCCTTCCAGGTACCATGCCCTCCATGACCGTTCTTTCCAGTCCGTTATGACGTTTGATGTGGCCGAAAAATTCAATTTCCGAAACATAACATTATTTATGAGCCAGTTTTCTTCAACATTCGGGTCTTCTAGGATGGTTTTATTTGTCACTTTCTTTATCCAAGGGTTTTTTTTAGGATTCTTCTGTAATATTTTGTTTTGAACGCTCGATCTGATGATTATCTTCTCCAATCACAACCATCTAGTGAGACAGTGTTTCAATATCTGAAAAGAGGATCCACTTCAGCATACAACAGCTGAAAATCCATGTTATCCTTCTTGTGTTTGGAACTGTTCTAATATATAAATATGTATATATCTCACCAACAATTCCATGACATTGCAGTTATTGCTGGAAATACAAACCAAATTTTGTCATGGAATGTCATGCTCTCTCATCACAACATCATTAAAGACTGCCAGTGCAGAGTCAATATTAGCATGTTTAAAAGTTCTAGCAATTTTCCTGAAACACATGAACGAAGATTACTAATCGTTTTGCCTCACTTTTGTCATTGCTTTCATCAATCATTGACAAAATTCCTGTTCTACAATGTGGAATTACAAGTTTGGTGAAGGATGGAGCACGGCACCCTTTGATTAGAGTTTTCGTGCGCTTACACTTGAAATTGACATCAGAAACCATTTGCACAACCAAATCAGTGAAATGGTCACCAATTGAAGCTGGTAAATTATTCTCCCAATTCCATGTCTGCTGATAGTCTTGTCATTTCAAATCTTTGCATTTAGATCCAACATCAAAATTGTAATATCTCGCTTCTGTCTCTTGTCCATGATGTTTGGGGTAGAAGTCTTCATTCGCTGATTCATCCTTCCCATTCATGTGTGTGTAATATTGTAAGGCATTAAACTGTACATTTTTGTTTTATTCACTGAAAAGTTGCCAGAAAAACATCGACACCTGGGAATGTCTTGCGCAAAACAGATCTTACTGGAGAAGCGCAGTCAAAGCGGGTGTAGCTACCGGCAAAGACCACAGTGAGCAGACGCGAGACCCGGAAATCCCGAACAGCGGGAACACCATCACCTTCTACAAACCTCGTGTGCCCGTTATGTAGCAGATGTTTTTGTGCCCGCATTGGCCTGTTCAGTCACATGTGCACTCATACCCAACAGGGAAATCATCTGTGACAAGGATGATGTCGGCGGTCCTCATCGACAATGATGGACAGCTATTATTATATATAAACTGTACATTCTTTTTGCGGTTCTCAAGATAGCTAGTATCAGCCTAGATACTATTGCTTCTCATTCAATCAGTGCTTTTGTGTTACTTGTGACACAATGAGGGCCACCCCTTCAGTGTGGTGTGCATTTCCTGTGTGTGTTCAGAGGTCAATAACGTAGTCCCTGAGCTCAAATCTTATTTTAACAGCTGCCTTCTACCTTTTTTTCTACTTTCCTTCTCAATGATAATTCTGTAATTTCTCATTTCTGCATTTCTGAACCAGTTTTCCCTCTTCATTCATTGTTTGAACAGAGGTCTTTCACATTTCCTTTTGCTGTAGTTTCCTCTGCATCTCTTGCAAAGCCATCAATTTAATATTCTATTCTCTTCTGATGCTCTTTATTGCTGTTCATGTATATTTTCTCAGTCTTGGCTTCAGTATTCAGGGTTTTGCCTTTGCTGAAATCTGCCCAGTCTTTTTTATCTTTGCTATAGTTTCTGTTGTTATCAAATCTTTGTGCTGGTGTTTTATTTTTCCCAGAACCTCTCCACGTCTTATTCCAGAAGGGGGACGTTTCATGGTAATGCCTTGGGTGCCGGAGGCCGTTGGTTTGAATCACAGAGACCGGGATTTTTTTTCTCACGTGAATCTTTTGGTAAAAATCCCCCTGATCTCTGGGTAGTGAGATCGGACACCTGTGTTCAGTGTTGAGCATGTTAAAAATCCCTGGCAGTTGGAAATCGAAAAGAGTAGGCTTAACGGCTGCTACTCGGAAGGAATTGAAAAAATAATAGTAACAAATCTACCAAAATTATTTGTACCTTCATCCAGGTGATTTGTTAAGAGCAGATATAGATGGCGACTAACTGGCTGTGGGTCTAATTAGCTCTAGTGTTTGAATCTATTAAGATGGACTCTTTTTCTATATAGTTCTGATTCCATGTTTTCCCGTGATCTCTTCAAAACCGATATTATCATTATGCACCTTAGCATTTAGATCGTAATGTTTTTCCTTTTATCCATGACATTTTAAAGTGTGGTGTAAAATAATAATTTTTTCACTGAGTCCTACTTGTCATTGGCTGGTGTTACTATACTTTGCTCTCCATTCGGGCCCCAGCAGCACTCAGGTAGGTAATTAATTGGTGCCTCACACTACCAAAGGCAGATGTGTCGGACCGAAAGGTGCAAATATCACAGTCAAACTGTAAACTAGCGCCACAACGCATGCCATTCTCCGGACTATATCTTGCTACTTGCAAAGTCCTGTTCATGGCTTAGTAGCGGGAGATTGAAAACAAACGCAGAAGAAGGTGCCTCACAAATATGGTTTGCCCTGAGGACTGCAGTAGCATTTCACCTCTGCTCAGTTTCATCCCCTCAATTCCTTTCCACCTTGTTTTAGGTAGTCCGGTCATCAATATTGTAATCTCTCATCTCCGCTGCCACTTGTGCAGCTTCCCCTGTTTTCATATCGTATGAGCATTCCAGCCACCAAAACTGAAGATGTTCCTCGACAAAAACAGGTACGTTAGTGAAGCAGATTTCTTGAAGCTTTCTCTGTATCATGTCATCAGCTTTCTTGACACAGGGTGTACTGTCCCGGGTGGACGAATTTGTTTCTTGTTAGTTGACTTGTCCATATTTGTTGAAATTGTTGTGGCTTAATCCTTTACATGAAAGATAGCCAGTTCCATGTCTCAACTCATATGGCATGCTTGTCAGGTTCATGGCATTACTATTCTTTGCCCTTCGGGCAATGACAACATTGCTCATGAAGAAAGGTTGACTTTGACTAATATTTGTTGGAATCTGAAGAAATGTTAACTTGGAACAAAATTTATTGGTATCTCAAGAAAAGTTAACTTGAAACAAAACATATTGGTATCTCAAGAAAAGTTAACTTGGAACAAAACATATTATCTCAAGACAAGTTAACTTGGAACAAAATTTATTGGTATCTCAAGAAAAGTTGACTTGAAACAAAACATATTGGTATCTCAAGACAAGTTAACTTGGAACAAAATTGATTGGTATCTCAAGACAAGTTAACTTGGAACAAAATTTATTGGTATCTGAAGAAAGGTTAACTTGGTTTAATATAAAAAGTATATATATATTGAAATAGATTGTTTTTAATGACACCTCACTCAATAACATAAAATACATATACACACACATTTTTTAATGACACCTCACTCAATAACAGAAAATACATATACACACACATACCCTTGATAAATATATCTATAATTTGCTTCTTTAAAAATGTGACGAGTAGCGAGTAATACATTTGCTTATTTTAATGTCAATATGTGCCATTTAATATATGCTACCTGTCTCTACAATTAAAAATATAATTTTAGTCTATAAAATATACATATGACCAGGGTGGACTTTTGGCTTTTTTAAAACAAGTCTACTGCAAATTCATCAGTCCATTATTAGGTGATGGACTACGGTCAAGGAAGGTGGTTCTTACACCTACACACACACGTGTGTTATGTGCAGTTGTTCTACTATTTTGTATAGAGGTATTGTGCAAGTAACTTACGATGAAATGCCCAAAATATTGTACAAGTAAACAAATCAACCAAAACCATTTCATTTTTTTGAGAACAGGTCTTCAACGAATACAAGCCAAGTCAACAAATGTTGACCTGCCTATATCTATTGACATTGTTGTGGCCTATTCAAGTTTTCTACAACGAAGTCAGCTCCGTGACTAACCAGCCTTAGTCACCTCTTATGCATGACAGGTCACATTGCTGCTATTTTGGGCTCGGGGAACATTTGGGCAAAAGTAAACTATAACATTCCACAAATATTGTAGAAGTAAACTATAGTATCCCAAACATAATGTAGAAGTAAACTAATTTCCCACAAATATTGTAGAATAAAAAATGAAATCCCAGAAAGATGTAAAATAAATTATGAATTCCAACAATAATTGTAGAAGTGATCATATAAGTGTCCGGGATCAAGATGCTGAGCAGCGCATGAGCTGCAGCGGTCAGCGACCCATAGCTGACTGCTAGCGTCAGGGCCAGCAAGCCAGAGCTGCCAAGACCCTTCTACACCTCCACGCGGTGATCCTGGATAACAGGCTGCAGCAGGGCAGACTGGCTAAGGAGAAAGGATCGAAAAGGGAATGCTAACCCGGTACTAAAAAAATGCTTGCTAAAGTCGGATGTGTTGGACCAAAAGGTGCAAATATCGCAGTCAAGCTGTAAACTATGACACAACACATGCCGTTCTCTGGACTACATTCTGCTACTTAAGCGCTTTCAGGGTTTGGTAGCGGGAGATTGAGAACGAACGAAGCCAAGCCATAAGTGTCCAAACTAGTACAGATGTAGTAAACTGAAATAGTAGAAATATTGTAAAAATAAACTACTATCCCTGAGCTATTATGATCCCATAAATGTAGCAAAATCAAACGATTGTATCCCCAGATAAACTTTGAAGACCCTACAAACATTTAAGCAAACTCAGAATGCTTACACCATCATGGCGATATGAAACATTCAACCAGAGAGGTCAAGGACTAATGCAACTCATCCAACTTGATCTCCTGATACGAGGATACGAAACCCTTCGGTTTGAAAGAGAGGACGGCTTATCAAAGCCAGGTACATGTCCAAATGGGAAACCGAACATACTGGTTACACCAAAAACGATGCCTATTACCAGTTGAACCGAAGAGAGCAGGTCGTTGTCTTCAGACTTCGCACTGGCCACAACAGACTGAGGTACCACCTCTTCAACAAATTGAAGATAGGGTGTACCGACGAATGCCCGTGCGGTACTGGTAAAATGACCACTGAACATCTGCTGCAGAACTGCCCGACATACGAGGATCAGAGAGAGCAGATGTGGCCATTGCCAGTGGAACTGCAAGACAAGCTCTATGGTAGTGGCGAGAGTCTCAGGATGACCGCCGCTTTTTTCGAGAAAATAATGGTTACTGTCTGACTGTGTACGCAGAAGAAGAAGAAGAAGAAAGAGAGGGCCACAAGGGTGGAGTGATCATGCTAGTTAGAAACTCTCTACCATGGCAGAGAAGTCCCAGAACCACACAAGCAACCAAGCTGAAATCATTGGCGCCGATGTCACTATAGATGAAAAAACCATGAGAGTGATCATGCTAGTTAGAAACTCTCTACCGTGGCAGAGAAGTCCCAGAACCACACAAGAAACCAAGCTGAAATCATTGGCGCCGATGTCACTGTAGATGATCATACCATGAGAGTGATAAGTCTCTACTGCCCCCCAGATAATGATCTCTCACTGGCATCAATAGAGGTGCAAAACTCAAACTGCGTAGTTGTCGGAGACTTCAATAGCCACTCAGAATGATGGGGATACGCGGAGACTGATACACGCGGCACCGAAGGGGAAGACTGGGAAATCGATAGTAACCTACAGCCCATTAACAAAGCAGACGATTCACCCTGTGTATACTTAATAAGATAGCAGTCCACCTCAACACCCGACCTTGCATTCTCGACAGGAGACATCGTTCATAAGATAAACAATTGTCCTTGACCAATTGGCAGGCAGTGATCACAAACCAATAAAGCTGGTGATTAATATGGAGCACATAGCCCAAGAACATAAGCCACTGCCCCGATGGAATTATAAAAGAGCAAACTGGAACATCTTTTCAACGCTGTCAGACATGTATTGCAGCCAGATTAACACCCGAAATATAAGAATCGGGGAACTAGCCGAAAGCGTCAAAAAAGCTGTTTTGAGAGCTGCCCACGAATTAATACCCAGAGGGGCAAGAAGAGACTACAAACCTTACTGGACACCAGAACTTCAGGAACTAGAAGAACAACATACAGAAGAGCAGAAAAGGAAAGATCCAAGAGGCTATTGCAGCAAAGTACAAAAAGACACTAAATAGCTCAGCGAGAAACAGCTGGATAAAAACAATAGAAGCGCTAAATCTGGACAAAGACGGCAGAAAACTATGGTGGCAAGCCAAAGTCCTAAACAACGAGGACTGCAGTACAACTGAGTGGGAAAATGCTGACCAAAACACATGCAGCTAACGCATTCATAAAAACATTCTCACAAGCGAGCGAGATTCATATCCCACCTGAAAGAAGACGGGCAATGGCTATAGAGATAGATCTACAAAAAAAACTAATTAACCTGCACAGAGGAGCATAGGATAACCAACATGACCATGAAGGAACTTAATACAGCCATTTACTCCCTCAAACCAAGAAAGTCACCTGGAAAAGACGTGGTGACCAACGACAATGCTTATGAGATTGGGTGGCACTGCAAATAAAATACTCCTCGCGATCAGGAACTGCAGCTAGAAGCGTGGCATTGTACCTCAAGTGTGGAAAGAAGCACGAATAATTCTCATCCTGAAGAAAAATAAAGATAAACTTGACGCAAATAGCTATAGGCCAATCAGTCTCCTGAGCTGCACATGCAAGCTCATGGAAAAAATAATAAATACCAGACTCGGCTGGCACCTCGAAGAAAAACACATAATCGTAACAAGCAGGCTTCAGGCAGCACAGGTCCACAGAAGATCAAGTAATCCACATAGCACAAGAAATCGAAGATGCTTTACAGGAAGGAAAACATACTCTGGCTGTATGGGTAGACCTGGAAAAAGCCTTTGACCAAGTAGGGTAAGCCGGGCTGCGTGGAAAAATGCTGCAATATGGAGTATGTGGGAAAATGTATAAGTGGATCAGCAACTACTTAGAAAATAGAACAGCAAGAGTGCAAGTCCAAGGACATACCAACAAAAAGGAAACCACGGAACAAGGTGCTCTTCATGGTGGTGTCATCTCCCCTAAACTCTTCCTTATTTACATAAATGACATCGCCAACAACCTCTACAAAAGTACCCACTATTTTCTCTACGCTGATGACCTGACCATGTGGACTACTGAAAAATTCATCACTAGAGCCCGAACACGAATTCAAGGCTCTGTGGCAGTCCTCGAAAGATTGTCAAAGACCTGGTTACTAAAGATAAATGAACAAAAACGACACATGCCATCTTCTCCGTGTCAAACGTACAGCAGTAAGTAAAACTCCAATGAAATGGTAAAGAGATACGGCTAGATGAGGCTCCAACCTTCTTAGGAGTTTCCTTAGACCGACGTCTGACCTGGAAAACGCAAATTTTAAAGACCCAGCTTAGGGCGGGGCTACGCGTGTCCATCATGAAGAAACTTGCTGGTACTACATGGGTGCTGACGTAAACACACTAAAGAAATTATACACAGGCAGAGTGAGACCAGTTTTAAAATACGGCATTGCAGCTTGGTTCACGGCCTCTAAATAAAACTTTGACAAAATAGGGCGCACCCAGAACCAAGTAGTCTGCATCATAACAGGAAACCTGAAGTCAACCAAAATAAAAGACCTGGAAGCTATAACTGGGCTATAGCCAATGGGAGACCGCCAAAACTAAAGAATCCTACAGCAAGCGGGAAAATTAAAAAAAATCATGGACCACCCGATGCACCACATACTAAATGGGCTGGGACGAGGCAGGCTAAAAAGGAAAGATTAAAAACAATGCTGCACTTTTAAACGAAAAGATAAAACAAATACCAGCATGCCCAAGCCGTTGTCTCTGGAAAGAAAACCCTTCGATGATTTTATATGCAATATCCACAACATCGAAGACAAAAAGTCACAAACAGAGGAACAGAATAAACACATAGTTACAAATTACATCAACCAAAAATTTCCACCAACAACCTGGACACACGCCTATACGGCTGGCTCAGCCATAGATGCCATTGGAAACGAGGGAGGAGGCATCACTATAAAACTAAAAAGCGAAGTATACTCAGCAGCATTTGCCGCCGGGAGACGCTGCAGCAACTTCAATGTCGTAGCCATTGCGCCGAGATAAGCAGCTGAAACCCTTATAGACCATAAGGAACAGGCAGAAAAGCAAGTGGTCCTTTTCACAGACGCTCTTGCAGTGTTAATGGCGCTCAAGAACCAGCACAAAAAATGAACTCGGTGCTCTGGCAGACTCTCTCGAACGCCTGTCCCAGTGCTTCAAAAAATCATAGTTCAGTGGATACCAGCCCACTGCGACATTCCAGGCAACGAGCAGGCGGACAGACTCGCCAGAGAGGGAGGAATGCTGCAGCAGAGTGATAAAAATCACATACAATGAGACAAAAGCATTCATCAGGGCGACGTACAGTGCAAAGTGGAAAAAAAGACCACCCTGGCCACATAGAAAACGATGCTTACCACCAACTCTCCAGGCGAGACCAGGTGATCATTCTCCGTCTACGCACAGGTCACAACAGACTCAGATGTCACCTGTACAACACGTTGCAGATTGGAACTACAGACCTGTGTGCCTGCGGCACAACCCCCATGAAGGCAGAACATATTTTTTAGTCCTGCCCACTGTTACTGACAAAAGAAGTAGCATTTGGCAACAGCCAGTGTCCTTCCACGAGAAGCTGTACGCAAGTGTACAGAGCCTTGAGTCGACTGCCGCCTTCATTTGGGTCATTAAAATTGGGGTCTGAAGACGAACGAGGAAGAAGATCCAACTTGATCTTAAAATATAATTTTTTTTAAACTGGAGTACAAGCACGGTCACCTGACCTGATCTTGCTTTTGTATCAGCTGATATTACATATGTTTGCACATACATAGTTCCGAAAGACATTGGAATCAATCACATATGTATAGGCTACACATTACTGTAAAAATAAATATTATACAAAAGCAGGCAAATGAGACGGCGTACTATAGAAAAGTGAAATGGGCAACATATGCAACAACATTAATCTAAAAGACACTAGAACAGCAAAATAAAGACCATCCTGGAAATAGCTAAAATAACAATACCAAGGGAACCACAAACGCGCCAGCCTTTTCTGGACAATAGTTAAAAAATAAAGACACGCTAGGATAATGAGAAAAAGAAAATAGACACAACAATATACAATAAACTGTCAGCACATGCAAGACACATCAAAAAGCACCAACAGCGAAAAACATGCGATGAACTTAAATTATAAATGGCACATAGCAGGCATGGCATATTGTATAAAGTCTTGATGGGAAAGGAAAGAAGTTAAATCCAAAACAACTCGGATCGATCTGGTGGACAAATCATAGCAACCATTAAGAAAAATGTAGAAACTGTAATAAATACTACTCTAACGTCGGCAAAACAAAAAGCAGGAAATGGATAGACAAATGGATGGATCTCAAAACGGTGTTTATATGTGACAAGGACAAGAATAGCACCACTGCCTCATAGAGAGCATGTCGTAAGAGCCGACTAATTGTGCGACATGGCATAACAACGGCCGTGGTTAGGTGGTTGGTTTGAAGCAGCATAGATGGTGCCTAACAGGCTGCAGGCCTACTTCACTCTAGTGTTTAAGTTTATTGAGATGGACTCGCACATCGGTTAACCACCCTCCGTAAGCATTTGTCCCAACACAGCGGAGTATTAAGCTGCTCGAGCCTAGCCCGCTAAGTAGGAAACCCTTCTCCCGGCTACATCCAGCTCATACCAGGGCTGGGACCTGCACAGGGACATCTGCTCCCCCCCCCCTCCCACCCCCTGTTGAAGTACAGGTCGACTAAGAACTAAGGATTGACAAAGCAAAGAGCTCACAAAACAAACATTTCACTATTTTAGACAAAAGTAGAAAACCCAGAAAATGAATAATGGTCAATGAAAATTTAAGACAAAAAAAAAATATTCTTCCAACTCGATGGACAGCTACTGACCAGAGATGTAAATCCATCATACGTGAAGTCGAACTTTACAGACAGCTACTAAGCAACCATTTCGCACAGTAAATGAAAGACAAGACCTGCAGACGCATGAACTTAGCCAAACGTTTTGCAAGTACCCCTACAGGAAGCACAAAAAGAGAATCTAAGGCAGCTGGACCTGATTTATGTCTGATCAGTTATGGGCAACAGTACAACCTGCCACTGCAAACCACAATGATCAAAACAATTAAGAAGAAATTGAATGAAATTCTAAACAAAACTCGGGTTTTTATGTGGGGGCAGAAGAAGCACACCAGCATCTGCCTACGAAACTGATGCTTATTCATAACCTATGGATTTCAGGCCATCGCTAGTTGCAACCCGCATTTTGACCGCACCTTTTCAGGCCAAACGATTTTGCGTCAGGTTTTCTCAAACACTTATGAGATTATTTCGTTGCCCTTGAATCGCTTTTTGGGACGTCTTCATGATCGCCTTCCTTCACTTAGCTCGCTATACAGAAGCCTTTTATGGAGCCTTTCGCTTTGCATTCATGCAAGTTGGGGGGGGGGGGGGGGTGTCATCTCAAGTACGCTTTCTGCAGAAGTGCGCGAGTGTCATTGATAACTTTAGATTTAATTATTTTGTGATATGATCCTGCCATTGAATTTGCAGTAAGCGTCCCAAACAAGTCACGTGGAAGTAATACAAACGACACACAACTTGTAGGTCACTCTCCAGTGGATTCCATGACATATAGAAATATCTGGCAATGATAAAGCAGACAGACTAGCAAAACTATGAGCAAGCATGGCTAAATTGATGAAGAGAAGAGTCTACTGAGTCCGCCATGTGTATTACAGAAATGACACATCCAAACAAAAAAAAGACAACAACAGCAACACAGAGAAGGGAACATATCTTCCAACTTCCGACAGAATACAGCAAAATTAACTCAAACATAAACAAGTTCGACCCTGCACACGAACAGCAACTGCGCACATTCATACGAGACAGTGCAATATATGCTGCTCGCTTGCCTACTCACCAGCTACTAAACACCTTCAAATTCTTCTACTTGATATTTTCTGTAAAAAAGCTAACAGCTCGGCAGACTTGGTTAATCATCAACAACATCCCAGAACTATTAAGGAAACGTTATGGTCCCATACATATTGTAAGCTTAGGAACTCATACATTACTCAAACATTGCATGTCGAGACTAGTGATTTTCTACATTCGCAACCAGCGGCGTTTCTTGGGCATCCGAGGACATGAAGGTTTCTGCTAAAACAGGCCTCCACCAAATCTCAGAAATACTGGACCGTCGCAGAGTTCCTTTGTTCATTCATGTCATACGGCTGGACCGAGATCAATATGCTGAGCAGCGCATGAGCTGCAGTGGTCAGCGGCCCATAGCTGACTGCTTGCGTCAGGGCCAGAGAACCAGAGCTGCCAAGACCCTTCTACACCTCCACGCGGTGATCCTGGATAACAGGCTGCAGCAGGGCAAACTGGCTAAGGAGAAGGGATCGAAGAGGGAATGCTAACCCGGTACCCAAAAAATGCTTGCTGAAGTCGGTGGTGTTGGACCGAAAGGTGCAAATATCGCAGTCAAGCTGTAAACTACGACACAACGTATTCCGTTCTTTGGACTACATTCTGCTACTTAAGCTCTATCAGGGTTTGGTAGCGGGAGATTGAGAACGAACGCAGAAGAAGAAGAAGATGAAGATACGGCTGGACCAGGAAACCACTGAGTACAAGATACTTCACAAGTCGTTCCCCAGCGCCAAAAGACTTTCCACTCACCTGCTGGAGACGCAGAAGAGTCCATTCCCGCAAAGTATGGCTCCAGCAGAAAGCAACCGACACCTCCGCTCTGGACGATGCTTGGAGCCGAGTCGATGCGATGGGTTACAAATGTGGCCAACAGACGCAACAATCATCAGGCGCATAAGCGATCTTATTATTGTTATTGCCCATCTACTCGACACGGAAAAAAACAAGTTTATGCCCGGCACCCCCTTAGTTACTAACAGGTTACTCTTGCTCCACTCACCAGCAACTAAACACCTGCAAGTTTTTCTACTTTATATTGACTACAAAAGAGCGAACAACTCGGCAGACTTGGTTAATCATAGAGAACATCCAAGAACTATTAAGGAAACTATATTATCAGATATAATACTGTAGAAGCAAACTAGGGGATTCCAGAAATATAGAAGTAAGCTTAGGATCTCATGCATTTTACATTTCAATCTTGAACCTTATGATCTTTATAGATACACCACATCACAAACGAAGCTTAGAACTATAAAAAGATAACATTTGCTTCTAAATATCCAAAAAATATCATGGTATGACCAACTATATCTATCAAAATATTATTTTGTGTGATCCTAAATAGAAAGTAGAGCAATGAACAAGCACATGTTAAGACGTTATATTTGTAAAGTCTGATGTAGAGCAAGATATGAGCCCCATTCCATACATGGTAGCCATGAATTAATAATAATAATGTTCGCTTAGGCGTCAAAGGCCCATTGCGTCGATTTACCACTACCATGTCCAACTGCTGAGACTGTGTCCATGCGTAGCGTGTCTACCGAAATCCCTACATACTCCCCAGGTGAAGCCGTGGACTCCGCAGCCTTAGGGTGAGGCCGCGAGGAGTGTGTTAAACTAATGTTTGTGTCAAGTTTTCTGTGCCAAACTCCCTGTTTCCACGTATCCCCCCGCCGAGGCTTCTGACTGTGTCCCCCTGTTGGTCAGCGTGACCCTTGCTGTGCTGAGAGTACGAGGTTTGGAGAGGTATCGTATAACTTCCGATAGAAGGAGGGGCGGGCAGGAGGAAGTTGGCTTCAGTCCGTGCAGAAATGTCCTTGAGTAGTGATAATCTGGACTGAATTCTGGTGTGCAGTTAAGCGGAACGTTGAACTCCGTTATGGACTGGTCTCCCACGGCTTGAGCCAGGCATGAAATGCAGCGAAATGCAGCATTACAAACAGGATGTTATCGAAAGCACATAAAATCCACAGAATAAAGTCCCTGATACCACCTGGTGAAGGAGTTGTGAAAAATAATCCGGACAGGAACTACCAAACATTGGAAAACTCGACACAAACACCAGAGAGCCGAGAGCGCAGCCACTAAGACGCGGTCATCTTACTTTTCCCATGAATTAGCCATCCATATTTCAATCGTTAATTTTTAGTTGTTGGCATCTACGTTTTGTACCAGGATGAGATATTTGAAAAATGCCTGCTGAAGACCGAAAGGTGCAAATATCGCAGTCAAGCTGTAAACTAACGACATCATGCATTTCGTTCTCCAGACTACATCCTGCTACTGGCAAAGCCCTGTTCAGTGCTTGGTAGTGGGAGATTGAGAACGAACGCAGAAGAAGTTAACTGATAGCAACACTAATATCATTTGCAATATGTACTGCAAAATACTAAACCACCCATCGTCCATAAATGAAGAGGCCATCCGGCGAATGCCGCAGGTGGAACTGAACCTGGCGTTGGATGAAGTCATTACTGAGGAGGAAGTCGACAGGGCAATCAGTTCACTATCTATAGGAAAAGCTCCAGGAGCTGATGCAATACCAGCAGAGATATATAAGACAGCTGGCCCATCCCTCACCAGAAGGATCACTGAACTCTTCTGTCACATGTGGGCTGAAGGTAAAATTCCGCAGGAGCTAAAGGACGCCTCAATCGTTCACCTGTACAAAAGAAAAGGCAACCGTCAGGAATGCGACAATCATCGTGGAATATCTCTACTCTCCGTAGCAGGCAAGGTCCTAGCGCGCTTACTGCTAAACAGGCTCAACAAACACCTTGAACAAAGCCACCACCTCCCAGAAAGCCAATGTGGATTCAGAGCCGGAAGAGGAACAGTGGACATGATTTTTGCCGCTCGCCAAGTACAAGAGAAGTGTCGAGAACAAAATCAGGCCTTGTACACCACATTTATTGATTTGACAAAGGCATTTGATACAGTAAACAGAGGAGGGCTGTGGATGATAATGTCTAAGTTTGGCTGCCCCAACAAGTTCATAACAATGGTGAAACAGCTACACGAAGGCATGTGTGCTCGTGTACTGGACAGCGGTGCAATCTCTAAAACGTTTCTAGTATCAAACGGAGTAAAACAAGGATGTGTACTCGCCCCGACTTTGTTCAGCATGATGTTCGCGGCCACGATGACAGACGCCTTCAGATCATTGGAGCTTGGAATACCCATAAAGTACCGCACAGATGGCAAGTTACTCAATTCCAGAAGAATGAAGGCCAAAACCAAAGTGGCTGGCGATATAATCAGGGAACTTGTATTTGCTGACGACTGCGCTCTAATGAGCAACTCAGAACTGAACATGCAGGTTGGAATGGACCAGTTCTCTGCCGCATGCAAAAATTTTGGCCTGACCATAAATGCCAAAAAAACAGAGGTCATGTACCAACCAGCACCAGGCATGCCGTACACAAAACCAGAGACTACAGTCAGCGGGCAGACGTTGAATGCCGTAGACAAATTCACATATCTGGGCAGCACGCTGTCGAGATCTGTCACCCTAGACGATGAGGTGGCAAGCAGAATAGCAAAGGCCAGCACAGCCTTTGGTAGAATGCGCTTGATGGTCTGGGCACGTCGTGGCATCAGCGTCAAGACCAAACTCAAAGTCTACCGTGCAACCATCATTCCAACCCTACTATACGCTTGCGAAAGCTGGACTGTATACTCTGGACATGCAAGGAGGTTAAACCACTTCCACACAGGTTGCCTGAGGCGAATATTCCACATCCGATGGCAAGATCGTGTCACTGACATCGAGGTTCTCTCGAGGGCTAACATGCCCAGCATCCATGCACTGCTAGAAAAAGCACGACTAGGATGGGCCGGACACCTCGTCCGTATGTCAGACGAGCGGCTCCCAAAGAAGCTTCTCTACGGCGAGCTGAGAGAGGGATGGCGCGAGAGAGGGCGCCCAAAGAAACGTTTTAAAGACGGTCTGAAGGACTCACTAAAAAGTTACCAGATAGACATCGACACATGGGAATGTCTTGCGCAAAACAGATCTGACTGGAGAAGCGCAGTCAAATCGGGTGTAGCTGCCGGTGAAGATGACCGTGTTGTGAAAGCCCAGAACAGACGAGAGACGCGGAAATCCCGAGCAGCGGGAACACCATCCCCTTCTACAAACCTCGTGTGCCCGATATGTAGCAGATATTTTCGTGCTCGCATTGGCCCGTTCAGCCACATGCGCACCCACACCCAACAGGGAAATCTGTGACAAGGATGATGTCGGCGGTCCTCATCGACAACGATGGACAGCTATTATTATTATGTATCTGTTCTGCTCGGAAGTTTACTTAGAAGTGTAAACTTGACTTAGTCACAACTCTTCTGCCTTCGAGTTTAGCGAATTGGGTCCCATGTCCAGTTCTTCTTACACATGCTTTGTATATTTCAGTGTTATTACTCTTTGCTCCTATTTCGGGTTCTGGTAACACGCGGCAGAATTGTGAGTACACCTAATCAGGAATTGTTGATCGCTTTATTGATTTCTAGCAAATTTTGTATTGATTTTTAGGGGAAGGAAGACTAACGTCTGGTCAGTCAAAACATACTGGCTAAGACCCTCACCTCAACTTCCTAGTAGCCCTCCCTGGAAACGGGCTGTTTTCATGGCAGACTGGCTAACGAAGTGAGGGATCGATGTGATTTCCGTTGCAGTGAGTGACACGTATATGAAGCTAAGCATAGCACGACTGCCTGGGGGACCCCGGTCCACCTTCTTCAGCCCGCTCGTGATGTGAGGAAAGCTACTGCAACACGCCACTTAACGTTCTTTTCAGGGCGCACAAAAGAGTAACCTACTCATTGTGTTCATTCGCAAACAACAATAACATTGATTTTTAGGGTTTTTATGACCTCTTATAAGATTGCTAGTCTCATCTTTAATATATAAAAGAGGATAAAGGCGATCCCATGGCAGACACGGCGTCGGAGCTGCAGTGATAGAGACTTTACTAAGTTCCACCTTCTTTGTTTCATTGATATTTAAAAAAAAATATAATGTTTAAGTAAGGTTGCTAGCTCTATTCCTCGTTGTTATTCCTTCCCTAATAGTAATTTAGTTACCCATTTGTAGCTAGATAGACAGGAGCCCGTATAGACCAGATTGAACCTGGCACAATTGCTACTTTATGGACGTGCTCTTATTGTATATACACCATACTTTAACAAAAATACCTTTAAATATAAGTTACGTCATAACACAAGAGAAATAATTAACTTAGACACAGGTGTTCCTATTCTTTAGAGTATTTCGCATATTAAATACTATAGAAGAAACATTTTACGAACGAGTTTTTACATTTCTTGAAGGAAAGGCTGGCCAATCACTGCACTCATGCCATGAGATAACTGTGATTTCAAATGTGACAGCTACGTTTTCCGTCTGTTGTAGTGGTCAAATACGATGACGCTGATATACGCCAGAGTTTTCACAACAGTTCTGGACGAGTTATCTCCCGCTGAGCTCACAAATGGATCCGGATTGATAATTTTTCCATCTTTTTTATTTTTGAACAGCATACCAGAAGGACTCTTAGCGATAACCTGAAGTAACAATTTTGGTATTAGTTAACAAACAATTCTGGACAATAGCCTCTGTTTTGAGAAATTTAGCTATTGTACTGGTGCATACCCACGAATATTACATCGAGACTTCATACCTTCATCAATATTTGTCTCAGTGGCATTCATTGTATTTGACGGATAGAAATAATAACAAATACAATTTAATGGAGATTATACGGCATACACACATACATACAGAAAGGTGGCGTTATGTCCAGATATGCACCGGAATCCACAGGGGAATTTGACAGGGAAGGCCAAAGAACACATGGACAGCGGAAAAATGTATATTTTTTTCTTTTTCTTCTGCGTTCGTTCTCAATCTCCAGGTACCAAGCCCTGCATATGGCTTTATAAGTTGCAGGATGTAGTTTGGATAACGGAATGCGTTGTGTCGCTAGTTTATAGCTTGACTGCGATATTTACACCTTTTGGCTCGACACATCCGTCTTCAGCAAAAGGCAATTTTTGAGTACATGGTGAGCCTTCTTTCTCCTATCCCTTCTCTTTAGCCAGCCTGCCCTGTTGCAGCCTGTTATCCAGGATCATCCAGGAAGGTGTAGAAGGGTCTTGGCAGCTCTGGTTTGCTGGGCCTGACGCTAGCAGTCAGCTGTGGATCGCTGACCGCTGCAGCTCGTGCGCTGCTAATCATCTTAAAACAAAGGATATATATATATAAATAAAAGGCAAAGGCCGCCGTCCATCGTATACGATGATGGCATAATTAATTTTGCTAGCGCTATTTTTAGTTAGAATTAACTGCGATATTTTTTATCCTCACTCTCTTGTCTTGAGCCGCTGAACCTGAGTGGCAAGTCAAGGACAAGACGACTAACTACGAGATGCAGGGGACTCCGCATCAAATACCCGTGAAAAAGACGGCGGAGTCCGGAGTCGAACTCACACCACCTGATCACAAGGCCGACGGCTTAACAACAGAATCACCTATATATATATAACTTCCAGATTTTAAGCTTTATGGCCCACTACTGTCTACCCATATGATACCAATCAATCAAAACCTTTTTAGCTGAACGTGTAGCCCAGTTCTTTACCAAATATACGTCAATCCATCAAAAGATGACTTGTCCATTTCGGTTGACATTCTTGTGGCTTAAAGTTTCTACAGGATGGCGTAACCAGCCCAAACCTCCTTAGTCGCATTTTAAGACATGCATGGCAGGTTTACAATAATATTATTCTTCACTTCCTCTTTCGGTCAGGTTCCACTTGGGTGAAATATAGAACATAAGTATTACTTTAAGCAGCTTACTTAGTCGCTTCTCTTTTACGTTGGGATGTTGAGGTTTGCCAGAAAGAATGCCATATTATTTTATTTGCCGTATTCCTCTTGATCTGGTTCCAGTTGAGACCTCGATGTTTTTCGTATGTTATCATTCCAACGGATTTAGGTTCTTTTCAGAGTTCTGAATCATTGGCTGATTGCTTTCCATGACTGCAGTGGTAGTTAAGTTTAGATTTCTTCAGTTGAATCTGCAAGGGCTAGGTTTCGACATCACACCATATTGTCTGACGGTGAATCTTGCCTTGTCTTGTTACTTTGACCACATTCCTTAGATATCCATTTCTGAAGCATAGAACTGACTTTTCTAGGCTGTAGTCATTGCCTATTAGTCATATCCGTAAGTACAATTTGGTACACAAGTAAAGTGGTATACAGCCATCTTACTTTTCTTACTTTTTTCTATTTTACAGAGGAATCCTCTATTTGTGAAATGAAAAAGTCTACCAGTTACTGCTATCTGAGTAGTCAACTCTTCTTTTATAACTCCCTTCTGGTCTATTACAGCTTCAGGGTATTTGAACAAGCTGGCCTACTCCAGAGACTGTCCACACGTCACAATTTGATCGCTCTGCTCGAGACCACCATGGCGTTTGTTTCTGAAATGCCAACGATCATCCTCCTCTTTCCCAGATCCATTTCTCAGAATTGTTTGTTGGTCTGGGGTATTCCGTGGCGAAGTGATTAAGCCGTCGGCCTCGTGATCAGGTGGTGTGGGTTCGACTCCGGACTCCGTCGTCTTTGTCACTGGTGCTTGATGCGGAGTCCCCTGCATCTCGTAGTCGCCCCCTAGACGTCTTGTCCTTGACTTGCCACTGGGGTCGGATGGCTCGAGACGAGAAAGTGAGGATAAAAAGTAGCGCAGTTAATCCTTGCTAAAAATAGCGCTAGCAAAATTAATTATGCCATCATCATCTACGATGGACGGTGGCCTTTGCTACTATCTAGTTGGTCTGGAGATGCACTTTTTGGTTTTCTCCTTACAGGCTTTGATGATATCACCCATGAGAATTATGAATAGGTATGGTGCCGACCTGCCTTACTAGTGGTCTTGAACTCCTTTAGTTTTTGGTTTCATGTCCCAAAATAGTTTCTGCAAGTCTTGAATAAGCTCTTAATGGCACATACCAATATGACGGGATGTTCTTCCTTTCCATGTATTTCCAGAGCCTGCTACAGGAAACTTTATTGAATTCCTTTCGTAGGCCCAAGAGCTACTCCAGAGCTTTTTGCACTCATTTTCCTTGAGTACTTTGGTATGCTCCAAACCGCATTGCATCTCGCCTATATGTTGTTCAGCCGGACGTTTTAGTCTCTGCTCCTGTATTCTAGAGCAGGCTTTGTCGTGGACGCCAAGGACGAACGTAATTATTTGACTTGGTCTGTTTAGCCAGCTAGCTTTTACCGATCCGCGTTCAAGTGCAAAATTCATAAATGTACATGACAAATAGAATAAAGTGAACTGAAAGGGTTAACTTCAGCGAGTGTATGTGAAGCTGATTTTTCTTTTTCTATGTCAGCGTTCAGTTGGACTGCAATAACTGCACTGTTCGGCAAGGTTGAAACGATTTGGGACGATTTTATTCAGGTAAACTCCCCGTATCCTTCTGCTGTCAACTGACTACATGATCTGCATGATGTTCAGTGGTCAGCGACCCATAGCTGACTGCTAGCATCAGGGCCAGCGAACCAGAGCTGCCAAGACCTTTCTACACCTCCACGCGGTGATTCTGGATAACAGGCTGCAACAGAGCAGACTGGCTAAGGAGAAGGGATCGAAGAGGGAATGCTAACCCGGTACTAAAAAATGCTTGCTGGAGTAGGATGTCTTGGATCGAAAGGTGCAAATATCGCAGTCAAGCTGTAAACTACAACACAAAGCATTCCGTTCTCTGGACTACATTCTGCTACTAAAGCCCTTTCAGGGTTTGGTAGCGGGAGATTGAGAACGAACGAAGCCAATCCAACTGACTACATGCAGGCAACATGTTTTCATTCTCACTTGGTAAGTTACCATCAATGGCTCACATGCTTCTTCTATCACAAGACACAAATTTTATTTAAGAATTCTTCAAAGAGAACAAGAAAAGACTATTTTATGTAGATGAAGCTAATGCCAAAGGAACAGTTCTGGAAACGGGAAACACGGAAGCTGAGTTGAACATGTAATTAAATGGACGGAAAAAATCACTAGACACAGTTGCACTGACCATGAACAGGCAGGGCTGAAACAAACAAAAAATATATATATATACCAAATAACGTATGATTGATCACTACATTGTAAATATGATAATAAAATAATAAATATAAACTGCTTTGATTTAATTATATAACAAACGCAGATGCTTTCTGGCACATAGTCTCAATTTCCTGTCGATCTTGCCGTCTGCCAAAAAATACTGCCAAATACTTGAACGCATGGGCCTGTTCAAGAGCAATATCATTTACACTGATGTTGAGTGACCCATGTATTCTACCGATCATCATAGTTTCTGCGGTGACTTATCAGCTGTTACCACTGCTTAGGCACATGGGCATTAGTTTGGCAACAAAGCAACAACTGGTAAACAGTATATGTATGTCGACTTGGTGTTGCCAGTGTCAAACATGGCCTCTGTCCAGGGCGTGTGAGAGCAGAATTTCGACGTTTGAGGTGAAGTGTATAAGGAAGGTCATCGGTGTTACCAGTAAGACAGAATGCGGAACGATGACATTCGTAGTATGGTCGGTACAACGTCTTGTGTCAAATACATTTCGAGGCAGAAAATAAGTTAGTTTTATCCTCTCATGAGAATGCACCCTCATTAACTTCCACTGATGGCTTACTGCGCTTGTAGATATGGCTACAGTACAAAAGGGTGACCGCGAGGCAGATGGATAGATGCCATTAGAGTGATTGTGCAGCCGCACATGTTCATATTGACCGGCGCAAAGCACTTGGCGCAGGACAGACTTCTTCTTCTTCTGCGATTGTTCTCATTCTCCCGCTACCAAGCCCTGAACAGGGCTTTGCTAGTAGCAGGATGTAGTCCGCAGAACAGAATGCGTTGGGTCGCTCGTTTACAGTTTGAATGCGATATTTACACCTTTCGGTCCGACACATCAGTCTTCTTCGGGCAGGACAAACGACATAAGCTCCCCACGGCGCCCAACAGCACAAGTGGAAAGGAAACTAACTAACTCTAACAAACATAAAAATGTATTGACAATGTTCAATGGCAAAGGTACCAACAATCATAAATATGTATTTCATAAATGAAACTACTTTTATTCTGGTCATTCACGACCCCGTAAAGATGCCTTGTCCATGTTAGTAAGAACAATCCCACCAGAGGAGACCATGAAGTATGTTGTTGCTGTCAGAAGTTTGGCCATGCTTATTTCCAACTCTGTAATTGGGACCTAAAGCGGGATCTTTTTTAAAAACATAATAACTGAAGAAATACATACACAAAATTGGGGACGGCATGGCCTAGTGGTTAAGTGGCACGGCTCACAATCCGAAGGTGCTGGGTTCGATCCCCATCACAGCACCGGCCGTTACATAAAATGCATGCTGAAGTCAGATGCACTGGGCCGACAGGCGCAAAATAAAAACACAGTGCAACGCACACCGCCTTGGGGAATAGATAAATAAGGCGAACGCAAAAAAAAACAACCCCAAAAAACAATACACAAAATTGAAGAATAATGGAAGATTTTCGTTAATAGCAAATAACTGGAAAATGTAAAGGAAATTGATAATATTCCTGAAATGTGTTGGCTTGGCTTGGCTTCTTTCATTCTCAATCTCCCGCTATCAAAACCTTAAAGGGCTTAAGTAGCAGAACGTAGTCCAGAGAACGGAATGCGTTGTGTCGTAGTTTACAGCTTGACTGCGATATTTGCACCTTTCGGTCCAACACATCCGACTTCAGCAATCATTTTTTGAGTTCCGGGTTAGCATTCCTTCTTCGATCCCTTCTCCTTAGCCAGTCTGCCCTGCTCCAGCCTGTTATCCAGGATCACCGCGTGGAGGTGTAGAAGGGTCTTGGCAGCTATGGTTCGCTGGCCCTGACGCTAGCAGTCAGCTATGAGTCGCTGACCACTGTAGCTCATGCGCTGCTCAGCTCTGGTTCTTTGGCCCTGATGCTAGCAGTCAGCTATTGGTCATTGACTGCTGCAGCTCATGCGCTGCCATGTTTTGGCTTAAGAAGAAGAAGAACACTCACCTCATAATTAGGTGAGCTTTTGCTTGAAACATTTTGCGTTTCCCAGTTGAAGAAACTGAGATCAGTTGTCTTTGGAATGAGTTTTTTCTTGCCCTCAAAAATCAGACGGAAATCTTCAGTACCCAGGCGGTGTGAATAGTCTAGATATGAAGACACCTCTTGACCTACAGCAAGCGATGTTGTTATGTTAATGTCTGCTTCACAGAAAGTAAAGATCAAGCAACACTGTTCAGACAGCGGACAAGTCTCTGCAGACTCGGGCCCTATCTGGTTCATCAAATTAAACATAGAATACACAGACACATGCTCGAGCAGCGTATGAGCTGCAGTAGTCAGCGACCCATAGCTGACTGCTAGCGTCAGGGCCAGCGAACCAAAGCTGCCAAGATCCTTCTACACCTCCACGCCGTGATCCTGGATAACAGACCTTCCTCGTGTTCCCGTGTGAATTATACCATCCCGTACTGTGGCCCTCCCTCTCGTGGCCCCGTGTGAATCATGCCATCCCGTACTGTTGCCTTTCTCCTCGTGTCCCCGTGTGAATCACACCATCCCTTACTGTGGCCCTCCCTTCCCGTGTGAATCATGCCATCCCTTACTGTAGCCCTCCCTCCTCGTGGCCCCGTGTGAATCATGCCATCTCGTACTGTAGCCCTCCTTCCTCGTGTGAATCACGCCATCCCTTACTGTGGCCCTCCCTCCTCGTGTCCCCGTGTGAATCATGCCATCCCTTACTGTGGCCCTCCCTCCTCGTGTCCCCGTGTGAATCATGCCATCCCTTACTGTGGCCCTCCCTCCTCGTGTCCCCGTGTGAATCATGCCATCCCTTACTGTGGCCCTCCCTCCTCGTGTCCCCGTGTGAATCATGCCATCCCTTACTGTGGCCCTCCCTCCTCGTGTGAATCATGCCATCCCTTACTGTGGCCCTCCTTCCTCGTGTGAATCATGCCATCCCTTACTGTGGCCCTCCCTCCTCGTGTGAATCATGCCATCCCGTACTGTGGCTCTCCCTCCTCGTGTGAATCATGCCATCCCGTACTGTGGCTCTCCCTCCTCGTGTGAATCATGCGATCCCTTACTGTGGCCCTCCCTCGTCGTGTGAATCATGCCATCCCGTACTGTGGCCCTCCCTCCTCGTGTCCCCGTGTGAATCATGCCATCCCTGCAGTGCAGTGAGGGCAGGCATGCAGTGAGGGCAGGCAGTGAAGCCAGACAGAAAGGGCAAGCAGTGAGGGCAGGCAGTGAGGGCAGGCAGTGAGGGCATGCAGTGAGGGCAGGCAGTGAGGGCATGCAGTGAGGGCAGGCAGTTAGGGCAGACAGGGCAGTGAGGAGAGGCAGTGAGGGAAGACAGTGAGGGAAGACAGTGATAGCAGGGAGTGAGGACAGGCAGTGTGGGAAGACCGTGAGGGCAGACAGTGACAGGCAGTGAAGGCATGCAGTGAAGGCAGGCAGTGAGGATAGACAGTGAGGGCAGGGCAGTGAGGGCAGGCAGTGGCAGGCAGTGAGGACAGGCAGGGCAGTGAGGGCAGGCAGTGAGAGCAGGCAGGGCAGTGAGGGAAGTGAGAGTAGGCAGGGCAGGGAGGGCATGCAGTGAAGGCATGTAATTAAAGCAGGCAGTGAAGGCATGCATTTAGTGCAGGCAGGGCAGTGAGGGCAGACAGTGAGGGCAGGCAGTAAGGGCATGCAGTGAATGCAGCCAGTTATGGCAGACAGGGCAGTGAGCGCAGGCAATGAGGGCAGGCAGTGAAGGCATGCAGTGAGGGAAGACAGTGAGGGAGGACCGTGAGGGCAGATAGTGAAGGCAGGCAGTGATGGTGATAGTTCACGGACTTCTCAACGCTGTCTCTATTGTTCAGCTGCATCCTTTTCGGAAGCCTCGCGTGAAGCTGCTCCTCTACGGAGAGCTGTGTGTCAGGTTGGACGATTTCCGAATGAGGCCAACTGTGCTGATGGTCATTTACTCCTTGACCTACTTTAATAAAGTAGGTTATCTAAAGTAGGTCATACATACTCCAACTGGGATGAAAAAGGGGGGACAACAATCTGAAACTTACCTGCATCATTTATGTCTCTTATAAAGATGATTGTGGCGTTTTTCCGTGTGCGGTTTCCTTCTTCTCTCATCTGGAGAGCTCTCAGCATTGGTTCCTCAAACACCATGCCAGCACTCAGTATCGCTCTCTGTTACGATAGAGATAAAACTTTAACAAAGGAAATTGACGTTACTAAAATCTCGAATATATGGACTTTTCCGAACATTCAATCAGGATAAGACCAGCCACTCTTCCCCTTCTCTCTCCTCTCACCTCACTCAATTTCATTTGACTTTGTCCTACATTCACACTCTTGCACAACTTTCACACGCGCATTCTGGGTGAGACCCTTCCATTGCACTTTGGTTGGGCTGGCTTCTGAGAGCGCACAAACCTAGCATATGTACATACAGATGCACACATACATCCAAGCACTGGTTTATGCGTCTTAATGTCCCCCAAATTGACTACAGTTTACAGTAGAATAGGCGCGCCTCCGCCAGTAGAAACTGGTGAGGCAAACACGTAAAATAAAAAATAAAAAATAAAAAAACGCGCTGGGCGGAGACTTTAATTGTATTCTGTCAGACAAAGAAGTTTTTGGCAACAACGACGAAGCACAGTTACGGAAAGTCAGAGCAACGGATACAAACCAATTGGAAATATTACAAAATATAATTAGCACGCAGTCTAGTAGACACATACAGACACAATTACCCACATGGAACAGAAACCACACACAAAAATAGTGGACACCCTAGAGCAGCACGTCTAGACAGAATATACGTACACTCAGATATGTACACCACACAAGCCAAACATCTACCAGAAACACTCATATCTGTACACCACACAGGCCAAACATCTACCAGACACACTCAGATCTATACACCACACAAGCCAAACATCTACCAGACACACTCACATCTATACACCACACAAGCCAAACATCTACCAGACACACTCAGTTCTATACACCACAAAAGCCAAACATCTACCAGACACACTCAGATCTATACACCACACAAACCAAACATCTACCAGAAACACTCAGATCTATACACCACACAGGCCAAACATCTACGAGACACACTCAGATCTATACACCACACAAGCCAAACATCTACCAGACACACTCATATCTATACACCACACAAGCCAAACATTTACCAGAAATACTCAGATCTATACACCACACAAGCCAAACATCTACCAGACACACTCAGATCTATACACCACAAAAGCCAAACATCTACCAGAAACACTAAACATTACAGACCACAAGACAGTCATGGTTACCCTCAATACAGCAGAAACAAACACGCCACTCAGACACTCCACACATTAGAAGTTCAACAAAACACGACTACAAAATAAAGGCTACGTTAACCACATTACACACCTCATTCTACCATACGTTGATGACACACAAACAGAAAACATACAACGTTAGGAAATACTTATCAACACAATTCAAGAGAGAAGAAGGATACTTGCAACCAAAAATACACAGAGATAAGATGAGACAGGACAAACTAATAGAAGAAGCCATCCATCTAACGAAACAAATAGATACATACTCACCACGCTTACATACATTACAAGACGAACTAAAAGAATGTCAACACTGCAGGTTTCAAGGAGTTTTACTGAGAACAAAACTAAAACACGATAACACAGGAAATGCCAAGTAAACAATACCTAACAATCGAACAGAATGTACAAATGAGCAGACAGATATGAATAATAGTGGACTTAGAAGGCAATACGCACACAGACACACCAGATATAGCACGAGCTTTCGAGACATACTACAAAGAACTATACACAAGCGAAGACACAGTAAAACAGACCCAAGACGTTTTGACAAAATAACGCACGAAAACTCAACAGCGAGGAGAAACTGGGCCTTGACACTGACATTACACTCAAAGACATAACACATATAGTAAACAACATGCAAAAAGGCAAGTCACCAGGACCTGTTGGGCTCACATCAGAATTCTACCAACACTTGTTCCCCATTTTAGGACCACTCCTACTCAAAGTATATAAAGAAACTTTTAAAGAGAACGAGCTTCCTCCCAGCCAAAAGCTGTCCTACATTACACTAATACCAAAGGATAACGCAGACAAAACACAACTTAAAAATCACAGACCCATATCACTTCTAAACGTAGACTACAAAATCGTGATTAAGACTAACAAATAACCTCAAACCATTTATGTCATCACTCACACACGAGAACCAACAGTGTACAGGGCAGAAATATACACCAAAACACACACATTTTATCAGAGACATTATCAACCTCACACACGAGGACCAACAGTGTACAAGGCAGAAATATACACCACAACACACACATTTTATCAGAGACATTATCGACACGAAATCACCAATCCTTTCCCTAGATCAAGAAAAAGCTTTCGATAGGATATCCCATCAGTACTTCCACAAAGTCCTCGAGAGTTGAAACATAGGAGACCATTTTAGAACATGGATAAAAATCCTGTACGCAAAGCCTGAAAGCAATGTACTGGTAAACCACCAGGTTACAAATGCCATTCGGCTAACGAGATCAGTGAGACAGGGATGTTCCCTCTCCCCACTGCTCTATACCCTTGCCTTAGAGCCCCTATTAGAGAAAATCAGACAAGACAGCTCCATCAAAGACACACACATAAATGGAGCGAAGGAGAAGAGGTTGCTGGCCTACGCAGACGACACAGTCTTCTTCCCCCCAGACCACACATCAATAGAAAACATTCTGAACACGTTTGCACACTTTGGCAAAGACAGTGGGGCAAAAATAAATATACAAAAAAATCAACTATAATGAGCATAGGTCAGTGGACCTATAACAAAGTAGACTTTCCTTTTGTTCTAAAAATAACAGACTCCATTAAATTGTACGGCATAACCTTCCTATCAGACCCCAACCACATACACCACGACACGTGGACAAATTTAACGACCAAAATAAAATACATGCTACAAAGATACAGATACAAAACAGCCACAATTTTTGGCCGTAGCAAACACATACATCTTCCCCAAATTAATCTACACAGCTACAGTGTATGAGCCCCCACAGCAGCAGACAATCAATGATATCAACAAACTCATTAGGGGTTTCATTTTCGCAAACACCATACACAGCATAAGCCAACACACACTGGCACAAGACAAGAGACTCGGAGGTATCGCACTCCAAAACATACAGACACAAATACAGTCCCTCCGAATAGGCCATGTCGTGCAAATTGTAAAACAACCAAAACAACACACACTTGCGCACTACTACATTGGCTTCAGTATATCCAAGCTAATACCAATAAACAACGTAACACCACCCTACTGCGGGACATTACTGCCCTTCTACACGTCATGCATAAAAGCCATCCTAGGACACGAACAACTAACACAACAGAAGACAAATAAAATATACAAACATCTAGTCAAGCTACAAGCGCCCCCACTACACCTTAAAATAAAAAGAGGTTGCAACTATTTTAAAACACTCTACACGAACACGTTCACAGATCTACACAAAGCCACACACTACCCCAAAAGCTAGAGAAGTCGCTTACAGACTTTTATTCAACCTAACTCCCATAAACACAGGAATACAACGCAAACCAAAATGTCAACAATGCCAGACGAGCGAAAAAGAAACAGAAGACCACATATTCTACTCATGCAGTACAGTCATACCGATAAGACAAATTATGCAAGACACAATCGAGACACAAACAAGACAGAAGGTAGACATGTAAAAGGCAATAATGCTAAACACTATACCAGGCACGACACCAAACATCCAAACACAAATGCTAATTCTGCTATCAGAATTCAGACACATCATGTGGAAATGCAGAAATGAAGCCTCCTGTCGCTTCAGAACATACTCCCCAGACACTCTACTACACATGTTCACGAGAAGGGCGTTGTCCAGTAGCGACATACACATGTAAATTTACTGTGAAATATGTATGTTAAAATATGCTTGATCATTTTTATTTTCAATTTTCAATTTCAATTTCTCTTGGCAACTCAAACAGGAAAAATTGTGTTAATGTGGAAAAGAATGAATGAATGAATGTATGTCTGTTTGAGACTTTCCCTCCTTTTTTTCTCCCAACACCCCACAAACTGAAATAAAGTATAAAACAGGTAGCAGAGCAGGGAAAGTATCAATTTCCCCAACTCCAACTGAGGGGTTTGTTTTCCTACGCAACGGTCAAATTTTATCTCCTCTCTTTTCAATTCAAAAGTGTTATGGTGGTCCTTTCCTCTACTAGTCAGTTCCTAAGTCTTGACCAAATGGACAATGGGCAGGAAATAGGCCGGGTTTTATGGCAGAGTGGACTGACAGAAGCCTATGGTAAATAATGGTTATCATGCAGACCATGCATTACCAACCCTCTTGACTACGGTAGAGGTAAACAACACCTTTATGGCTTTTTAGCTTTTTTGGAAAAATAAAAAACAAAAATATACAAATGTGTGTGTGTGTGTAAGCAAATATGTATGTACGGATTTGTACGCATGTTACATATGTGCATGTTGGTACGTGAGTTTATGCATGTACATATACGTATATGTATGTATATATATATATATGTTTATATATGTGTATGTATGTGATGTACATGTGTGCATACGTGTGTGTATATGCGTGTATTTGTATGTATGTATGTATGTGTAGATGGTAAGATGTATGTATGTATGTGTGTAAGTATGTATGTGTGTAAGTATGTATGTATATATATATATATATATATATATATATATATATATATATGTACATGGTTTGTAAGTGTGTGTGTATGTATGCATATATGTATTTACGTATGTGCGTGTGAATATGTATATACATATATATTTATATATATATATATACATATATATATTTATATATATCTATATTTGTATATGTATGGTTATATCTTGTTTGTGCATGTGTGTGTGAAAAGTTATATGTATGTGTATAAATGAATAGGTATGTATCCGCAAGTACACATATGCATTCATTTATATATGCATCCATTTATGCTTTCACAAATACATTTATGTCAACATTCACCTCACAAAGTGTAACTCCAGCCATCTCACATTTCATCTCATGTGATTTTTAACATCATTTCACCTCCCAGCACACAAAGTTTTGTTTTAAAATTGTGCAATAAAGAATTTTTACCAAACAAATTGTTTTTTAAATGAGTAAACTAGATCATGTCTCTTTTCGTTTTATATCAATCATGGGCCCAACACTGCAACTGGCTCACCAAGAGAGCATGCTTCAAATTGTGCTCATGCAGTCGTGATTTATGTAGCAACGCTCTTTAACACAATACAATTACTATCCTCTATGCACACCTGTCTTTAGTTGCTTCTCATGGTATCCGGTATCTACAGAGGTCGGTCAACTAGATTAAACTTATCAGTGTGAGCTACCAACATGGATTTACCGATCGTAACAGCTACTGGTGCACAGATTTTTGATTATTTTTCTTTTTCGATCATTTTAAATTTGTATTAACATTTGCTTAAATGTATACTTAGCGAATTCTATGACTATTTCCATTTAATGCTAATGGTTAAGAGTTTTTTTTTTTTTTCATACATTTTTAGTTATACGACTAAAACTAATTGAACTAATGTTCTACATTCACATAAATCTTTACTTAGACAAACTAAAACTCATAAAATTCACGTTCCACATTCAAATAAATATCTACTTAAACACATTTAAAATCCTTATATTCACGTTCTACATTCACATAAATATTTACTTAGACAAACTAAAACTCATCAAATTCCCGTTTTAAATTCACATAAATCTTTGCTTAGGCAAACTAAAACTGATCAAACTAATATTCCAGATGGGGAGGAAGTCTAACGTCTGGTCAGGCAAAATATACTGATCAGACATGTTAGTCACGGTTAGACAAAACATACTGGCCAAGACCCTCGTCTCGGCTCCCTCGTAGCCCTCCCTGGAAACTGGCTGTTTTCATGGCAGCCTGACTAACGAGGTGAGGTAGCAACGTGATCTCCGTAGTAGTGAGGGACACGCAGATGAATCCAAGCATATCACAACCGCCTGGAGGACCTCAACCCACCTTCATGAACAACCCACTACTTAACGTCATTTTCAGGGAGCACAAACGAGTAACCTACTAATTGTGGGCATTCGCAAACAACAACCATGTTCCACATTCACATAAATCCTTAATTAGATAAATAGACAAGTTAAAGCGGACCAAATTCACGCTCCACATTCACAGAAATCCTTAATTAGATAAATAGATAAGTTAAAGCGGACCAAATTCACGCTCCACATTCACAGAAATCCTTAATTAGATAAATAGACAAGTTAAAACTGATCAAATTCACTATAACTATAACATACACACACTCCCATGAACCAACCACAATTTACATACCACATTATAGATAGACTTTCGTTGCTCCAACTCATTTTTCACAGCTAGGAACCTCTCTAAAGTAAAACCTTCCCTAGAGCCACGATAACCTAACTCCACGATCTTGCGGGCTAGGTTGATGTCCTCCAGATAAATCATGTCTCTCTGTGTCACTTGGGACGACAGGAAGTCTTCATATCTGGACAAGACAAGAAATCAATTTGGTTTCTCTTGAGGGTTTAGTTTGCTTATGGCTAAGGTACGACTCATTAAACCACAATTTTTTTTGGTTATATAAGCCAGTGTGTGGATGTGACGCACGTGAGTGTGTCTGTGCTGTTGTGTGGTGCATACGTTGATCTGGTCGTGTGGTGTCCAGCAAAACGCAACGCAATAACGTTTTTTTAATATTTTTGTTGTTGTTGTTGGGGGGGGGGGGGGGTGGTGTGTGGGGGGGGGGGCGTGGTGCAGGACATGGCCTAACAATACATTGAGAGAGAGAGAGAGAGAGAGAGAGAGAGAGACAGAGACAAAGAGAGAGAGATAGCTAGATAGAAAGAAATAGCGAGAGAGAGAGATTGGGGGAGAGAGATTTGTCTTTTTTTTTTAAATTACAAAATTGGATAAAAACTAAATTAATTATAATAAATTTAAAATGTAAGTTTCAGTATAGTGGAAGCAGATAATCATACTGTTATGACAATTTTTTTGGTTTTGTTTTTGTTTGTTTGTTTTTGTTTTTTTTGCGTTCGCCTTATTTCTCTATTCTCCAAAGCGGGTGTGCGTTACACTGAAGTTTTTATTTTGCGCCTGTCGGCCCAGTGCATCCGACTTCAGCATGCATTTTATGTAAGGGTCTGCTTCCTCCTGCATTTTCTAAGGGTTTGCTTCCCCGGGGTAACGGCCGGTGCTATGATGGGGATTGAACCCAGCACCTTCTGGTTGTGAGCCGTGCCACTTAACCACTAGGCCACGCCGTCCCCTTATGACAATTTGAAACCATTCTTTTATTTTTTGCTGTTGGAAGAAAATAGAGCAAATCACAAACACAAAACTAATTATAACATACGTGGAGATTTTGAAATGGAGAAAAAATTAAATTATAAAAAATGTTATAATTTCTAATACAACTTACTATCATCATCATGTAGCATGTCCTTTATAGAACGTCGCTACCATCACAATGTCTAAAAGAAACTCTTTTCCTTGCCAAAACTTCAGCCTCCGCCAAGGTCATACCCAGGCCTTCCTGCATATCTTGGTGACATCGTCTTCTTGGTCTACCCCTTCCTCGTTTGCCTGGCACCATACCTTCCATCACTATTCTCTCAAGACCGTGGTGGCTCTTGATGTGACCAAAGTATTTAAATTTTCTGCCAAAAATGGAATTGATAAACCAGTTCTCCTCTGTGTTCAACTCTTGCTGAATGTCTATATTTGTCTTTTTCTCCGTCCAATGTATTCTGAGGATTTTTCTATAACATTTTGACTCGGATTCGATTCTTTGTCTAGAATTTTTGGTAATTTTCCATAATAGGCAGCTATATGCTGCCACAACTTATATATATATATATATATACATCTATATATATATTTATATATATATATATATATATTTATATATATATAGTAGGATAAAATATCCTACAATTTCAATCTCTTCTTCTGCGCAAGCACATATTTATTTTTTTGGTTGTTCTTGTTGTTCTCGTGTACAATGCCATACAATAGAACGGACTTTATAATGGATGCGAAGAAATCAATTTTTATGTTAAGTTCTTTTGATTTCCTTAAGTTTTCCAATGCAATAAAAGATACACAGTGCTTATCTATGAATACTATTGGTGATGGCCATATGTGCCTTCTCTGTTACTCGTACGTTGGCCACTTTTTATAGCATATGTTCAACGACCATATTATCACCGTGAGTTGTTATCCAATTCTAAAAGGGTGTTTTCCTTTTAGTATTAATTTAGAGTGAGGTTTGAAAGGTAAACGATTGTATTTCCCTCTCTTATCTTCATTAATCCAAGAAATAATATCATCCTACAACTGATCGGCACGACAAGTTGCATCCATCAGTTATCCGAACAACGACACGCCCTGTATTTGTCTGTAGCTGAATACGCCGCACGTCTGGACAAATTATGCCCATGCAAAACTAGTTGATTCAGAAATAAATGTGGCGGGGCAGATAATATCATGGTACCTAAAACCCACCCCTATCAATAAAGTATACCCCATAATCGGCATAGCACCACCAGAAATCCGAAGAAGTGTAGCAGCAAACATTGAACGAGAAAATCAGGAGCACGACCCAAGACACCCAATGTTTGGACATCAGGTACAGCGCACAAGACTCAAATCCAGACATAGCTGCCTTAAATCAACACAGCCCATACAGCTGCGTATCGAGAGATGGCACGAATTGATGCAGGCCCCAGAGATGGAACTTCGGGAGGAACCTGCCCCCAGACATCATCTACCACACACAACTTGAAAGTGACTAAACAGATTCCGAACTGATGTATCACGGTATAAGAGAAACATGAAGAGATATGAATACAGATATTATGACACACGTGACAGTGGCGCAATACAGGACCCATGCCCCAACCTCCAGGAAATATGCAATTAATGCGACATGCTGGAAGCAAATGACAAGGCTATACATGTCGCTGCACACTGGATGAATGAAGTATGACGTGGTGCTTGGACACGGAAAGAAGAAGAAGATTTTCATTAACTGTATTTTGGTCCCAACACTCCCTTCCTCACAGCCCCCTCTACTTACTTACTGTCCGTGTCCTAAGCACTACGTCACACATCATTATTCCAGTATTCAGCCAGGTGAATTGCCCTGTCGCTGGCACTCAGCAGGTCATCCATGCTACAAGTCTCCGGGAGGTTTGGGCAGATCATCAGATGGTCCTGTTCTTGCTATCATTAGTACCATCAGGAAACCAAAAAAATACAAGACAAGCAAGGAAAGTTATAGGCCAATAAGCCATGCTCAGTTGTGTTGGAAAAGTCATGGAAAAAAATGGTAAACGCAAGACTAATAAAACATCTGGAAACATATCCATCTCCTACTCAATTCACAGTCAGCCTTTAGGAAAACCCGCAACACAGAAGACTAACTAGTGTACCTAACCAAAGAAATAGAAAATGCATTCCAAGGTAAGGAAAAAGTACTTGCGGTCTTTGTGGATATGGCAAAAGCTTTTGACAAGGTATGGAGAGAAAAACTCCTCCTAAAACTATTAAACAACAAAATAGAAGGGAGAATGTACAGCTGCCTACAAGACTTCCAGAACAGCAAGAGCCAAATTAGATGGATCACTGAGCCATAGAATAACTCTCCAACAAGGCGTACCCCAGGGAGGGGTCATCACTCCTACCCTCTTTATCCTGTTCTTAAACGACATAGCGGGAAAACTCCCAAAGAAAGTATCCTGTGCCCTACACGCTGACGACTTCGCAATGTGGAGTGCTGCAGAAAAACTACCAACAGCTGAAAATAGAATGCAGACAGCACTGTACACTGTTGGAAAAGGGGTTACAGATTGGGGATTGCAGATTAACATCTCAAAGACAGTTACAATATGCTTCTCACTGTCCAACACCAAGGAAGTAACAAAACTTCATCTAAATGGCAAAGAGCTTGTACAAGAAAATACCCCTATGTATCTCGGAGTTAAAATGGACAAGAGACTCGCATGGAGGGAACACATTCAGGAGATAGAACAAAACGCAACCAGAAAACTATCACTCACGAAGAAGCTGGCCGGAACAAGCTGGGGTGCAAATAGCACCATCCTTAAAAATGTATACACTGGCACAGTCAGACCAGTACTTGAATACGGAATGACAGCCTGGACCACAGCATCAAAAACAAACATGGAACACCTAACCAAAATTCAAAATTCAGGCTTAAGGATAATAACAGGAGGAATGAAGACTACACCAATCCAGAAAATGGAAACATGTACAAATATAAGACCCCTAAATAATAGACGAGAGGAAAGAGTGCTGACACATAGTGAAAAGATACTACGCATGCCTTAATATCCCATACATATCAAACTAAAACACCCAGTCAAAAATAGGCTAACGAGAACCAGCTTCATTCATATATCCAACCAACTACACCAAAAATGTGGAGAACTAATTCCCAACCAACCTACAGAAATAGAAATGCTTATTAACTATGAAGAGCCAAGCTGCAACATAAACAACATCGGAATAAGTACAGAGATCCCAGGAATAAGAAGAAAAGACCTACACAGTGTCCACGAGCTGACAATTTTAGCACAAACAATGATTGAGGAGAAATATAATACCAAGGAATGGACACAGGTGTACATAGATGGTTCAGCAGAGGGGGCATGCCGAAACGGGGGAGGAGGCATATTCATAAGACACAAAAGAGGAAATATAACAGAAGAGGCCCTCCCAACAGGAAATTTGTCCGCAAACCTCAGAGCAGAATCGATGGCCCTCCTGCGAGCACTGAGAATACTTCAAACATAAAGACAACCTCCAACAAAAATAGCTGTATTCACGGACAGCAGAGAACTATTAGAGACAATACAAAAAACAAACAACGAACCACTGTTATCAGAGATCAGAGCAGAACTGTGAAGACTCCAGCGATCCTCAACAATAGCGCTCTAGTGGCTACCCTCCCATTGCGGAATCACCGGAAACGAGAGAGCTGATGCTCTGGCAAAAGATGGCAGCAAAAAGGCACAATTTAATCATCGAGTACCATACAGAGAAATCAAGAACATCATCAGAAATCAGTATATACACCAATGGAGAGAAGACAGAAACATAAGCAGTACACCAGACCCAGTTCACCAACTCAAAAGAAATTAACAAACTACCTTATTTCGCCTGAGAACTGGACACTGCAGACTACTAGAACATCTTTACCGACTGAAGATCTCACACATCGATCAGTGCCCATGTGGAACAGGATGCCAGAACCCTGAGCATATTCTACAAGAATGCCCAATCTATAGGGAAATGAGATGCCAGACCTGGCCGGAGCTGAGACAAAAGCTGTGGGGCAGCCGCTCCGACCTGGTGAAGACTACAGACTTCATCATGACGAGTAGCCTGCAGATATAGCATGACCAAAAGATCCTGAACGCAAAGAAGAAGAGAAGGTCCTGTTTTTCTGTTACTCGACATTCGCATGTTTCATCATACCTGCATCCCCATAGCAGGTTTTCCCTGCATCGTGATACACCAGTTCGAAGTCTATCTAGTGACTTCCATGTTACGTAGGGCAGGATATGTCCAGGCTCAGGTTCCTCCCGTAACTCCACCAAGGAGACCTGTGTCAGCTGTTTCCAACTTTCGATGCCTTGATTTCCTGAACTAGTGTGTAGGGGCTGGATTAACGATGTTAGATTTTGTTTCATTCAAATGTTTTTAAGAAACCAAATGCAGGAGACCCTAAATAAAATAGAGACATTGACACAAAAAAAATGATAAATCACTATAAACGAAACCAAAACCACGTACACAATCTTCTCCCCATCTCCCAAGCACCAAGAAGTAATCCTGAAAGTAAATGGCAGACTCTCCCCCTTTGACATAAGTCCAACTTATCAGGGAATAACAATGGACCCAAGGTTGACAAGGAAAACCCAGATAAAAAAAGCCACCAAGAAAGCTAAGAACAGAATGGCCATAATGAGAAAGATATCAGGCTCAATATGGGGAGCTGACACATGCACCCTAAAGAAACTGTACACAAGTTATGTGAGACATGTGCTAGAATACGGGATAGCAGCATGGTCCACAGCAACAAAGAATACCTTTCAAAAAATAAATACAACAAAAAATCAAAATATACGTATCATCACTGAAGCTATGAGAACAACACCAATAAATGCAATTGAGAACATCACACGAATCAACAGAATGGAGACGCGCAGAGACACACAAAAAAACACAAAAAAAACAACAACACTTCAGCAGGAAGAGAAGTTCAAACGAATGCCTAATCACCCAATCCCAATATATGATAGGACAAATCGCACGGCAAGAGGGAGATTAAAGACAAACCACTTCATATCAAAAACAAAAGAACTTGCAAGAGCAGACCAAATCATAAGACAGGCAGTGGTTAGAGATCTAAAACAAACATCCCAAATCCCACCATGGAAAAAAGCCACGTCCCCTGAGATGGTAGAAACCATTGAGGGAATAGGGAAAAAGGGAACTCGGCAAGATTTAGAAAGGCAATTTATCACATAAGAGTATCTTAGGAGAGCATACCCACCAGAAACATAGTTACACGTATATACAGATGCTCATCTAACAAAGCCACATCCAATTGAGGTGGAGTGGTCTATTACAGACTAAGGAATGGAGACGAAAAAACTCGAGTATTAACAACGGGAACATACTCCAATAACTTCCGTGCAGAAGCAGAGGCACTGAAGGCCGCAGCTGAGTTTGTAATCCAAGATTAAGAAAACAGTATTTCTGGCTGATGCTGCGTCAGTATTAGCAGCGCTAAAACAACACAACGATGAAGATCTAGAGCAATGTATGTTCTCCCTGACAGCTCTCAGGAGACCACCCAAGGTTGGTCAAACAGTGGATCCCATCCCACTGCAATATTGAAGGCAATGAAGCTGCAGACAAACTAGCAAAGTGTGGAGGAGCATCCCCACAAACAGATCAGAGTATCACATATAATGAAGCCAATACCATAATTAAAGCCAACGTCAGGGTAAAATGGGCTGATCAACACCCAGGCTTCCGAAAAGAAGACAGCTACTTTACCTTAACTAGAGTAGAGCAAGTTATCATCTTCGGACTGAGAACTGGGCATAACAGACTGAAGGGTCATCTTTACAACAAAATGAGGATTGGGACAGATGACAAGTGTTCATGTGGGGAGCATATGACCGGGGAACACATCCTGCAAAGCTGGAGAGAACAATACTGGCGTCATGAGACATATATGATACAAAAGCTGTATGGAGATAAAACAGCCTTACAAACAATGGTGTCCTTTGTAAGAAACAGGGACCTTGATCTGAGGATGAACGAAGAAGAAGATTCAAATGCTTTTCGTGTTTATATTTTCTTCAGGAAATTGCAAGGCTAAATCAAGCAATAATCATCATCAGAATAATAATAATCAAAATAGTATAAATAAAAAACAGTGTACAAAATAAAATTGCTCTTACGTTGCAAACTCTGCAATATTCGTCCCTCCAGGTGCAAGATCTTCATCGTCCATGATAGACATTCAGAATGTTCGCACGTTTTATCAGTTGCTAAGATTTATTGATATGCTTATTTCGTAATCTAGAAAGGTGAAGACTTAGCGAAGGAATTGTTCTTTCGAGCGCACTAGTATAATGAGACTTAGAGGTCATACAAATAATCTGGGAATCTCGTAGTTTTCAGGAAGGATACAATCTCGTGCTATTTCACAGCGTGACAAATAATTGTTATGTGTGCAATTATGTGTGTACGCGATACTACATGAGGTAGATTCATTCACATATTTTGATAGCAACATAGACAAGGTTGGAAGTACTGATCAAATTACGACTGAGCAGCGCATGTGCTGGAGCGGCCAGCGACCCATAGCTGACTGCTAGCATCAGGGCCAGCGAGTCAGCTGCCAAGACTCTTCTACACATCTACGCGGTGATCCTGGATACCATACTGCAACAAAGCAGACTGGCTAAGTAGAAGGGATCAAAGAGGGAAGGCAACCCGGTACTAAAAAAACCTGCTGAAGTCGGATCTTTCGGACCGAAAGGTGCAAATATCGTAGTCAAGCTGTAAACTACGACACAGCGCATTCCTTTCTCTGGACTATATTCTCCTACTTGCAAAGCCCTTTTCGTGGCTTGGTAGCAGGAGATTGAGAACGAAGAAGAAGAAGAGCATGCAAAAGACGAGAGGGGCTTTTATTCCTTTAGAGCAGTGTTTCCCAACCTCCGGTCCGCAGCCGGTTCACGAAAATGTTATTACTTCTTCTTCTTCTTCTTCGTACGCAGTCAGACAGTAACCATTATTTTTTCGAAAAAAGCGGCGGTCATCCTGAGGCTGTCGCCACAGCCATAGAGCTTGTCTTGCAGTTCCACTGGTGATGGCCACATCTGCTCTCTCTGATCCTCGTATGTCGGGCAGTTCTGCAGCAGATGTTCAGTGGTCATTTTACCAGTACCGCACGGGCATTCGTCGGTACACCCTATCTTCAATTTGTTGAATAGGTGGTACCTCAGTCTATTGTGGCCAGTGCGAAGTCTGAAGACAACGACCTGCTCTCTTCGGTTCAACTGGTAATATGCATCGTTTTTGGTGTAACCAGTATGTTCGGTTTCCCATTTGGTCATGTATCTGGCTTTGATAAGCCGTTTTGACTCTTCGTACGTCATACTAGTATCTGTTTGTGGTAGTCTTGCACCTTCTTTTGCCAGTCTGTCTGCCTCCTCGTTGCCTTGGATGTTGCAGTGTGATGGGACCCACTGTACCACTACCCTTTTTGGTGCGGACTGCTGACACAGTTTGCAGAGTGCTGCTCTTAAGTCATTAAGCTCAGTGTTTTTCTGGCTTTTTAGCGCTGTGACTACGGCGAGAGCATCTGTAAGCAGGACTATATGGCTTTCATTTTCACTGTGTGTCACCATTTCTTCCACTGCCGCCCTCAGTGCCTCTGCCTCCGCTCTGAAATTGCTTGTGTACTTACCAGTAGCGAATGACAGTGTTATTTTTCTGCCATTTGGTAGGTTCAGGAATGCTCCTGCCCCTCCGTTCTGTGTAGTGTTTGTTACAGAGCCGTCGGTGTATGCATGGGTCCAGTCCATGCTTGGGTAGCTTTTCGATATGAAGCTTAGGGTAGTATCTCTCCTTTCTTTTTCAATCTGGCAGTTTTTGTTTCCAATACCTGGTATATTTTCTACCACCTCTGGAAATATATGCTGCCTCCAGGTAGGTTTTCGTACAGTAGTGATGGGTTTTGGTGTTGTTAGTGCGTTTATGGGATCTTCGTGCATCTTTGCTTTGGCTATTTCTGCAAAGTTTCTTCGCTTTAATTTTCCCATTTCCATAATTGTTTAGTCTCTGGTGCATTGGATGGTCAGTCAGTCTTCGGAGTTTCTCTGACTGCAGCTGGGCTCTGCAGTCTCTTCTATCGGTCATGGATTGCAGTTTTGTAATATTTTCAAGTTCTACAATTGGCGTTGACTTCATGCCTCCTGTTATAACTCTCATGGCTTGGTTTTGAAGTTTGCTAACTTTATCGAAGTTCGCCTTTGCTGCTGTTGTCCATGCCGCAATGCCATAATCGAGAACTGGTCTCACTCTTCCAGTGTACAGTTTCTTTAGTATGCCTTCGTCTGCTCCCCAGCTTGTGCCAGCAAGTTTCCTCATGATTGCGATTCTTTCCCTGGCTCTCATTCGGTTTCTCTCAATCTGACTTTTCCATGTCATGCGCCGATCAAATGTTACTCCCAAATAGGTTGGGTTGTCGTTTGGCTGCAGGAATTTGCCATTTAGACTTAATTTGGTATTTTCGGGTTTTAATGAAAGCGAGAATATTGTGCATGTGGTTTTCTCCTCGTTTATTTTGACCAGCCATGAGTTCGCCCACTCTTCCAGCGATGTTAGGGCCGTCTGCATCCGATTTCTTGCTATGGTGAGATTCTTTTCAGAGGTCCACATAGCCAGATCGTCTGCAAACATTGAGCTATGGACTCTTCTTGGTATATTCTCTGTAATATCGTTTATATATACCAGGAAGAGTGTGGGTGACAGTACTCCCCCTTGGGGTACTCCCTGCTGGAGTGTCACCTTTTTGCTCATCTGCCCTTGTACTTGGACTCTGGCCCTTCTTCGTTTGAGGTAGTGGTTGATCCACTTGTACATTTTCCCACAAATATCACTTCTTCTTAGCTTGACTCTAAGTCCGTCTTTCCAGACTTTTTCAAATGCCTTTTCCAGATCCACCCAAACAGCTACTGTGTGTTTCTGTGCCTGGTAGGCATCTTCTATCTCCTGCGCTATGAGGATGACCTGGTCTTCAGTGGATCTGTGCTGTCTAAAGCCGGCTTGCTGTGGAATTAGTATTCGTTTTTCTTCCAGATGCCACATCAGTCTGGTGTTTATCATCCGTTCCATCAGCTTGCCGACACAGCTCAGTAGGCTGATGGGCCTGTATCCATTTGGATCTGTTTTGTCCTTTCCTGTTTTTGGTACTGGTACCAGTATTGCGTCTTTCCATGCCTGGGGTACAATTCCCCTTTTCCAGCTTTGGTTCAGGACCGATAGCAGTTTCCTCTTCACTGTTTGGCCCAGCCCCATCATCATTTCGTTTGTTATCCCGTCTTTTCCGGGAGATTTCCTTTTCTTTAATGTTATCATAGCCTCTTCCATTTCGCGCATTGTTAATTTGGCCATCATGTGCTCTTCAGGTGCCGTATTCATGTTGTCGTGGAAAATGTTATTACGACTTAACCCCTTAGCTGCACCTTGAAATGAACTTGTCTTGTTTTATCCACTTGTGCCCCGAGACTCCGTGGATTGCCGTAGTTTTCTGTCTAGGACCAGACGCGTCGCTGAAGTAGTCGTCATCCCATGACGATTTAGAATATCCGCAACATTTCCCATCCATCTAGTTCTTGGTCTGCCAAGGTTGCGAAAACCGGGACGTCGTGAGTTATAGGCGCACAGGGGTAGCTGGTCAGCTTGCATTTTCATTAGGTATTGATTCTCTGCTTGTCAATATATTCAGTGCAGAGTCTTGCTTCATCTATTCTTCCCACATCTTCATTGCGCATTCTGTCTCTCCTAGTTACGTTGATTATTTTCTGGAGACATCTCATCTCACATGTCGAGATCTTTCTCTCTAGAGTTTTTGTTAAAGTCCATGTTTGGCGCTGGTAACAGAGAGTTGGCATGAATATACTGTTGATTAGCATTCTTTTTGTGGACATGTTTATGTTAGGGTGTTTCAATAATGGTGACGGCTGATATGCTATTTCATTTGCTTTTTTGGCACCTGATCTCAATCTCTCAATCTAAACCTCCATCCTGTGTGAAAACACTGTCCAAGTACTTGAACTGCACTTGTTTGATCTTGGTCCCGTTTACAGCAATGTTCATGTTTTCAGACGATCTGCTTATCTGCATAGTTTCTACTTTGGATGTGTTAATTCTCATACTGTATCTTTCACATACAAAGTTGAGCGCAGTCAGATGTTGCTGCAGATAATCTTCACTCTCGTAAAGTAGACATTGATCATCTGCAAAAAAGGAGTTAATTTAACCTATCAGCCTCTGTCCTTTCTTTCTTTGCATTTCTTGGCAGATGCTCCAATTTGGCTTCCTGCGTTATTCTGTCCATTTGTGTTGAAGACTAGTAGCGACAATAAACACCCTTGTCTCACCCCAGTTGTTATCTCCATTGTTTCGGCCAGACCATCTGTTGTTCTTACTACACTTTGACCCCACTGGTACAGTGATTGAGTTTCCGATCGTATTCGATTTATTTCGCTTAGTTGTCTCAGGGTGAATAAAGCTCCTGCCTTGTAGAAAACCAAATTGCGCCCCACTCAGCAATCATATAGAGGCTGGAAAATCGAATGAAACATATTAAAAATATTTTGACTTACAAAACAAATCTTATAAAGAAAATAGAGCAGCAAAAATAGACTTGGAAAAAAAAAAACTTGATAAAAAGATCGACTGTTAGCAAGAGCTTTTCTTTCTATGTTCGACATAAACAGAGAACGAAAGACACAGTTGGCCCACCTAAAGATCGTACAGGAAAAGTAATAAGTGTGAACAGGGATGCTGCTAATCAACTCAATCAGAACTTTGGCACAGTCTGTACAAAAGAAGACTGCTCCCTGATCCCAGAGACATTATTTTCTAACGGGACATGCACACAGAAGGATTAATATCGTTCTGCATTACCGAGAAAATAGTTTTACAAGAATTGGATAGGTTGAAGGTGGATAAATATCCTAGTCAAAACGGTATTCATCCAAAATTACTGTTTGAACTTCGAAGCCAGTTAGCAAAACCATTATCGGTATTTTATTCTCCGGAGGAAGTGGATCTATTGAGATCGGATTTAGATACGATTCAAAAAGGGTCTGAGAGCTGGCAGATGGAGTTTAGTGTAGCAAAATGTAGTCCTCCACGTGGGAAGATCCAATAATGAATATAATTACAGGATGGGAGAGAACCCTATTAGGACAATACAAAAAGTAAAGAGACCTAGGAGTTATAATAGATCATACAGGAAAGTTGCGGGAGCAAGTCCAAGTGGCAGCAAAAAAGGCTAATGCCATGTTGGGCATGATAAAAAGAAACATTTCACATAAAAACAAGGAAGTACAAATTAAATTATGTAAATTATTAGTGAGACATAAATTGGAGTGCTGTGTTCAGTTGTGGGGTCCATATAATAGAATGGGTATAAACAATCTGGAAAGAGTACAAAGAAGAGCTACAAAAATGATCGCGGGTTTTCAGAATTATAATTATGAGGAAAGACTAAAAAAGACTGATCTTCAATGTCTCGAACAAAGAAGCATTTGAGGTGACTTTATACAAGTGTATAAATTGATGAAACCCCAAGCAGAGAACATCATTGCCGAGGAGCAAGCAGGGTTCAGACAGGGAAGAAGCACTATAGAACATATATTTAATTTAAGGCGGCTAAGCGAGAAATATCTAGAACAGCAGCAAAAAATGTATCATGTGTTTGTTGATTTTAAGAAGGCGTTTGATAGGGTATGGCATAAAGCGCTATGGGCAACCATGAGGATGTATAAAATCAACGGAAATATTGTAACGGTCCTTGAACACCTGTATGACAAGGCGTCCAGCGCAGTTCTTGTGAATGGGAGGCGAGGAGACTGGTTTCGCACATCAGTTGGTGTGAGACAGGGGTGTACACTCTCTTCAACTCTTTTCAATGTATTCGTTGAGGGAATTATGAGTGAGGGACTTGGAGGTCACGTTGGTACTGTCAAGAGAGGAGGCCGAACGAATATCAACCTTCGTTTTGCAGATGGTATCGACGGGTTGGTGGGTTCAGCAGCATAACTCCAGGAATGGGTCAGAAGGCTCGACGAAACAGCTTTTGACTATAGTATGGAGATAAACGCTGGAAAGACTAAATTAATGACCAACAACGCCGAAGGCTTCAACAGCAGGATAAAAGCTAATGGTCAAAAACTCGAAGTGGTTGACCGTTTTAAATATCTAGGGTCGATTGTCAGTGATGAAGGATCAAATTGTGATGTGTTGGCCAAAATAGCACAGACAATAGCGGCGCTTGAACGGCTTAACAAAATTTGGCAAGATAAACGGTTAGTACTATGCACGAAAATCAGATTAATGTGTACACTGGTCCTGTCAATATTCCTCTTTGCTTGTGAGACGTGGACAGTTACAGCTGACCTTCAGCGAAGGATACAGGCATTGGAGATGAGATATTTCCGAAGACTTTTAAACGTCACGTACAAAGATCGAGTTACAAATGAGGAAATACGAGATAGAATTAGAACAGCGTGGGGACGGCGTGGCCTAGTGGTTAAGTGGCACGGCTCACAACCAGAAGGTGCTGGGTTCGATCCCCATCACAGCACCGGCCGTTACCCCGGGGAAGCAAACCCTTAGAAAATGCAGGAGGAAGCAGACCCTTACATAAAATGCATGCTGAAGTCGGATGCACTGGGCCGACAGACGCAAAATAAAAACCACAGTGTAACGCACACACGCCTTGGGGAACAGATAAATAAGGCGAACGCAAAAAACAAAAAAAAATTACAACAGCAATAGGGCCTTTTGAAGACGTCTTGACAACTGTCAAAAAAAGAAAACTCGCTTGGTACGGTCACAAATCGAGATCAAATGGTCTTGCAAATACGATCATCCACGGAAAGGTGCAAGGCAGACGACGAAGAGGCCGTCCCAAAAAGAGGTAGGAGGACAACATAAAAGAATGGGCCAATCTCCGACCAGAAGAGGCACAGGCAGCGGCCGCTGACAGAGAAGGGTGGCATGGTGTTGTGAGGATGTCTTCACGTGTGCCCCAACGACCTCATCGGTTACGGGATGACCCTGATCTAACCTGATAAATGGAAACGATAAATTAGACTTTGCCAAGTTTTTCAAAGTACAACCGGCTACAAGAACAAGAAGGTGCAGTCTCAAATGGTTTAAATACAGGTCTAGATTAGATATTAGGAGGTATTTTTTTAGTCAGAGAGTGGTGAATTTTTAAATTGCATAGGCGCAGGATGTAGTGGAAGCAGAGTGAGTTATTGCATTTAAAAATAGATTGGATGCTCACGGTATTTTCGGTATCCGTACAGTGAAATAAACTGGTTGTATACAGACTCTGCAGAGCCTTCTAAACCAGTATAATGAAGTCAAGTTAAGTTAAGGTACTAGGATCGGCCGAATCCTCTGCGTCACGATTTTTGCAAACAGTTTTCCTGTGTGGCTTAGAAGCAATATCTCCAGGTAAGCATCGCACTATTCTTTTGTTGCCTTTGTTTTTCCAGATTGATTGGCACTATGATATGTTTCTGTCAGTCTTCGGGGACTCTACTTTGCTCAAAGCTGCTGAGAATATTCTACGTAATCATTTTACTCATAGGTATCAACAAGTTTTAATTGTCTCGCAGGTTATCCCGTCCGCACCTGCAACTTTACTATTTGAGCTTTTTTTAAAGGAGCTTTTTTTGAGCTCTGTTTTTCCTGTGTTTGATCTCTTAACTTAACTTAACGTCTTTATACTGGTTTAGAAGACTATGCAGAGTCTGTATACAACCAGTTTCATTTACATTACCTTGCTCTAAAAGCTATGCGTATCCAATGCATTCTTAAATAAGCCAATTATCCTTGCCTATACTACTTCCTGTGACAATGCATTCCAAGCATTCACCACTCTCTGACTTTAAAAAAGATTTCCTAAGGTCTAATCAGGGCCTTTCTTTAGTTAATTTGTAGTTATGCCCTCTTGTTCTTGTAGGTGGCTGCATTTTGAAAAAAAACTTGTTATAGTCTAATTTATTCGTTCTTATAAACCTGTTTTAACTCTCCTCGAATTCCTCTCTTTTCTAGCCACTGTAGGTCGGCTTTTCCAAGTCTTTTCTCATAACTGTAATTCTAGAATCCCACTATCAGCTGTATCGCCCTTTTGTGTATCCTCTCCAGCATGTTTATATTCCCTCTATGACAAAGACTCCACACATGCTTAGCTTCAACTGTATTAGGTTCATACTGCAAACGATGCGGAAAGATAGCACAAGAGCTCATACTTTCATCAGTGTAGTTACTCCAGCCATGGTATACAGCTGTATGGTGTGCAACATGAGGAAAGCTGATGCAGATAGCATCCGCGTTACCCAACGACCTATGGAATGAAGAACATTAAAGATCTCCATACAAGACAACTCCACAACGTAGTAATCAAACGTCGAACTTCCTTCAACGACTTCATAGATGTCGCACTGTAACGAAACTACAGATGGGCCGGCTATGTGGTGCGCCTACCGGACAACAGGTGAACACGCAGAGTTAAGTCCTGCTGGCTCTACAATTGTAGACAGCCTCGCCAACTACCGAGGTTGAGCTGGAGAGATAGCCTGAAAGAGGTTCTGGGTCCTACATGGTACACCAAAGCAAAAGAACGAAATGAGTTTACTCAACATTTGGAGACCTGGCACCAGTGGCACATGCTTGATTAAATACCAGGACTTAAATATTTAGAGATTTCAGTTGTTGCCGTGTGCCCCTTTTCTAATGGTGATCTGAGCATTTACTAATTTTTCTTAATTGTTAATCCAGCGATAATTCTAGTGTAGATCTGATGATAATCCCGTTGTACTTGGCGAATGCTGGTAAAATAAGCCTGGCTCATTCACATGTGCTGGGAAGTTTAACTGCAGAGCACGCACTTGCGCGCACACACACACACACACACACACACACACACACACACACACACACGCACGCACGCACGCACGCACGCACACACACACGACAACAACAACATATTGCTATAAGAAAGTATCTCTTCCATCTACTGACAAATTTATGATATATTTAATATCTGCAATTTTCTCGAATGCTGATTACGGTAAATATCAATCATAGCCCGTCGGTCCTCTCGGTGCATTGACCATTGACAACATCCCGCCAGTATACACGGTTCCGTGGGCCAGTATTCAATTGCAAGTCTTGTGGAATATGTTCGGCTGTCGGTGCTGCTTGTCTTAATGTACACACATGTAGTAGAACCAATGTTACCATGTGTTAGTGGCCATTCTTCTTCTTCTTCGTTCGTTCTCAATCTCCCGCTACCAAACCCTGAAAGGGCTTAAGTAGCAGAATGTAGTCCAGAGAACGGAATGCGTTGTGTCGTAGTTTACAGCTTGACTGCGATATTTGCACCTTTCGGTCCAACACATCCGACTTCAGCAATCATTTTTTGAGTACCAAATTAGCATTCCCTTTTCAATCCCTTCTCCTTAGCCAGCCTGCCCTACTGCAGCCTGTTATCCAGGATCGCCACGTGGAGGTGTAGAAGGGTCTTGGCAGCTTTGGGTCGCTGACCACTGCAGCTCATGCGCTGCTCAGCATCTTGATCCCAGTGGCCATTCAATCTGTTATGTTCCGTTCTTATGCGGAACATGATCACTTGCTACATTGGATAAAGGTAGCGATGGTGTCACTCGTTTGGTCGACTTTCGTCCTCTTTTCTTAAAAGGTGCTTGTTTTTGCGTTCTCGTGTTGCTCCCTCCTTTGCTAACCTGTCCGCTTTTTCGTTGCCTAGAATGTCACAGTGTGATGATATCCACTGTAGCACTACACTTCTCTTGGCTTTAAGTTCGCTAAAGGCAAATTTAAGCTCTGGCAGTTTATCAATGAGGGCTTGAAGAACTGGAATTGCACCTGAAAAGGAATACAACCTGCTGGCATTGTCTCGTTGTGTTGTTTATTATTTACATCAGAGGCATATCAATACCAAGTCAAAAATGAAAAATGTATTTGAAAATACTTGAACAAAGAATAAAATCAATTGTTGATCCTCCGCTGAGCTAAGCCACAAAAAATGACGTCCTGTAATCGGATGTGTCAGGACGAAAGGCGCAGATATCGTAGCCTCGCAGAACTACCCACAACACCACGACTTTTTCAAGACAAACCCCGAAGAGGAAGAAGAAGCGTGATATTTTGGGTGGGGCTCGCCCTCCCTCTTCGATCCTTAATCTCTTAGTCAGGCTGCATGGTTGCAGTCTGTTTCCTAGGCCGCCTCTTGGAGGCGGAATATGGCCGTAGACAGCTATGATTCGATAACTCAGATTCAAGCAGCCGACTATGAGTTGCTGGCTGCTGTCGGCTCGTCCACTTCTGCGTCTTAGACCCGAATACAAGACTACGACAAGTATGTGAGCTTTCACTATAGTGTTCAACATTTACACGGACAGAATAACATTGCAAACTAGTCAAATTGCAACACAAGTTGTAGAATTCCACATAATTCTTCTTCTTATGATCACATCATTGATGTTTATACCATCGGGCAAGTTTCCGCGATGAACTCGACCGTTGACTGTAGTTGCTCTTTAGCTCCATACAGCTTTGATTGTAGTGTTGAATCATTTGGCCAGTGTATCCTCCTTAACTGACCATACAGAGGACCGTCCTGCAAAACAATTCCACATAATAAGAGAAGAACTCAACTCACTCATTACATGAACTACTCTTTGCAGACGGCCAAAGCCTAATATACGAGTACTATGAAAGACTCATACGTATATGGATAGTGCAGTTTGGAAAAGATATAATATGAATATTAGCACGTCAAAGAATGAAACTATGAAGATTAGCAGAACAGGTCCACCTAACATGCATGTACACAATATTCAGCATAACTTAACGTTTTTGTACTGGTTTAGAAGACATATCAGAGTCTGTAGACAACCAGTCACATCTGTACTACACTAGTGTAAAAACTATGCACAACCAATCTATTCTTAAATGCATTAACTGTCTCTGTCTCCATCACCTCCTGGGGTAATGCATTCCAAACATTCACCACTCTCTGACTAGAAAAATATTTCTTTATATCAAATCTGGAGCTTTATTTAGTTAATTTGTATCTATGCCCTCTTGTTCTCGTTGGTGGTTGTATTTTGAAAAAAAATTGTTTTAGTCTAATTTTACCTTTCCTTGAATTATCTTATAAACATGTATTGTCACCTGGAATTCTTCTCTTTTCTAGACAAGGTAGGCAGGTTTTTCTGAGTCTTTCCTTGTAACTGTAATTCTGGAATCCCACTATCAGTTTTGTCGCTCTTCTTTGTATCCTTTTCAGCATGTTTATGTTTATATCTTCTCTTCAATAAGGACTCCACACCTGTACACAGTGCTCCAATCTAGGTTTAACTAATGCTTCCTATAGTTTAACAATCACCTCCTTACTCCTATGTTTAATATTTCTTTTTATCATACCTAACATTGCATTTGCCTTGTTCACTGCTACCTGGACTTGCTCATTCATTTTTCCTGTATGCTCTAGTAAAACCCCTACGTCCCTTTCCTCATCTATCATTCCTTATAAATCATTCTCTCCCATTCTGTAACTATGTTCCACATTGGATCTACCCATGCGGATGACTGTAAATTTATCTATATTAAACTCCATTTGCCATTTCACAGACCAGTCTTGAATTTTATCTAAATTCACATCTGCTATAGATGATACGCTTCTACATAGTTTTGTGTCATCTGCACATTTTTCCATCCTGGATTCTATATCAATGTCAAAATCGTTTATATATATCAAGAACAATATCGGTCCTAAAATCTTGTCCAAGAGTTCAATGCTGTGAATTATTTGTATAGATCACGAACATGAAATATGTGATATAGAAATTGAAACTAGATGTCAGAAAGTCCCTGCTGCGACTTATCAACTGTCACTTCTTAAACAAACGATATCATCTTGCAAACCAAACGTCCAAAGCAACAATTGACAGTTTACTTATACTAACTTTGTCCTACCAATATCAAATGCGGTACTTATCCAAGGTAGGGAAGTGAAAAATACAATTTGTGAAATGAAATGTCAAAGATAAAATGAGAAATTATGACAATACAAATATGCTGAGGATTACTCCCTGTGTTGAATACATAGCACGACAGAAAATACGAGGGTTCGATCAACTCATGAGATTTCCCGATCAACTATCACAGAGCGATTACAGCAAAGATCTGGTAACATGGCTCAAAGAAAATCGCGTAGCAGATGGATAGATGCCGTAAAAGAAATCCTACAAAATCACGGACTTACAACAACCGGATCAACACACTTGGCACTAGAAAGGCAACTTATGGTTCACAATGCGCTAAACGACACTTGTGTATAGAAAAGTAAAGTAAGTAAAAATTGACAATTTTATAAAAAGTCGAATGAATACTTTGGAACCACATCACTTCGACTTCCGGAGAAAGTTGTAAATACACACAGCAGTACCAGTAGTATCTTGCGATTGAAACAAAAGCATTTCACGTCTCTTTCAGAAATGTCTTTGGTAAACTATGGTGCCAGTGATGAAAGTGACACTAGTGATGCTGATGATGGTAACATCACAACAAATGTGCAGACCGCAAAAAATACGAAAAAAACGGATGTTATGTCTGGTCACATAAGTGACGAAGATGACTTCGATGCAGCAGTTGGCTCTACATCGGTTACATCAAGTTCAGCAACCAGGTTAGGATTGAGATTAGCTCACGTTTCTCATAATGCTGGACAGCTAAGCAGTAGCACGGATGATAATGTAAACTCAACATCAATTACCACGTTGGAAGGTAAGCAGATAAGAAGCCAACAATAATTATTAATTGTCAAGCATAGTAATAGTATGATAGTGGTTAAGTGGATCGGATAGGAAAAAACCCGAGAGTATCCTCATTCTGAGAGGATTCTTCTTTGCGTTCAGGATCTTCTGGCCATGCTATATCTGCAGGCCAGTCGCCATGATGAAGTCTATAGTCTTCACCAGGTCGGAGCGGCTGCCCCACAGCTTTTTTCTCATTTCCGTACCCTCTGGCCAGGCCTGGCATCTCATTCCCCTATAGATTGGGCATTCCTGTAGAATATGCTCCGAGTCAGAGTTCTGGCATCCTGTTCCACATAGGCACTCATCGGTGTGTGAGATCTTCAGTCGGTAAAGATGTTCTAGTAGTCTGCAGTGTCCAGTTATCATGTTAAATAAGGTAGTTTGTTTATTTCTTTTGAGTTGGTGAATTGGATCTGGCGTACTGCTTGCCTTATGTTTCTGTCTTCTCTCCATTGGTGTATAAACTGATTTCTGATGATGTTCTTGATTTCTCTGTATGGTACTCGATGATTAAATTGTGCCTTAGCTCAGAGTACACCTTCAGCAGTTTTGAGAACACTGGAATGTCCAATACTATTTTCATGAACAGTAGCTTCCCCCAAACACAATCAATCAGTCTTGATGTTAAAGCCTGCCTTCACTTCATCATCCACCAGCTTCAAAGCCGAATCAGGCAGAAGCTGGAAGTCATCCTATTCTTCTTTCAGCAACTCAACATGTACTTGTGATTCAAATATGGCTATTAGATGTACAGTGACATTGTAGCTCACTTCCTCTCTCATTGCGGGGTCTAGAACAACCACGTCATATAACATAGCATTCTTAAAAGGAAATTGTGCACACTTTTTCTCACCACTCCGGCATATAATGTCCCTACATCAGTGAAAAATTGTTTTTGGATTGCAAGTGAGAGAATAGCTTCAACATGCATAGATTCTCTGGCTGTAATGCTGACATAAATCAGTTCATCAATGTGTTTCACATTTTCTGGCAGCAATATTAATTTCTGTGAGATTCATTTGCTTTACCAAATTTCATCTGAATGAATTTCATCATAAATTTACAAAGGAGTCAATGCATTTCAGGCACTAGAGCATCAATCTTGAACTCATCAATTTGGAAGAAAGTGTTCAAAACATTTTGCACAAAAGGAGAGCTATATTGTCAATATATTCTTCAAATAATCATGGATACGTTGACTTTTCCAGGCTTCTCAACGTCACAGTAGCTTTTTAAATAGCTCAGCAGAGCGAAATACTGATTCAGTGTTTTGATGACTACATTCAGAAATGACAGCCATCTGGTGGGATAGAGTTTCAATATCTGAAGAGGGAAGGGTCAATTTCAGTAAATAATATAAATAATATCTAGAAATCTGTGTAATCCATCTTTTGTATGGAACTGTGCTAAAAAAACATATATCCACAAACAAGTAATCAATTGGCACACATAACTTTTTCTTTGATCAACTGATGCTGTGCTTCTAGCCCAGTGAAGTTTTTGAAGGAGACTGCGATTCAGTTATTCACAGAATCCCACAGCCTTTCAAACATGGTAAATTCCCCCGACCAGACCACCCCCTCCTCCACCCCGGTCTGTACAAGTATGGCAGTTCCGCAGGACATGCTTCGGTGCCCGCCCGGAAGCTCCACAACATCATGCAGTGGTGTCTTTGAAACCAACTCTGTAGAGGTGGGCCTTGAGTCTGCAATGTCCCGTTCTGAGTCTGAAGATCTTTGTCTACTTATCTATGCTGTCACTCTCCGGGATGCATTCCCTGTGCTAAATCTCTCCACTCCACCCCCATGGATCATCCGATGAGTGTATTTGCTTATATAATAATTTGGCTGCTGTTTTTACACACAAACTGGCTAAATGACACACTCAATCAATGTTGAAGATGTTCTCATTCATTTCTCTAAAGCGGGTCAAAACTTAATTCTGACATCCCACCCATTGCAGTTGTCACTGGAAAATCCAGAAAATATTCCCATGCCTTCTCATTCTCCCTCATAACAGCATCAAAGACTGCCTGTACAGTGCCCCCAGTTAATATTGATGTGTCTAAAATGCATTTTTTTGGTACAATTGTTTTCCTAAAACACACAAAACGAGATTACTAGTTGTTTTGCCTCATTTTTGTTACTGCTCTCGTTGATCATTAACAAAAATGGTCCTGTTTTACAACACTGAATTATAGGGTTGTGAAGGATGGAGAAAGTCACGAGTTGAGGATTTGTATCCTTTTCGTGCATTTGAAATTGGCATTATCAAGAAACATTTGCGCAACTAAATCAGTGAAACGTTCATTAGTTGAAGCTGGCAAATTATTCTCAGCAAACAATTGACAGAATAACACTTCACTTTCTGTAATATCGACTGATACCAATATTTTATTGTGTAAAAAAACATGTAAATTCATTTGTTTACAATCTTTTGTTGTAACTAAACAGTCATTCTTGTGCAGTCATTTCAAAATCGTTTGTTAGGTCATACAGACCCGAAACAGTTACTTTAATCTCTTTTCTACAAGATAAACAAAGCAAATATTTTCCACCTTTTGTAGATGCAGAAATAATTCCTGGGTAATTATTTTCCCTTTCCTGTCTGTGACATCCAGTGCATTTTCATCTTTTCGCTGAAGTTGTCCCTTAGCTGACAATGTGTCGGTTTAATTGTATACCTAATTTCTTACTATGTTGTCGGCTATTACCAGAAGCGCAACAGAGTTATGTGCTTAACACAGTCTACATCGAGTTGTCTTCCCACATACAGGGTTGTGTTCAGTGGTAACCTTTTCTTCTAAAATGTAATATTTTATTTTATTGTTGAAAGATTTTGGATATCCACATATTATTTATGAAATACGGCATATCACTTATAAAATCCTGTATCGAATACAGTGGAACCATATCACTTGACACGCATGAGTGTAGACTAGTGTAAGTATAACATTCTAAGCATATTGGAATGGAGACAAGAAGATTTTGCATGAGGCTTTCAAGCACATCATGTAAACACGAATTGCTACAGAAACCACGACAAGAGCACACATGTTTTGATATAGTATTCCTACTGTAATAAAGACAGCTGAAAGAGCGCTTGCTATGCTTTGTAGGGAGCAAATTGCAGTTCTCAATGTGCGATTCATAGGTGACAGCTGTAATGACCAAAGCTATGCTTTGTATGGAGCGAATAAGGCACAAGAAAGTGATAGTATGCTACTTCTTCTTCTTCTGCGTTTGTTCTTAATCTCCAGCTACCAAGCCCTAAATATGGCTTTGCAAGAAGCAGGATGTAGTCCAGAGAATGGAATGCGTTGTGTCGCTAGTTTACAGCTTGACTGCGATATTTGCACTTTTCGGTCCTTCTTCTTCTTCGTACGCAGTCAGACAGTAACCATTATTTTTTCGAAAAAAGCGGCGGCCATCCTGAGGCTGTCGCCGCTGCCATAGAGCTTGTCTTGCAGTTCCACTGGTGATGGCCACATCTCTCTGATCCTCGTATGTCGGGCAGTTCTGCAGCAGATGTTCAGCGGTCATTTTACCGGTACCGCACGGGCATTCGTCGGTATCACCTATCTTCAATTTGTTGAATAGGTGGTACCTCAGTCTATTGTGGCCAGTGCGAAGTCTGAAGACAACGACCTGCTCTCTTCGGTTCAACTGGTAATAGGCATCGTTTTTGGTGTAACCAGTATGTTCGGTTTCCCATTTGGTCATGTATCTGGCTTTGATAAGCCGTTTTGACTCTTCGTACGTCGTACTTGTATCTGTTTGTGGTAGTCTTGCACCTTCTTTTGGCAGTCTGTCTGCCTCCTCGTTGCCTTGGATGTTGCAGTGTGATGGGACCCACTGTACCACTACCCTTTTTGGTGCGGACTGCTGGCACAGTTTGCAGAGTGCTGCTCTTAGGTCATTAAGCTCAGTGTTTTTCTGGCTTTTTAGCGCTGTGACTACGGCGAGAGCATCTGTAAGCAGGACTAAATGGCTTTCATTTTCTTTATGTGTCACCATTTCTTCCACTGCCGCCCTCAGTGCCTCTGCCTCCGCTCTGAAATTGCTTGTGTACTTACCAGTAGCGAATGACAGTGTTATTTGTCTGCCATTTGGTAGGTTCAGGAATGCTCCTGCCCCTCTGTTCTTAACTTAACTTAACGTCTTTATACTGGCTTAGAAGACCCTGCAGAGTCTGTATACAACCAGTTACATTTACATCACCTTGCTCTAAAATCTATGCGCATCCAGTTTATTCTTAAACGCATTAACTGTCCCTGCCTCCACCACCTCCCCTGGCAATGCATTCCAAGCAGACACCACTCTCTGACTAAAAAAATATTTCCTAATATCTAACCTGGACCTCTCTTTAATCAGCTTGTAGCTATGCCCTCGTGTTATTGTAGGTGGCTGTATTTTAAAAAACTTGTTATAGTCTAATTTATCGATTCCTCTGATCATCTTATAAACCTGTATTAAGTCACCACGAATTCTTCTCTCTTCGAGACACTGTAGGCCCGTTTTTCTGAGTCGTTCCTCATAACTGTAATTCTGGAATCCAACTATCATCTTTGTCGCTCTTTTTTGTATTCTTTCTAGCATGTTTATGTCCCCTCTATGATAAGGACTCCACACCTGTACACAGTACTCCAATCTAGGTCTAACTAAAGCTTTATACAGTTTGACGATCACTTCCTTGCTCCTATGTTTAATATTTCTTTTTATCATACCTAACATTGCATTTGCCTTTTTCACTGCTACCTGAACTTGCTCACTCACCTTTCCTGTATGATCTATTATAACCCCTAGGTCCCTTTCCTTATCTATCTTTCTAATATTGTTTTCTCCCATTCTGTATTTATGTTCCATATTGGATCTACCCATGTGGATGACTGTACATTTATCTACATTAAACTCCATTTGCCAGCTTACAGACCATTCTCGAATTTTATCTAAATCCGACATCAATATATCCACTTCCGCTTTAGATGAGACACTACTGCATAGTTTTGTGTCATCAGCAAATTTTGAAATCATGGATCTCATATCAATGTCCAAATCATTTATATATATCAAGAACAAAATTGGTCCCAAAACTGAGCCCTGTGGCACACCACTTTTCACTTCACTCCACTCAGAGTACTCCTTATTTATGCCCACCCTCTGCCTTCTTCCTGTTAACCAATTTTCAATCCATTTGGCAACTTCGCCACCTATTCCATGTGATTTTAACTTTCGAAATAATCTTTGATGAGGTACTCTATCAAAGGCCTTTGCAAAGTCTAGATAAATAACATCCACTGGCTCCCCTTTATCTATGATTTTAGTAACCTCCTCCATGAATTTTAATAGATTTGTTAAGCATGATCTCCCTCTAGTAAACCCATGCTGACTATTTCTAATTAGATTAAATTTTTCTAAATGCATTACAATGTTTTCTTTGATTATTGACTCTAACAATTTACAGACTATGCTCGTTAAACTCACCGGTCTATAATTTGCTGGATCTGATTTTTTGCCTTTTTTGAATAAGGGGATCACTCCTGCATCTTTCCAATCCCGTGGAACAATCCCTTTTGTAAGTGATTGAGAACATAATATAGCCAATGGTTTTGCTAGTTGGTTTCTAATTTCATACAGCAATTTTGGGTGAATACCATCTTGACCTGGACATTTATTCACTTTCAACCCCTCCAATTTTTTAAAAACCATTTCCTCTGTAATACAGATTGATCTTAATCCCGCTGTATCCATGTCTCTTTGAAAAATATCTATAGGCTCTGGGATCTCGGAGCAGTCCTCCTTTGTGAAGACTGTGCCAAAGTACTGATTAAGCAGATTAGCAGCCTCCCTATTCTCACTTATTATTTTCCCTGTACTGTCTATGAGAGGGCCTACTTTGTCTTTCGTTCTTTGTTTATTTCTAACATAAGAAAAGAAGCTTTTACTGTCAGTCTTGATCCTCTGAGCAAGTTTTTTTTCAAAGTCTATTTTTGCTGTTTTATTCACTTTCTGAGATATGTTCTGCTTGTCCAAATATTTTACATATGTTTCTTTTGATTTACCTGCCTCTATATATTTTTGCCATGCTTTATTTTTTGCTCTTCTACATTTCACTACAAATCTAGTTATCCACTTTTTACGCTTGGGGTTTACCTCCCTACATGGAACACATTCCTCTTTTAGCGTTTCTAGAACTGTTTTAAAACTTTCCCACTCCTGTTCAACATCTGTTCCTACAATAATATCTTTCCAGATTATGTGGTTCGCTGCCTCTTTCATCCTCTTAACATCTGTCTTAGAGTAGTCGTATGTTCGCGTGTTTATGTTTACTTCTTTCCCTGCAATAAGATCCCAACGGATGATTTGATGGTCACTTGAGCCAAACAGTTCCCCAACGGTAACGTTTTCAATCATATTTTCCTCTGTGGTAAAAACTAGGTCGAGTATGTTTTTGCCTCTGGTGGCTGCTTCTACATGTTGAATTAAAAAATTGTCAGTTATGCACGTAACAAAAGGTTTTGACTCTACAAGTGCTTCTGCCATATCCCATTTTATTTCTGGATAGTTGAAATCTCCCATTAATAATAATTTCCCTTTACTTGCCTTTGCTATGCTACTAATCAGCTCCTCATCTTCCTCTTTTTGACTTGATGGACATCTATAGCACACTCCAATCACTGTTTTTTCACCCCCACTTTCTATTTCTCCCCATACACTTTCATTTTTGTTACCACATGATAAATAATCTTTGATCGTTATATTAACAGAATTTATACAGTATAATAAAACGCCACCTCCCTTAGTCTTGTCTCCAATTATCCTATCTTTCCTTAACATTGTATATCCCTCAATTTCAAGTTCACTATCTGCAATCTCCTCATATGTCCATGATTCTGTTAACCCTATTATATCTGGTTTTTCTTCTTCTACATACAGTTCCAGAGAAACTTTGCAGAAATAGCCAAAGCAAAGATGCACGAAGATCCCATAAACGCACTAACAACACCAAAACCCATCACTACTGTACGAAAACCTACCTGGAGGCAGGATATATTTCCAGAGGTGGTAGAAAATATACTAGGTATTGGAAACAAGAAGTAAACATAAACACGCGAACATACGACTACTCTAAGACAGATGTTAAGAGGATGAAAGAGGCAGCGAACCACATAATCTGGAAAGATATTATTGTAGGAACAGATGTTGAACAGGAGTGGGAAAGTTTCTGTGTAGTGTTTGTTACAGAACCGTCGGTGTATGCATGGGTCCAGTCCATGCTTGGGTAGCTTTTCGATATAAAGCTTAGGGTAGTATCTCTCCTTTCTTTTTCAGTCTGGCAGTTTTTGTTTCCAATACCTAGTATATTTTCTACCACCTCTGGAAATATATCCTGCCTCCAGGTAGGTTTTCGTACAGTAGTGATGGGTTTTGGTGTTGTTAGTGCGTTTATGGGATCTTCGTGCATCTTTGCTTTGGCTATTTCTGCAAAGTTTCTCCGCTTTAGTTTCCCATTTCCCAAATTGTTTAGTCTCTGGTGCATTGGATGGTCAGTCAGTCTTCGGAGTTTCTCTGACTGCAGCTGGGCTCTGCAGTCTCTTCTATCGGTCATGGATTGCAGTTTTGTAATCTTTTCAAGTTCTACAATTGGCGTTGACTTCATGCCTCCTGTTATAACTCTCATGGCTTGGTTTTGAAGTTTGCTAACTTTATCGAAGTTCGCCTTTGCTGCTGTTATCCATGCCGCAATGCCCTACTCGAGAACTGGTCTCACTCATTCAGTGTACAGTTTCTTTAGTATGCCTTTGTCTGCTCCCCAGCTTGTGCCAGCAAGTTTCCTCATGATTGCCATTCTTTCTCTGGCTCTCATTCGGTTTCTCTCGATCTGACTTTTCCATGTCATGCGCCGATCAAATGTGACTCTCAGATAGCTTGTCGTTTGGCTGCAGGAATTTGCCATTTAAACTTAATTTGGTATTTTGGGGTTTTATTGAAAGCGAGAATATTGTGCATGTGGTTTTCTCCTCGTTTATTTTGACCAGCCATGAGTTCGCCCACTCTTCCAGCGATGTTAGGGCCTGCTGCATCCGATTTCTGGCTATGGTGAGATTCTTTTCAGAGGTCCACATAGCCAGATCGTCTGCAAACATTGAGCTATGGACTCTCCTTGGTATATTCTCTGTAATGTCGTTTATATATACCAGGAAGAGTGTGGGTGACAGTACTCCCCCTTGGGGTACTCCCTGCTCGAGTATCACCTTCTTGCTCATCTGCCCTTGTACTTGGACTCTGGCCGTTCTTTGTTTGAGGTAGTGGTTGATCCACTTGTACATTTTCCCACAAACATCACTTCTTCTAAGCTTGACTCTAAGTCCGTCTTTCCAGACTTTGTCAAATGACTTTTCGGTCCAACACATCTGTCTTCGGCATAGATAGTATGCTAATGGTTTTCTTTATTTATTATCAAGTTATTAGAGTTAAAGTAACGTACATTGCTATCGAAGTTGAAGTGTTATAAGCTCCATTGTAGAAGGTTTCAGCTTTTTCTGAGGTGGCAATCAGTGGTTCTCAGACCTTACTGACTTGCTTTCCTTAACTGTAAGCCAGATACATATTTACAGCTGAGTAGATTGGAGTGTGTCAAAACTAATGATTGAACCCAGTACTTCCGTTGGACCTGGGGGAGGAACCTACCTCCTACCAGGCGTGTCTACAGGGTTGCAGATTGCTGAAAGGCCTCCTATTTGGAGGTTAGCTGCGAATATGAAATAAGCAGCCGTGGACATAAACGGGTTGTGGGCATGGAGGCTGTAAGGAGGCAGCCCCTTCACCATGCAAAGACACAACAATCATAGGGAAAACAGGACTGATCATAATGGAGACAGGGAGGCAAGAAATAAGGACCACGATTTACGGAACATGGAATAAAAGAAGCATAACCTCAAACAAAATGAACTAATAGAGGAGATAAAGAGAGCAAAATTGACAGCTCTGGCATTTAAGAAACAAAGAAAAAGGGACAGGGCATTCTGGACCATGACGGCAACATGTTACTCTACAATGGAGTTCGCATGACTGAAAAAACCAGGGCAGGGGTGGGCTGTATCATGTACAATAATATAAAACCAAACATTAAAGGATGGAAGTTCATTTCAGAGCGACTGATAGTGCTAAGACTAGAAGAGAAGCATAGTAAAATGGATATTGTTACTGTATATGCACCAAACGAAGATGAGAGCACTGACATAAAATATGAATTTTATGAGCTCCTTCAACGGACCGCTGACGATTGCCAAAATGAAATACTTCTCCTTGGAGACTTCAATGCAAGAGTTGGAAACAACTATTCTAGATAGGATGGAGTGATCGGTAGGTATGGAAAAGATGTCTTAAATGACAATGGAAAATGACTGCTGAGATCCTGCAGGAAACAAAACCTTGTTATTACAAATACAAGGTTCCCACACAAGCATATCCATGCCTACACAAGATGCGAGCCGGCAAGAAATGGAAAAATCTATAATTGACTATGCAATAGTGAGGAAAAGTGATTTCAAGTATGTGAAGGATGCTAGTGTGCTCAGAGGATCAGAGATAGGAAGTGACCACTGCCAAGTTAAAATAGAGAAATCGAAAAAAGTTATCCAGCCAGGCAACACCCATCAACAAGCAAGAAACATAATAACACACAAGGAGAAAATGAAATTAAGGCTTACAAATTAAGAGAACTAGACGTTAAGAGGAGATACTAAGGGCTCATAACAACAGCAATAGGATGGATAGAGAATGAAGAAGATATGGAAATTCTCTGGGTAAAATTCAAAGACATCCTCAAAGAGGCTGCAATAGAGGTATACGGTCAAATCAGAGAAGGGTAGAAGAGAAAGAGTACACTATGGTGGACAGAAGAAGTGAAAATAATAATACGAGAAAAGAAAAAGGCATGGAAGCAATACCGAGCAGCTAGGAAAACAGAACAAACAAAGAAATATAAAGAATATGTAAATTTTAGAGCAGAAGCAAAGAAGTCTGTGCTCAAGGCCAAGCAGAAATCCTGGGAGGAATTTGGAAAATAATGCTGGAGAAAACCAGAAACTGTTCTACAGGACCATAAAGAACATGAGGAAGGAAAAGGAATGCCCCCTGAAATTTGTTAAAGATAAACAAGGGGCGCTGCTGACCGCCCCAGAAGAGATAAGAATATTTCTCAGATCTCATTGGGGTGGAGAGAAATCAAGCTCTAGAAGTAACAGTCCCAATCTCAGATGAGGGAGCCATGGAGGAGAATGATAATATCATAATGGAAGAACTAAAGGTAGCATTGGAGAAAATTAAGGTTGGTAAAGCAGCAGGACATGATGGTATAACACCAGAAATGGTTGAAACCATGGGAATGGCAGGAACAATACTATTAATGAAGATTCTTAAGACAGCTTTGCGCCACATGAAGATACCAAAAGATTGGGAGGTTACCATAATAATACCAATATTTAAAAAGGGTGACAATCGACAATGTGAAAATCACGAAGGTATTTCCCTTCTCAGTGTCCCCGGGAAAGTTTGCTCTAGGATTCTAGAACAGCGATTAAGAGGTCTAGCAGAGCCAAGTATGGACAAGACTCAATGTGGGTTTTGGGCAAACAGAAGTACTTAAGACATTATCTTTACACTCAGACAACTGAGCTAAAAGGTTCTTGAGTATGATGAGAAGATGCATCTCTGCTTTTTGAATTTGGAGAAGGCATTCGATAAAGTCCCTTGGGACAAACTCTGGAAGTGCCTGACAAGGAAGAATATCACAGGACCCCTGGTCTCTGCCATACAGAGTTTCTATAAAACATGCAGAAATTATGTGCATACATCAAATCAAAAGTCCGGAGAGTTCAGGACCACTAGCGGAGTAAGACAGGGGGACATTCTATCACCGTACTTTTTCATACACCTTGTGTGCATGAAGTCATCAAAGCCTGTATGGAACGGACAAAAAAAGTATGAAGTTGGGTACTTGAAGATGAGACCAAGTTGCATATCGAACTAGCATTTGCAGATGACATGGCCCTGATCACGAAATCCAAGGCACATCTCCAGATCAACTTGCAGGTCTGGGAAGAAGAGTTGAAAAAAGAGAGATATTCCTATCAGCAACTCCAAAACAAAAACCATGGTGATCGTCAGAGATAAGAAGAGACATCAGATAACCCTGGGAGCACGACCACTGGAGCAGGTCAGCTACTTTAAATATCTAGGAGTGGTAATAGACATCAGGGGGGGGAGAATCAAAGAAGAGTTAATTGCACGAAGGGCAGCAGCTGGTTAAACTTTTCCATGCCATAAGCAGTAAAACAAAGATGGATGTATACTGCTCGACCTATGTGCCTGTCCATGACATGGATGTGAGTCATGGGCAATGACTACAGCCCAAGAAAGGCAACTACGAACTTGAGAAATGAGATACCTAAGAAAGGTGGTTCATGGGGACAAAAAGGGAAAAGATCCATAACCAGACAATACGTAGCCCAACCCCTGCAGACATGAGTGACGCAGTTCCAACTACAGTGGTTTGACCATGTCTGTAGAATGGAAGAATATCGAATACCAAAGCGGTCATGGGAGGCAAAAAGTCAAGGACGCAGACCCAAAGTATGTTGGCAAGACAACATATGATAGTCCCTAAGTGACCGAGGATTGGAAGAGGCCAGTAGAAAGACGGCGGATAGAACTGTATGGCGTTCTCTCTGGCAAACTTCTACACCTCACGGTTGAAGAGGAGTGACTAAGCTAGTAAGTACTTCTGTTAGAAGCAAGTAAGCACTATAAATAGTGTGCTACTCAGATGTGACTTAAAGACGGGTTTCATTAACAATGTGTATTCACATCAGGTGTCATTGTGGTTGAGAAGTAAGACACTTGACTCTCAAAGCAATGAACGGAAATGGCATGGTTTCAAGCCTCGCAGGTTTCAAGCGACCCCTGGTTTCAAAGGGCTTGCATCCTGAATTACCTCCAGTCATTTTGAGTTATGTCTTGCCACTGGCTCAAGGTAGTTCGGGACTAGAGCGTGAAGTTGATTACCAGCGCAGCTTCTTTCTCGCTATAATCCAAATACAGCGCAAGTTACATCATCAAGACAAAAAAAAACTGTCTGATGACGTCGCCATCATCGCTTGTGGATGAGCAACTAACTTTTATATTCACATCTGTAATATTTAGAAAATCATGTAGTGCTTGTTTGTAATCCACAGGACACATATTTACAAGTTTAAATTGTGCAATGGCTTTGCTATTCCTTTATAAAATATATCTATATTATTTGTCTATTTTGATTTAAATAGTGATAACAAGATGACTTTTTGGCTAATAAGTGTCAACAAATAGTGTCTGCTATACAGATAAATATAAATGGTCAAATGCTGGAACAGGTCAAGAGCTTCTTCTATCTTGGAATATAATAATGGAAATTTGGAGATGGGAAATAAAAATCAGGAAGAGAATAGAGATGGCCAAATCTGTTTTCACAAATATGAGCCATATATGGACATCCAAACAAAATTAGAATGGTTACGTACTATGTGCACTTGTTTTTACTGTATGACATAGAAACTTGGACAATGAACAATTGATTGAAGAAGATACTTGATGTCTTTGATATGTGGATATATAGAAGGATGGGGCTTACCTCCTGGCAAGAAAAGAAACAAATAATGGAGTCTTGGAGAAATTTGGAGTGCAAAGATAATTATTGAACGAAATCAGAGTCTACCAGTTAAGATATATTGGTCACATAAAAAACATAACACCTTGCTGAAAAACAATACTGGATGGAAAGGTGGAGAGTCAATGTGCCAGAGGTAACCAGTGCTATAAATGGGAGGATAACATCAATTGATGGGCAGGGGAAAGCCTGACAGATGATGTTAGAGATCCATTACAGCCAACCTTCATTGTGGAGATGGCAGCTGTACTGAACCGAAGTGTTAACAGTTATATAATAACATTCTGCATGTGAGGGCACGGCGTCGGCTAGTGGTTAAGTGACACGGCTCACAAACCGAAGGTGCTGGGATCGCTCCCCATAACAGCACTGCCCGTTACCGTGGGGAAGAAAATCCTTAGAAAATGCAGGAAGAAACAGACTCTTGCATAACATGCATGCTGAAGTCTGATGCACTGGACCAACAGGCGCAAAAATAAAAACATAGTGCAATGGAAAATGGAAAATAGAAAAATAAGGCGAAAAAAAACAAAACAATTCCACATGTGAATGTTTACTGTCATAGAGTAATTATAATCTAGAAATGGTAAAGTGGTATCTTCTTCTTCTTCTGCGTACACAGTCAGACAGTAACCATTATTTTCTCGAAAAAAGCGGCGGTCATCCTGAGACTCTCGCCACTACCATAGAGCTTGTCTTGCAGTTCCACTGGCAATGGCCACATCTGCTCTCTCTGATCCTCGTATGTCGGGCAGTTCTGCAGCAGATGTTCAGTGGTCATTTTACCAGTACCGCACGGGCATTCGTCGGTACACCCTATCTTCAATTTGTTGAATAGGTGGTACCTCAGTCTGTTGTGGCCAGTGCGAAGTCTGAAGACGACGACCTGCTCTCTTCGGTTCAACTGGTAATAGGCATCGTTTTTGGTGTAACCAGTATGTTCGGTTTCCCATTTGGACATGTATCTGGCTTTGATAAGCCGTTTTGACTCTTCGTACGTCATACTGGTATCTGTTTGTGGTAGCCTTGCACCTTCTTTTGCCAGTCTGTCTGCCTCCTCGTTGCCTTGGATGTTGCAGTGGGACGGAACCCACTGTACCACTACCCTTTTTGGTGCGGACTGCTGGCACAGTTTGCAGAGTGCTGCTCTTAAGTCATTAAGCTTAGTGTTTTTCTGGCTTTTTAGCGCTGTGACTACTTCGAGAGCATCTGTCAGCAGGACTATATGGCTCTCATTTTCACTGTGTGTTACCATTTCTTCCACTGCCGCCCTCAGTGCCTCTGCTCTGAAATTGCTTGTGTACTTACCAGTAGCGAATGACAGTGTTATTTTCCTGCCATTTGGTAGGTTCAGGAATGCTCCTGCCCCTCCGTTCTGTGTAGTGTTTGTTACAGAACCATCGGTGTATGCATGGGTCCAGTCCATGCTTGGGTAGCTTTTCGTTATGAAGCTTAGGGTAGTGTCTCTCCTTTCTTTTTCACTCTGGCAGTTTTTGTTTGCAATACCTGGTATATTTTCTACCACCTCTGGAAATATATCCTGCCTCCAAGTAGGTTTTCGTACAGTAGTGATGGGTTTTGGTGTTGTTAGTGCGTTTATGGGATCTTCGTGCATCTTTGCTTTGGCTATTTCTGCAAAGTTTCTCCGCTTTAGTTTCCCATTTCCCAAATTGTTTAGTCTCTGGTACATTGGATGGTCCGTCAGTCTTCTGAGTTTCTCTGACTGCAGCTGGGCTCTGCAGTCTCTTCTATCGGTCATGGATTGCAGTTTTGTAATCTTTTCAAGTTCTACAATTGGCGTTGACTTCATGCCACCTGTTATAATTCTCATGGCTTGGTTTTGAAGTTTGTTAACTTTATCGAAGTTCGCCTTCGCTGCGGTTGTCCATGCCGCAATGCCATACTCGAGAACTGGTCTCACTCTTCCAGTGTACAGTTTCTTTAGTATGCCTTCGTCTGCTCCCCAGCTTGTGCCAGCAAGTTTCCTCATGATTGCCATCCTTTCTCTGGCTTTCATTCGGTTTCTCTCAATCTGACTTTTCCATGTCATGCGCCGATCAAATGTGACTCCCAGATAGGTTGGGTTGTCGTTTGGCTGCAGGATTTTGCCATTCAGACTTAATTTGGTACTTTGGGGTTTTAATGAGAGCGAGAATATTGTGCACGTGGTTTTCTCCTCGTTTATTTTGACCGTAAAGTGGTATCTAAAAAATATTGACAGTGTTTATACTTGTGTACAAAGATATAAATGACGCATTGCCCTCAGATCTTCCAGCACCTCAGTCACAGATACACACTACTGAAACAGAAGAAACAGAACTAGAGGATGAAGTCAAACCAAAAGCTTCTGAACTTGCTAATGCTCCCAAACCTCCAACCAAAAAACCAAAGCAGCCTGTGAAAATCACAATCCCATCATTGGAAGAGGTAAGCTATTGTAAATGTGACAAATAAAATGTTTATTACAAAATTTAATTATTTCTATTTTTGGGGTTCGCCGCCACAGGTTTTATAGGGAAAATTAATAAAGGCTGCTTACTTCTGCAGTCACAATGCAGTGTAAAGGCTAGTTTTGATTTTACTCTTGATAGAAATCAAATCTATGCCATATCAAGGTTTTGAACCCATGTCACCTTGGTCAGATCAGTATCTAAACTATTTGACGACCCGCTCCTCTAACATGTTTATAATGCTATAATAATGAAAAATTGTTAATTAGTAACAATTTCAAGTGAGATTTGGTTATGTATGATAAAGTATCAACTGTGTTCTCACAAGTCTTAGAAATTATTAATAAATGAATTCAATTTCAGCAAACTTTACATGAGGGCTTCTCACACATTGAGGTTTCAGGTTAATAAACAAGGCTAAGAGGTTAGACTCAATCGCACAAGGAGGTTAGACTCAATCCCACAAGGAGGTTAGACTCAATCACACAAGGAGGTTAGACTCAATCACACAATTAGGTTAGACTCAATCACACAAGATTAGATTTGGTACATAAGAAGGTTAGACTCAATCAGACAAGGAGGTTAGATTTGCTACATAAGAGATTACAACACATGTTTTGGGGCTAGCATCATGTCAGCATATTATGGTGGCCATATGTCTGACTCTTGGGATGGTAGTGGCAGTTTTTGCAAATAAAATAAATATGCTACATAACCAATAAGATGACAACATTTTTAAAGATAATCTCACAGAACACCTGATTGTTAGTCATGTGGTTTAAGTTTTATTTTGGCCTGCTTATGACCACCTAACCATAGCCAGTGTAATGCCAATTCACAGCCTCTTACGACATGCTCTCTGTGAGACCGTGGGGTGCTATTCTTGTCCTTGTCATACACAAAGACCCCGGCAGACCACTCGGGACAATAGATGTACTAAGACATAAAATATCCATAATGAATGTTCTAAAGCAGTGTTTCCCAACCTTTTTACATTTTACACATGAACTGGTGAGAAATGGAAAAACAATTTAGCAGGCCGCTCATACGCAGTTTTATCAAAAGTGCTATTTACATAGTATTTTGTGCATTCGTTTTAAAAACTGATATTATAAAATGAAGATTGTACAGTTATTTAAAATAACCAGATGCCAAGCAGTAAATAAAATAGCAAATAGAACGTCTTGAAATTTTGAGAAAGCAATCATAATCATGTAGAATGTCTTTTGCTGAACCTCGCTCTTATGACAGCCATCTGTAAGACACTCAATTCCAGGCCAGCTCTCCCACCTCTGCTACTATCAATCCCATATCCTCTGTAATGTCTATTATCCATCTTGTCCTCTGCCTCTTTTGCCAGGTGTCATACCCTCCAGTATAATTCTTTCAAAGTGATTGTGGCGTTAAATGTGGCCGTAGAATGTTAATTTCAATATTTCATTCAAGTAAAGTTAGTAAGAAATCTGTTACTGCTTCTTTGCTAGAATATTTGATAACCATGGCTGCAGCGTTGTTTTTGAGAGATGAAGCGTTGCATTGACATCCTTTCAGTTTCTCTGTTTGGTTTTGATTATTGACATGGGTGAAAAGGTCTCCTCATGCCAAATCGGTAGTCGAATATACGACCAACAATTTAATAGAACTTAGTTCACCTGAAGGCAAACTCCACAGTTAAGGGGTCAAGTCGCAATAACATTTTCGTGGACTGGCAGGAAATTTCAGCGGACAGGCGGTTGGGAAACACTGTTCTAAAGCATCTAATGTCTGTACCGGATGCCCTAAAGATCTAATGTTGTCTGCAATGTACGCCCTAAAGCATATGCTGCTTGCAAATGATGTCCTAAACATTAATCATGACTAATAGATATCCAGAACCATCTAATATTGTCTATAATGAGTGTCTAACACATATAATGCTGGCTGTAAGAGATGTCCTAAAATATTTCCTAAGAAATTTTTATGATTTTTACAGAAATGAGTTCTATGCAGTGCACAATTGTGTATCTAATTAAAAAATTATGATCATTGGGAAGTCAAAAAATCATTGGAAATGATAAAGAATCATTGCTAGTTGACAGAATCACTGTTAGATTAGTTGATTGAATCACTGCTAGATTAGTTGATACAATAACTGCTAGATTAGTTAAAAGGATCAATGCTAGATTAGTTGATTGAATCACTGCTAAATTAGTTGACAGAATCACTGCTAGATTGGATTGCTAGATTAGTTGACAGTATCACTGCTAGATTGGATTGCTAGATTAGTTGACAGAATCACTGCTAGATTGGATTGCTAGATTAGTTGACAGAATCACTGCTAGATTAGTTGACAGAATCACTGCTAGATTGGATTGCTAGATTAGTTGATAGAATCACTGCTAAATTAGTTGACAGAATCACTGCTAGATTAGTTGATAGAATCACTGCTAAATTAGTTGACAGAATCACTGCTAGATTGGATTTGCTAGATTAGTTGACAGTATCACTGCTAGATTAGTTAATGAATCACTGCTAAATTAGTTGACAGAATCACTGCTAGATTGGATTGCTAAATTAGTTGACAGAATCACTGCTAGATTGAATTGCTAAATTAATTGACAGTATCACTGCTAGATTAGTTGATAGAATCACTGCTAAATTGTATTGATTGAATCCCTGCTAAACTGAATTAACTTAATTTTACGTCTTTATACTGGTTTAGAAGACTCTGCAGAGTTTGTATACAACCAGTTTTATTTACATTACCTTGCTCTAAAAGCTATGTGCATCCAATTTATTCTTAAATGCATTAATTGTCCCTGCTCCCATTCCCTCCTGTGGCAATGCATTCCAAGCATTCACCACTCTCTGACTAAAAATATATATTTCCTAATATCTCTTCTGGACCTCTCTTTTTAATTAATTTGCCTCTATGCCCTCTTGTTCCTGTGGGTGGTTGTACTATGAAAAACTTGGTATAGTCTAATTTTATCTGTTAATTTATCCGTTCGTCTGATCATCTTATAAACCTGTATTAAGTCACCTCGAATTCTTCTCTTATCTAGACACTGTGGGCCGGTTTTTCGAAGTCTTTCCTCATAACTGCAATTCTGGAATCCCACTATCAGCTTTGTCGCTCTTTTTTTAATTCTTTCCAGCATGTTTATATCCCCTCTATGATAAGGACTCCACACCTGTACACAGTACTCCAATCTAGGTCTAATTAATGCTTTATAAAGTTTGACTATCACTTCCTTGCTTTTATGTTTAATATTTCTTCCTTGCTTCTATGTTTAATATTTCTTTTTATCATATCTAACATTGCATTTCCCTTTTTCACTGCTACCTGAACTTGCTCTCAAAACCTGTATGATTTATTATAACCCCTAGGTCCCTTTCCTTACCTATCTTTCTAATATTGTTCTCGCCCATTCTGTAATTATATTCCATATTGGATCTACCCATGCGGATAACTGTACATTTATTTACATTAAACTCCATTTGCCAACTTACAGACCATTCTCAAATTTTATCTAAATCCGACCTCAATATATCCACTTCTGCTTTAGATGAGACACTACTGCATAGTTTTGTGTCATCAGCAAATTTTGCAATCACGGATCCCAAATCATTTATATATATCAAGAACAAATTGGTCCCAAAACCGAGCCCTGTGGCACTCCACTTTTCACTTCACACCACTCAGAGTATCACTTATTTATGCCCACTCTCTGCCTTCTTCCTGTTAACCAATTTTCAATTCATTTGGCAACTTCCCCACCTATTTCATGTGATTTTAACTTTCTAAATAATCCTTGATGAGGTACTCTATCAAAGGCCTTTGCAAAATCTAGATAAATAACATCCACTGTTTCCCTTTATCTATCATTTTAGATAGAATTGATAGAATCACTGCTGGATTAGTTGATTGAATCACTGCTAAATTGTATTGATTGAATCACTGCTAAAATTAATTGATAGAATCACTGGTAGATTAGTTGATTTAAGTCACCATCTAGTTATTGAAGTTGAACCTAATATTTATCAAAGTGTACTAATTTGAATGTTTAATTTAAAACAAGAATGATGTGTTTCAGGAACCTGATGATGATGAAAAAGAATCAAAGACAAAGGCAGCTCCATCTACAGTATGTTGGATCTAAAACTTGTATATCTAAAGAAATAGAAGTTTGTTAAATTAGAAGACCAATTTGTGTGTATCTTTGAGGTCCCACAAATTAATGTTACAATTTCCGCAGGATTTTATTATGAAATTTCATTTTTTGCTTAAACATGCATACGTGTTATTTACCAGCATTATTTATCAGCATTTTTGTTTTGTTGTAGCAGGTACTGTTCGTTCATTTTCATGATTAGCGATGTCATTAAATTGTCAAGTTATTTAGTAATTCATTACATATAATTTGATATAGATTAAAGCATGTGTAATCCATTTTAATCAGGGATAAATATGTAACCAAAGATATCAGTTTTGTGGCAGCAGTGATGATGAAGATGCTAATTGTTTGCACATCACATATATTTGAATCCAAACACACATATATTTGAATCCAAACACATATATATTTGAATCCAAACAAATGACAATATTTTTGTTCTTGATAGGTAAAAAGTGGGTTGTTTTCACTGCTTCCTTCACCAGTGCATGCTGCTAAGAAAGAGGTTAACAGACCGCTCATCCCACAATCTCTTACTAGAAGAACAGCCTCAGCCACTAGTAGCACTGCAAGTAAACAGTCCTTAAACATCAAACTGAAGAGGTCTTCAGAGGTAGCATCCACCACAGACATTTCCTCAAAGCGAATGACCCCATTCAATGCTTTAACAGGCTATGATAGTGACAGTGATGATGATGATAAGGGCAGCACAACAAACTTCTTTTCTTTGACATCGCCATCTGAAGTGCAGGCCACACACAACACATCAGAAGTCACAGTAAAGAGATTACAGAGTGAGGAAGTCTCCAGTTCCAAGTCGGAAATCAATTCTGTGCCCCTTGATCAAAGTGCACATGAACAGATTGTAGAAGGCAGTGAGAATGGTGAAGAGGAAGAACTAGTGGAGGAAAAAGACACCGGTCCAGAACCAGGGGCCGTGAATGATGCTCCTCTTGATTTCAGAAGTGTCAATCGTCTTAGCACCTGGTCCTCTTCTTCCTATGGCTTCCTGGCACCCGTGGGCCTGACTGGCCCAGTGGCCCAGCCCACGACCTCTGTGAGCTCTTCATCTTTGCCATCAGGCTCTGAGTATAACATGGCCAGTGCTGAGGTAGGCTTCCTTCTCTAGTGTTTTTGTTTAAATCAAAATCTGAATAGTATTTGAACATTGTGGTTTTGTAGAGGAAATAAGCTAATATTTTATAACAAGTTCTTTTTGTTTTGTAACATGACTGAAATACAATCAAGCTTCTAATGCGGAATAACATGAAAACAGTAACAAGTGTATACTGATTGCTTACAGTATTTATCATTGAAATAGACCATTACCTCGGACTGGACAAACAAAAACAATAACAGGTGGGTACTGATTGTTCGATCTAAATAGGTCATTACCTCGGACTGGATAAACAAAAACAGTAACATATGTGTACTGATTGTTCGTCCTAAATAGATCATTACCTCGGACTGGATAAACAGTAACAGGTGCATACTTATAGTTCGACCTAAATGTTATGTTGGACAGGACCAAAAAAAAAATAAACAGGTGCGCGCTGATGGTTTGATCTAAATATATACTCCGATTGGACAAACAAAAACAGCAACAAGTGCATGCCGAAATTTCCTTCTAAATAGGTCATTTCTGTGAATGGACAAACAAAAACAGTAAATGAAAACAGTGAACTAAGATCAACAACAAAAAAAAAACAAAAAAAAAAAGAATTTCAGTATTGAAAAATAAATACTGAATAAAATTCAATAATTTTTATTCAAATGTTTAGATGTTCTGTAGTTGATTAATAGTAATATAATATTTAAACAATTTATGGGTTTTGCTGATGTCAAATTTACCTGCACCTTTCCTAACAGTTTAGTCTAGTATTTTAGATAACCAGGACACACTAATTTACAACAAATACAGGGGAGCAAAGAGTAATTGGAGTCATGGGAAACATACTGATCAAGGCCCCTACCTCACATCCTCGTTTGTTCTCCTGGAAATAGACAGACCAAAACGGTGGAGATCAACATTAATCCCCGTAGTGGGAAGCTTACTAAGGATCCTAGCATTGCACTACAGTCAGGAGGACCAAGGCATTCTCAAATATGCCTTGGGATTGATGGAGAACCACAGTAACCCGTCACCACATAGAAAATTATTTTTGAGTTTTACCACGTTATTGTATTCCTTTAGCGTGGCTAACTGGATCCTTCTGTCCTGTAATGTTTTGTCTAGCCCTCTACCGGTCAAAAGGCCAAATCTCATCTTTTCTTCTGTAACACTTTCTGTGAACCATTTTTCTTTAATCATCATGTGTTGCAGACATTGTTGTATTACTTGCTACGGCTGTTTTAATGCTAACTTCATTAGTAGCTCATGTTCTAATGATTCTGCTCATTGCAATGTTGGCTCTGAGCATATTTAGGTGCTCTCAATTTTACATCGTTTGTTTTAGAGCATGAAAAGTTCGACCCATTCACAGTCGGCATGAATGAATACCAGAACTAAGATATGCAGATGATACAGTTGTCTTCTTGAAAACTGCTACGGGAGTGGAACAGATTATCCTGTTTGTTGAATGACACAGCAAGGAGCAAAATCTATTTATAAACACCGGCAAGACTAAGACAATGAGCACTGGCAAGGTGAAAACCAGACCTCCTAAAGAAGCAAAAAGTTCAGAACCTCTGAGTTTTGAATATCTCGGCTTGACTATAAGCTACAATGGAGATTGCCTAAAATAAACGAGAAGAATGGCCACGGCACTACAGATGTTAGTTAAAATGAAAAACTTATTGTAAAACACTAACAAAAATAAAGATCCTGAGGAATGCATTTTCTTGGTGGTAACCTACAGATGTTAGTTAAAATGAAAAACTTATTGTAAAACACTAACAAAAATAAAGATCCTGAGGAATGCATTTTCTTGGTGGTAACCTACAGATGTTAGTTAAAATGAAAAACTTATTGTAAAACACTAACAAAAATAAAGATCCTGAGGAATTCATTTTCTTGGTGGTAACCTACAGATGTTAGTTAAAATGAAAAACTTATTGTAAAACAATAACAAAAATAAAGATTCTGAGGAATTCATTTTCTTGGTGGTAACCTACAGATGTTAGTTAAAATGAAAAACTTATTGTAAAACAATAACAAAAATAAAGATCCTGAGAAATGCATTTTCTTGGTGGTAACCTACAGATGTTAGTTAAAATGAAAAACTTATTGTAAAACACTAACAAAAATAAAGATCCTGAGGAATGCATTTTCTTGGTGGTAACCTACAGATGCTAGGCATGGTCAACCACACAATACTGCAGAAGAAGATTGAATTGCTCAAAATACCATCGAAGAAAAATGTAGAATTCTTTCAATAGCTGACTAGTAAACAACAATATTGTCTAGGAAATTAACGTACTTTAGCCACATCAAATTGGCCAGGAAGAACAAAACTCAAGGGTATGATACCTGGCAAAAGAGACAGAGGCAGACTGAGGAGAAGTGCGAGGAATATTACAGAGGGTTGGCAGCGATGGGAGCGACGTTCTACAAAGAACATGCTACATGATGATGATGACCCATAATTTTCTCCCCTTGGTAAATCCTTTAAGGTCATTTAATTTATCATGGAGGGAAGCTGGATAATTCATAAGGTAAGCATTTCTAAAGAGACAACTCTGACAATAAACTGGCTTGCAGGGAGACTGAGAACAGCCAAAAGTTAGAGAAGCAGCACCAAACAAATGCATACTGAAGATGGATGTACAGAGCCCCTGGGCACAGAACATAGTGCAATACAACCGCCTCATAAAGACATGCACATGCCTTTGTTGTATCTATTGATTCAGAAGTCTGAGGATGAACACGGAAGAATAATTTAATTTGTGATAATTCTTTTGCAGTTGATAATGGTGATTAAAGATGACCCGATGCCAAGTAGTTTAATTTTGATTGAGATTCTCAACACTTTTCAGCCCAGAAACGTTTCGTTCTGTCTTTTCAGATTTCTTTGTTGTTATTGTTGTAAAATACAAAAATTCTTACTAGTCTGCACCAACAAAGACCTCTCGCTCTCTCTCCCTCTCTTTTCTCTTCTTTTCCCCCTCTCACTTCACACCGGGCTACAAGTTTGTTTGCTATGAAATTAATTGTTACTTGCACATATTGTCCTATCTGCTGTGAAGGTGTCCAGTGAAATGGATGACGAAGGTTATGAACCTGTGACAGATGATGATCTGAAAAAGTTCATGAGTGACAAAGAGGTAAGACAATATCATTTTCAATGCTTTATGTTGCGAATCTGTCAAGACACTTCGCATCAACATACATACTTTGTTTTTTGTAGTGAACTAGTATCTCCGTGTTGTTTGACATCTAATACATTTATGCTATGCTGTAATGTCAAATTTGCTGTTTGTTTAAATGTTACAAGATCCTGCTAATATATGTTGAGAGGTTAGTTGTTTATGAGGAAGTTTTAAAAACCTTCTTTAAACACCTTTTGATTTCAATGACAAGCACAGAACAGTGACATCCTCAAGTACTTTGGATCAGTTACACTTGTGTTTTCTGCACAGTAAGCAGCATTTGTTACTCAAACAAGGTAGACTCGCTGGGTTTATGTAGCAATAAATTAGATGTGGGCTTACAGTTCAGGTCATGTGCCATCTCCACAGCGATGGTTAAATGCAATGGATTTTCAACATCTTCTGTCTCTTGCCTTGATGGTGTAATCTTCCAGACATTTTATTCTGTCCATCTTTTGATGTTATCCTCCCACTTAAAGCATTGTTTACTTCTGGCATGTTTGCCCTCCACCTTTCCTTCCAGAAATGTTTTGAGAGGGCAATTATGTCTTTTGATATACTCAAAATATCTTTACTGTTTGACTGATTTCATTCATCAATTCTCTTTGCAACTCTAATTTCTTCAAGACTTCCTAATTTGTTTTCTTTTCTTTCCAGAAGATGTGCCCCATTTACAATATATATCCATGTTTCAAAGACATCAGTTCTGCTCTCCAACTATTTACTCGTTGTCCAAGTTTCTATGTCATACAGTAAAGACGAGTATACATGACACCTGATCACTCACATTTTTAATTTGTGATTTACTTCTTTGGCTGTCAATATATGACACATGTTGATGAAAACAGATTTGGCCATCCTTATTTTCCTTCTTGATGTCCAATTCACATCGTTCATCTTCTTTCATTATATTTCAAAAGTAGGAGAAACTCTTGACCTGATCCAGTATCACATTGTCTATTTTTATCCAGAGTAGATTTTGAGCCAACTTTGCTAATTGAAATAGTTTTCATTTTTTCAATGCTCATGTTCAATCCATACACCTGACGTGTTCTTTACTTGAATAACTAATTCTAGTTCACTTTCAACTAGCTAACAGAACTGTGCAATCATATTTTGGATTATTTATTAAAAAGCCCAGCCATTTCTTGTATTTGTCAAAAAATGTGTTCTTTGTAGATGTTAAACAATAGTACAGTACAAATCCTTGTCACATTCCTCTTTGTTACACATGGTGAGTAAAGTCTGCCCGATCTTACAGGGGCAATTTGTTTCCAGTATAGGTTACTGGGTATTCTTATGTCTTTTTCATCGTCTTCTTCGACTTTTGTCCTGATCGGGACGTTGTAATGTAGTTTACAACTAGGCTGCGGTATCTGCACCTTTTGGCCTGACACATCTGATTTCAGCACAGCATTTTTGGACCGGGTTTGCTTTCCCTATTTGATCCCTAATATTTTAGCCAGGCTGCATGGTTGCCACCTGTTTCCAGGGCTACTGCTTGGAGGCAGAAAAGGTCTTGGTCAGTTATGGGTCATTCACCCTGATGTAAGCAGCCTGCTATGAGTTGCTGGATGCAACTTAATCACTGCTGCATCTTTGGCACCGTCTTTTCCATCAATATATTTATTTTCCAGATGTGAAATTTAGTTTCTCATGCTGAACTCTATCAAAGGCTTTTTTGTAGTCTTTAACATACTTGAATTCTTCTTCTTCTTCGTTCGTTCTCAATCTCCCACTACCAAACCCTGAACGGGTAAGTAGCCGAATGTAATCCAGAGAACGGAATGCGTTGTGTTGTAGTTTACAGCTTGGCTGCGATATTTGCACCTTTCGGTCCAACACATCCGACGTCAGCAAGCATTTTTTGAGTACCGGGTTAGCATTCCCTCTTCGATCCCTTCTCCTTAGCCAGTCTGCCCTGCTGCAGCCTGTTATCCAGGATCACCGCGTGGAGGTGTAGAAGGGTCTTGGCAGCTATGGTTCGCTGGCCCTGACGCTAGCAGTCATGCGCTGCTCAGCATCTAGATCCCACTTGAATTCTGGTATTCAATTAGGCAAGGTTGCCTTATGCCAGGTAGTCAAAAGCAGCTTGAATCTGTGTCTGTCCTTTGCCCTGAAGTACCATGATGGTCCAAAGGCTTAGTGCAAATCATCTCTCTATCTCGTTGGCAGGTGCATTGACATTTACTGTGGGCTTATTTTCAAATTACACTTCCCTAGTAGAACAGAAAGTGTCCAGCAGAAATTGAGTTTTCTTTCTATTTATGGCTAACCTCTTTGCCTGTCTTATTCAGCTCATTTAGGCTTTGTTCAGCTTCTGCAACACTGTGGCTGAAGATCACAACCTCGTTCGCAAAATGTGGGTCTGAGAGCATCTTGCCATCTATTTTTACACCTCGATCCTGCCAGTCTAGGGACTTAAAAACTTTGTCACGGATAGCTATCAACAATTTTAGGGAGATGGTATCGCCTTCTGGGATCAAGATGCTGAGCAGCGTATGAGCTGCAGTGGTCAGCGACCCATAGCTGACTGCTAGCGTCAGGGCCAGCGAACCATAGCTGCCAAGACCCTTCTACACCTCCACGTGGTGATCCTGGATAACAGGCTGCAGCAGGGCAGACTGGCTAAGGAGAAGGGATCAAAGAGCGAATGCTAACCCGGTACTCAAAAAATGCTTGCTGAAGTCGGATGTGTTGGACCGAAAGGTGCAAATATCGCAGCCAAGCTGTAAACTACGACACAACGCATTCCGTTCTCTGGACTACATTCGGCTACTTAAGCCCTTTCAGGGTTTGGTAGTGAGAGATTGAGAACGAACGAAGAAGAGTATCAGAAGGCGATACTTCTTTCTGAAGAAGAAGAAAGAAGTATCGCCTTCTGATACTCTTCTTCGATTTATTGGTGAGGAAAGAGTTGCCCAGTTCATCCTGCAGTTATTTATTGATAAGGAACTGGAAAGAGTCGACCACATATCATCCTACAGTGATTTATTGATGATAAAAAAGTTGATCACTTCAGCCTAAAATGATTTGTTCACATTATTGCTCAAAGTGAAGCATAGGGCTACTACTACAGCTTAGCCCTTTACAGAACGCCTGTTTTGCAATGACGTTTTCATAGCAAATACTTTACACGCTGAGGTTGCTAGCCTTATTTAGTTGTCTTTTTATGGCAGCTTGTAGGTCACAGTGGTCATAATGTTTTCAACCTGCGCACCACTTAAGTGTTGATCCTGCTGTGCATGTCATAAAAAAAGTTAATTAAGGAATGTTGTTAATGAGACTGGCAACCTCAGATTATAAAAGAATACAGTAAACACAACTGCAGGAACACATGAACCATTTGTTGCATGTTTCCTGTACGGATGCCAACTATAGTAATGCTTATTTGCCCAGCAAGGCAAAAAAAGAATAATCAGTAATCATTTTGTTATTGTTAGCCCATATCTTTACCATTTGTAACAGCATGAATAATTTGCATGAACATTCAGTTTCAGAAACTGCAAGGGAAGAGGAAACGTGGTCTCGAGGAGGCAATCAATTTTGTTGATGCTAATGTTGATGACTATGTAGACCCTTCAGAAGTGACCAAGTACTTGACTGAAGAGACCGATTATGTCTCTCACAAGAACAAGGATAATCTTCCAACTGCTCAACAGAGACGCAAAAAGCAGATCACTTACCTTGCATATCAGGTTTGTTGTTTTACATAACTGGTTATTTTAAACTCTACTCAAATATGTCGCAAGAGACAACTAACAGTGTGGTCTAATCTCTCTAGGACAGAAGATTCTCCAACTCATGGATTTGCTCGCTACACCATTCACATATGTAACAAAAGCGAACCGAGTATGAAATAACCTTGTTGGGATGAAAGAAACCTTTGGAAGCAGTACCCATATATGATGTAAAAATCTAATTGTATAGCTCATTTTCCCAAGGTATCAGAAGGAGAAGAAAACTAGTTGGCCTGACTGAATAGGACAACCACAACATTTATGTAAGGTAGCCAGTGTACAGTCAGTTACTGCATTTAGCCTTAATCTTCTTGTCTCTTTTTGATTTCAGCTGGAGCATAGGGCCACCACTACAATCCTGAAAAGGACATTGTGTCATAGTTTACAGAGAGGCTGCAATATCTGCACCGCACCTTTCGGCCCAACACATCCGATTTCAGCTGGCTCTTTTGGGGCACCGGCTTTGTCTTCCCACTGCAATTCCTATTCTCTTAGCCAGACTACACTAGTGCAGCCTGTTTCTATGGCTGTCGTTTGGAGGCAGAATAGGGTGTTGGTCAGCTCTGGTTCGCTGACCATGATATAAGCAACCAGCTATGAGTTGCTGACTTCTGTCTTCTCATAACTGTGTTGTCTTCTTATAACTGTGTTGTCTTCTTATAACTGTGTTGTGTCTTCTTATAACTGTGTTGTGTCTTCTTATAACTGTGTTGTGTCTTCTTATAACTGATTTGTGTCTTCTTATAACTGTGTTGTGTCTTTTTATAACTGTGTTGTGTCTTCAGCTCCTAATTATTTTATTTATTTTTAAAAATGTGAACTCCAAAATGGCAAGATTAAGTGGTGGGCAGTGGAAAAAGGTACAAGGACACACTAAAGAGATCACCGATCCAGTGCGGTATTAACCAGGATGACCCGGAAAGAATCAACATTAATCACACAGACTGGTGCAGCATTATTGCTGAGGATTTTCAGGGACATGAGGCATCAAGAATAGATAAGACTATCCAGAGACGATCGATCCGCAAGTTAACTCACATCAACCCTTCTTAAACCCGGGTGGAAGGAGGTGTCTTATTTCCATGTACAAAGTGCAACAGACAATTCAAGGCTCAAATTAGCTTATTTAGACATCTTCGAACTCATGCGAACAGTTTACAGTGAATGCTGACAAAGTGGTTCTCATCGATTATGATGGACGAACAACACATATTACAAGAAGTTATTTATTTATAATACATCTTTTTGGCAATACAAATATCATTTCTCTGTATATTTACAGGCTAAAGAACGTGAATTGGAACTCAAAAACACATGGGCACAGAACAGGATGACAAAAAAGCAGACCCAGTCAAAATATGGCTTCTGAGAGATGTACACCTGAGCTGGGTTTCTTTGACTGCTCATGTTATTAGAGTATAGCAGAAAGAGACTAGTCATCCCCATCCCAGTCTTATCACTTCACTAACAATCTTCTGTACTTTTTGTGTCAGGGATGATTGTCAGGTCTACATTTTAGACAGAATGTATTAAGCTAATCCTTTCTATTCATCTTCTGCGATAATTTTCATCAGTATAATACTTCTCTCAGTTATGAGGGTTGACATTAGCATTAGTTCATCTTCAGCTTATGATTGCTTCTCATCAAGTTTTTGAGATGACACTGTCTGAAGCTACCCATGCTTTGCCGTTGACTCTTGACATAATTTCTCTGGTAGCATGTTGTATTGGCTCTTCCTATATCCCTCTCATACTGAAGAAGACGGTCCTGGACTCTCCTGGCTGTAATGCAATGCTAGGCTTCTCAACAAGCTCACTACTACTCATTTTTGAGACATAAACCATGTTTGTTTCAGTAGAATACAGAAGCTGCTACTTTTTGAGGGAATAGTCTTACTTTTCTTTGAAGGACTAGAAGATATCAAAGTGTTCCCTGTCCTTTTAGTAAGAGCAGCACCCTTCAGATTCCCACAAATTCTGCTTAAATGTGGGCACCAATAGAATATAGATTGAGGGACAGGTGTTTAGAAGACCTGTTTTCTTATCCTGGGGACACAGGTCAGAATCTTGGTAAGACTTACATTTTTGTTTCTATTCAGGATTATAAAACATGAAGCCTGCACAGTGACTGTTGGAGCAAGTATGATTTATTTATCATCTCTTTAAATTTCTTGCGGGTGTCAGGAATGAGAAAAATATAATTTTTTTAAATGTGGTTTAGAATATAGACAGCTATTTGAACAGTAATCAACAACACCTGGCATATTCATACATAGTTTGTGATATTAAACTTAGTGTAATGACATACTTAAAGGAATATGTATAAATATCACCACAGAGTTGTTTTTTCCAGTGCTGGAGTCCATCAAAGGAATAAAAAGGCCTGAGAATTGGAGTTATAGTGCTAGTTTTAACAATTTTACTGATAGAAAAAACAAACCTTGGTGTTACTAGAGTTCAAACCCACATCTCTAGACTATTGTTGTTGTTTGAAGTTACCAGTGCTGATTTATTTACTATTGATGATGTTTCCTTGGAAGCGGGTTTCAGTGGCTCTTTTATATCTTGAGGTGTACTGAAAAAGGGGGACCTGGGCCTTCCTGGCAATAGTGCAATGCAAGTCATCTTACTGAGTTCACATGTGAGGGTCATCTTCAGACTAACAGACAGGTATTCTAACCGTGCTCCACCTGTTTCTCATTGGATATAGAATAAAGGTAAAACTATTCCCATTTGCTATCGGGGAGGATGTGTTGGAGACTTCATTGTACGAGGTCACACTTTGTTTATGAAGTGAGGTAACTAGTTAGTGCAATTCCTCGCTGCCTTACCTAACAATAAGCGAGGTATCCTTTACAGTTGGGTCCTCTGAGGCATCCAGGAAATGGGAATTGAGCCCTGTTCATTTGCCATGTAAAGCTAGTGCTCTATCACTATGCTGATCGGATGCTTGGTCAAAATGTTGCAACAGCTCTGGTTGAATATCACTGCATTGCTGAAGACAGGCAGTCTCCTTATATTAGATAAAATAGTGAGAGATTTGTGTTTGACAAACAAATCATGATATGTGTCTCTTCCTTTTTTTTTTCTTTTTTTTTTTTGTGAGTGTGGAATAAATATTAATAATAAGAAAGAGTTGAAAATTGTTCTCTACTCTGATGTGTTAATGTTGTAATATGTACCATAACTATTATTGTCCCTGCAGTTAGGGGACAATAAACTCGCCTCTTAAAGCGATGAATGGAAACAGTGAGTTATCGAATCCTGCAAGTTTCAAGCGACACATGATCTCAAGGAGGTAAGACTAGAGTACCTGTATCCTGAGTTACCTTCAGTCATCTCGACTGATCGTCTTACTACTGATTCAAAGTAGCTCGAGACAAGAGAGTGAGGTTAATGACCAGCGCAGTTTCTTTCTCATTATAATCCAAATACAGTGGAAGCTACATCATCAAGACAAAAACTGTCTGATGATGTTACCAACATTGCTTGCCATGGGCAACAAACTGTTATTGTTCTTTCTTCTTTTTGCTGCGTTAAGGAATTTAAGATGATTAATGCAGACGATCTTTTGACTGTTCATCCAAAAATATATTGGTAGTGTAAGTACAAATGACTTGAAGTATATGGAATCCTGGTAATCTTCATCGTTCTCTATCTCCTGCTGCCAAGCCCTGAAAAGGGCTTTGCAAGTAGCGGGATTTTGTCCAGAGAACAGAATGCGTTGTGTTGTAGTTTACAGCTAGACTGATATTTGCAACTTTCAGTCTGACACATCTTACTTCAGCAGGCATTTTTGAGTACCGGGTTAGCCTTCCCTCTTCAATCCCTTCTTATCGACCAGTCTGGTATTTAGACAGGCAGGTGTATACCTGCTGCCAGGTAGCCAAAGGTTATCTGTAGTACATTCTTTTTACAATTTATTTACTTACTAGACCTAAGGGATGGTAGGGGACGTATTGAGTAGGAATTTCATAAATTTTTGGGAATATTTTTAATGGGCAGTGGCAAACAGTCTGCTTTTTTCGACTATCAGCTGCCAAGGGTTCTTTTACATGCGCAAGATTAGGCATCAGATCTCGCCTACCTTGAGATCAGGGACTGTTTGAAACTTGTGAGATTCAAAAAAAAAAAAAAATACCTTACCGTTTCATGGTTTCATTTCATAGCGATCCCTTGAGGTAGCTAAAGCCATGCAAAATATTTGTTATTAGCATTGAAAGTAAGTTCTATGATGCGTTATTTGAGAGGAAAGAATAGAATTACTATGCGCTACTATGAATGCCAGGAACAGGGACTAAATAGGAGGATTGTGTATGAGGACTGGCAGCCTCAAGTACAGCAAAATAAAGTGTCTTAAGAGCACATAAATGCTTGAATGTCATCTTCCTGCAAAGAGGCCAGCTGAAGTGGTACTCCTACTGGAGGAAAAAAGCACATTTCATAAATGAGGCAGTGTAATGAGATGATAATGTTGTTCGAAGCTACTCATGCTGAGTTAAGTTAACTTTTGACAATGTTTCTTTGGTAGCAGGTTACAGTTGTTATTCTTACATCCTGAGGCATACTTGAGAAGGTAGACCATGGACTTCTTGATTGTAGTGCAATGTGGAACACTTCAGTAAGCTCACTGCTACAGGGACTGCAGTGTTGATCCCCAACTCGTTGGCCTGACAGATGTGACATTCTGTTTTCAGAAGCACTATCATGAACATAGGTGGGGTCTTGGCTTGGCTTCGTTCGTTCTCAATCTCCCGCTACCAAACCGTGAAAGGGCTTAAGTAGCAGAATGTAGTCCAGAGAACGGAATGTGTTGTGTCGTCGTTTACAGCTTGACTGCGATATTTGCACCTTTCGTTCCAACACATCCGACTTCAGCAAGCATTTTTTGAGTACTGGGTTAGTATTCCCTCTTCGATCCTTTCTCCTTAGCCAGTCTGCCTGTTGCAGCCTATTATCCAGGATCACCGCGTGGAAGTGTAGAAGGGTTTTGGCAGCTCTAGTTTGCTGGCCCTGACGCTAGCATTCAGCTATGGGTCGCTGACCACTGCAGCTCATGCGCTGCTCAGCATCTTGATCTCTAGGGGGGGTCTTAATCAGTATGTTTCACTTGACCCAGATTACTCTTCATTCCCACCTTGATCATGTGTTTCACCAGACCCTGATTACTCTTCACTCCCACCTTGATCAGTATGTTTCACCTGATTACTCTTCACTCCCACCTTGATCATGTGTTTCACCTGAACCAGATTACTCTTCACTCCCACCTTGATCAGTATGTTTCATCTGACTTATTATTCTTCGTTCCCATCAGATGAAAATAAGAATGATAGCAATAACTCTCTTAACCACATACTGTGTTTCCGTTCAAATAAAAAATTGGTCAGTGTTTTAATGGTGGATGTTTATCACCTGAGATTCAATATGCATATTGAGGTGATCTAAGTGTTTGCAATTCAAATATTAAAAAAAAATCTACTCTCTTCTCATTTCTGGAGTTTGCATGGAGAATTATCATCATCAAAGCCTTTTCAGCTCCTGATAGAGCATAGGTCTTTAACAAATATATGCCGTCATCAAATGTTGACCTGTCAATATTTGTTGAAATTTTTATGGCTTGAAGTTTCAACAGGATGGGGTAGCCATGCCCAGCCCTCCATAGTCACCTCTTATGACATGCTGAAGATTACAGTATTACTGTCCTTATGCTCCCCTTTTAAACCCTGGTAACACTTGAGCATTGGAGATTTATAAGGGTAAGAAATAATGGCAGCTTGACATGGCAATAGCAGCTCAGTGTGCTGGCTAGATTTTATATTCTACCCCTCGGCCCTACTGGGATTTGGACCCATGTCTAGTCTAAGAGAACAGCATTCTCGACTTGTGATTCTCCATATTGGGAAGAAAAGAGTTTGAACCCACATAAATCGTCTAGAAGAACACTGTTCTTAAATCCTGGTTATCTTTATTTGGGAGGAAAGAATAGGACCACTGTGCCCTACTAAGCATGTCATAAGAGGCAACTAAGTAGGCTGTTCTTATCATATGAAACTTATTCGATCTCCCGCTACCAAACCCTGAAAAGGGCTTTGCAAGTAAAAAGGTGTTGTCCGGAGAATGGAATGTGTTGTGTTACAGTTTACAGGTCCGACACATCCAACTTTAGCAGGCATTTTCTAGTACTGGGTTAGCCTTCCCTCTTCGGTCCCTTCTCCTTAGCCAGTCTGCGCTGTTGCAGCCTGTTATTCAGGATCACCGTGTGGAAGTGTAGAAGGGTCTGATGCTAGCAGTCAGCTATGGGTAACTGCAACTGCAACTCAGCATCTTGATCCCATCACGTGAAACAAAATGGCACATCAATGATGGTCATCACTTGGAGAAAATGGTTGCTTTAGAGCAGTTGTCCTGCAGGAAGTCAACTGCTGTGGTTGTCCCATGCTCCTATTTATGCTCCAGATGAGATGACCAGAAGTAGTAAGACACAGACTTGTGGAAGAGAACAGGACAGAAACATTTACAGCTCCAGAGTGCCATGCAAAATCGTTGATCATCATCTGTTTGAGTGCCTGCCCTCAACCATGTTAGGAAAATAATTCTTGTTCCAAGGCCAGGAATAATGGAACATTTTGTATAGTACTAGACAACAGCTAACAAAGACATACAGATACCATTACATGGCACTAGGCTGAAGGTCAACAGTTCGAATGCTGCTTGTTGGATCCGCAACAGCTGTAAATCAAGAAGAGAAAGTTAAAACAGACAGGGCATATACTAAGAAATGGATACAAGAGACATATACTAAGAGATGGGTGGATAGAGCATTCACTAAGAGATGGGTAGATAGGACATGCATTAAGATGTGGTTAGATAGGACATGCATTAAGATGTGGTTAGATGGGACATGCATTAAGATGTGTTTAGATGGGACATACATTAAGATGTGGTTAGATGGGACATACATTAAGATGTGGTTAGATAGGACATACATTAAGATGTGGTTAGATAGGACATACATTAAGATGTGGTTAGATAGGACAATTGTAAGGTAATTGAGAACCTTTATGAGAAGGCGTCAAGTGCAGTTTCTGCAGACGGAATACTAGGCGATTGGTTCCGCACGTCTCTCCACCACTTTTCAATGTAATATTGGAAAGAATAATGGAGGTGGCCCTGGAGGGACATGTCGGTACGGTCAGAATAGATAAGATGATTAAAAACCTACGATTTGCAGATGATATAGGTGGTCTGGCAGGCACGGAAACTGAACTCCAGGAGCTGATTAGTAAATTGGACAGAGCGGCGCAGGGATATGGCATGGAGATAAATATAGAGCAAACAAAACTGATGGCTAATAACACGAAAGAGTTTATATCTGTGATAAAAACAAATGGTCAGGAACTCGAAGTTGTACACCGGTTCAAGTATCTGGAATCAGTGACATGGACTCGCAGCCTGAGATTATTGCCAGAATAACACAGACACCAGTGGCGCTTACTCGTTTGAAACCCATATGACAGGATAAGGAGGCTCGCCCTCACCATAAAGGTTACGACTAATGCGCTCATTGGTGCTCTCAATATTTTTGTATGCCTGTGAGACTTGGACCATTACTGCGGATATCCAGTGCAGAATACATGCAATAAAAATGATGTGCGTTAGAAGACTCTTAAATGGATCGTGTCGCAAACATAGAAATACAACAAAAAGTTGGAAAAACGCAATTGGGCCTTTTGACGATCTGGTCACAGCTATCAAAAGGTGAAAGATGGCTTGGTATGGGAACGCCACGAGGTCCAGCGGAATTACAAATATCGATACCGCATGGTTTCATACAAGGAAAGAGCAGGCAGGGACGTCCAATGAAGGGATGGACAGACATCACTGAGTGGTCAAACCTTCGTCCTGTTGAGGCGCTACTGGCGACAACGGATAGAGAGAGATGGCATGTGATTGTAGGAGTGTCTTCAAGTGTGCCCCAATGACCCGATGGGTTAAAGGATGAACTGAACTTAAGATATGACATGCACTAAGAGATGGATAAATAGGACATGGATTAAGAGATGGATAGATATGACAGATTAAGAGTTTGATAGATAGAACATGGATTAAGAGATGGGTAGATATGACATGGATTAAAAGATGGGTAGATAGGACATGGAATAAGAGATGGGTAGATATGACATGGATTAAGAGATTGGTATTTAGGACATGGAATAAGAGATGGGTATTTAGGACATGGAATAAGAGATGGGTAGATAGGACATGGAATAAGAGATGGGTATTTAGGACATACAATAGGGAAACTACCTGACCAGGTAACTAGACATGTGCTTGGTTGGTATCCACTGGAAAACAGATATAAGAGGTTCTGCATTGTTTTCTTGTGTGTGGTGTTACTGGGACTGCTTGGGTGGCCTCCAACTTTCAGGTTAACAAGCCACACAACTTGCTCTAACAAGTGTTTAGAACCAACGGTGGGTTCTAAATCCTAAACGGAGTGGGATCATTGTGAAGAATATCAAGATTGCAGAACACGTTCTTCCTGACAGGAGCCATGAATGTGGGAAGCTATACGTTTCACTACATCAGAGAGTGTTTTATAAAAATGATTTGAGTTGCCCATGGAGAAGATGTGAATAAGTTGAACAGACAGAAGTATGACCTCTAACATAGATGGAATAAGTATGACCTCTAATGTAGACGGAAGTAAGTATGACCTCTAATGTAGACGAAAGTAAGTATGACCTCTAATGTAGACAGAAGGTAGTATGACCTCTAATGTAGACAGAAGAAAGTGTGACCTCTAATGTAGACGGAAGTAAATATGACCTCTAATGTAGACAAGTAAGTATGATCTCCAACATGGACAGAAGTAAGTATTACCTCTAATGTAAACTGAGAGGGTATATTTTTTTAAAGTTGGCTACCAACCTAAACTACTGAGCATGATTAGGTCTTTCATATGGGCATGCAAGGTACAGTGCTGCATAACGGTCAGGAATCTGAGACCTTCGACATTAACACCGTAACAAGGTTGTGTCCTGGCTCCGACTCAATTCGGCATTTTCTTTGCGGACGTGCTTAAACACGCCTTTGGAACTGTCACAGAGGGGGCCTTTCTGCATACTAGGTCAGATGGGAGACTATTCAATCTAACCAGGATGCGAGCAAAAAGTAAGAGAAGGGAGACTATCATTCGGGATATGGTCTTAGCAGACGATGCTGTCCTGGTCACCCACACGGAAGCCGAATTACAGATCCTCATTAATAGGTTGGCAAAATCTTGTGATCTGTTTAGACTCACCATCAGCGTACAAAAAAAAAAAAAAAAAAAGTGATGGCTCATGGTGCAGAGCCTCCAAACATTGTCTTAAACAATGGAAGTAGTAATTCACTTTAAGTACCGTACCTCGGATCTATCATCACCGACAACTTTTCCCTGGATGCAGAAACGATTAGGACTTAATTGATTAGTTCATCGGCACTTGCCAAGCTCTCACAGAGAGTGTGGAATAACATCATGCTGACCATCTCCACATAGGTTGCTGTGTACAGATCCTGTGTAAATAGTACCTTGTTCTATGGCAGCGATATGTACCCTGTTCTATGACATGGACTCTGCTTGTCTCATGACAAAAGGCTAAATGCTTTTCATGTGCACTGCCTGAGACGCATACTTGGAATTTCATCGAGTGACTAACAGCGACGTGTTGGACCGATGTTGAAAGATTTCCAGTTTAGTTACCGCCAGCGGTGGCTTGGTCACGTGTGCAGAATGGAGGATGGGCGAATACCAAAAGATATCCTACACGGAGAGCTGACCACGGACAAACGTAAAATAGGTAAAACCTTCCCTCGCTACAAAGATGTTTGCAATTTTTTTTTTTGCTTAGATGTTTGCCTCACTAGTTTCCACTGGCGGAGGCGCGCCATTTTCCACCCCAGACCGTAGTCAATTGGGCGATATCAGGACGCATAGACAGACCTGGCTGGAGGCGGGCTTTGTGTGTTGGTCTGCAGGCAGAGGAAGACAATATGCAGACTCCAAACGTGTGCGGCAAAAGCAAGGGCAACAACTGACTGCTTCTTCTCTAATGTGAAGTACATTGTCTCTCGAGACTGACAGGATGCTAATCAATACACATGAATAGTTTAAGGTGTGGTTATTGTGGCGTATAGTTGCTTTTTCAAAACTTACATTGATATCAATTTCAAAACGAGCTTGAAATGTACATTATAACAATGCAGAAGGTTACCGTTTTGGTATAACAGTTCTTCCGCAGGGAATCTTCTTCTTCTTCGTTCGTTCTCAATCTCCCACTACCAAACCCTGAAAGGGTAAGTAGCAGAATGTAGTCCAGAGAACGGAATGCGTTGTGTTGTAGTTTACAGCTTGGCTGCGATTTCTGCACCTTTCGGTCCAACACATCCGACTTCAGCAAGCAGTTTTTGAGTACCGGGTTAGCATTCCCTCTTCGATCCCTTCTCCTTAGCCAGTTTGCCCTGCTGCAGCCTGTTATCCAGGATCACCGCGTGGAGGTGTAGAAGGGTCTTGGCAGCTTTGGTTCGCTGGCCCTGACGCTAGCAGTCAGCTATGGGTCGCTGACCACTGCAGCTCATGCGCTGCTCAGCATCTTCCGCAGGGAATCTAAGATGGGTTAGTTATATTGCGATATTCATGACCCAGAGAAACGAACGCAATTGGCGTTTGGTCTAGATAGATCATCCTTCTACCGTTGGATTAGACATCACTCAAGAGTGCACTCATATTAAGCGAGGAAGGAAAATGAAATTTGACGATTTCGACAGAGATGTCATAAAACGGCAGATATTGAAACTGTTGACGAAAAATGAACTTGTTGTTCTAAGGAAACTAAAATTCACATTATAGTAGCTTGTGTGAGCTAAAGTCAAAAGGCAAGTTGCCGAACAGAACAGGACATTAAAATGGTGTGTTTTTTTTGCGTTCGCCTTATTTCTCAATTTCCCAAAGGCGGTGTGCGTTGCACTGTGGTTTTTATTTTGCGCCTGTCGGTCCAGTCCATCCGACTTGAGCATGCATAATATGTAAGGGTCTGCTTCCTCCTGCATTTTCTAAGGGTTTGCTTCCCCGGGGTAACGGCCGTTGCTGTGATGGGGATCGAACCCAGTACCTTCGGGCTGTGAGCCGTGTCACTTAATCACTAGCCCACGCAGTCCCCAGAACAGGACATTTAAAATGTGTGATGTTGAAGTGCTCACACATGAGTACCTTTCAAAAATAGACATTCAGTTCTGGAAGAAGTGTGTTGAATATGTGCTCCTGGAAGAAGAACAGTACTGGCAACGAGATGTATTACAATTTGTCCGGCCAGTAACAATTACCAACCCTTTGAATCGACAAATTCAGATAATATATTTGTTTGTGAACATACTGATTTGCAGACTTGGATGAATTAGAGTATGTGTATCAAAACAATTAGGTGTACACGCAATAGCAACAGATACATTGCAGTATTCAAATACATTACACAACATAAAATTAACTGCGCAGTTGATACAACCTTGGCGGTCTTAGGGTGACTTAAGGGCTTTACTAACTGTTACATATTGGTGCCATTTTTACGATTGTACATAAAGGGCAACACAAACAATCAATTGATCTATCAAGACGTTAAGGAGATACGCATATGAACAAAATGCTGAGAAATTCAGCTGCGTACTGTAAAATCTTAAATTTAATGCAATTTCTTTGCAATGGTCCTAAAAGATCAAAGAATTAGCCGATGTGCAAATGTCTTAACATCTATGGACCAAATACTATCAACGTTTTAGCGTCATGGGTATTCTAAGGCTGCATGCGAAAAATCATTTGTATTTGACATGCAGTTTAGTAGAAAATTGCTTCGGACATTGTTTATGAATTAAAAGACGAACTATTGTGACTTCGTACTATTCCCAAACATTAATACGCTTCGTGAACGTCTAGGGATCTAAAGTTCCCACCAATTTCCAGGTAAGTGACTTCACCCCTTCATACTAAAGTTAAAAACGTTTCGTCTATCGTTCGCATATAGGACTGATCACGGCTGATTGATTGATGTTGAATGCCCATAATGAGTAAGTCTACTAGTTTGTGCGCTCTGAAAAGGGTGTTAAATGGCGGTTTGCAGTAGCGAGTCGACGGTTGTACCACACTACCCTATTATCTGAATTTTGCCCCTGCAGACTTTTAACTATGAGTCGGAGCATAATGAAGTTCTGCAAACTTGACGGTTGGTATGTACTGTTTACACCAGAAGTGATGTCGTCATGCGCATCGTACGTATGCTCACTTGTTGCAGTTTGGTCCGGTTTCATTTGAACACGCTTGGTACGTTGGGAGCGTTGTATCAATAGTGGAGGCGACTTGGAAGGAGACAAGTTTGAAAATAAATGTTACTAAAGAATTTTTTATTTAAAAAAAAGTTTAGTTTCTTTTTGGGCTGTCCTCATAAACATATAGTCACGCGCCGCATAACCTTCACCTGCATATACGTCTTTGATCCCAGAAGGTTATAACAGATTCTCAATAAATCCTGATCGAGGCATTGGAATGTACCGGACAAAACAGCTCAATTCAGCTCATGTCAATTGTACACAGTACTAAGTAATTGTGATGCCAAGCATTTATGATATAACACATTTGCGACCTTAAATAAAGAACATATGTCTTGACTAACCATTAACCTAGCGCTGCAAGGGATAATCATGAAAGACATATTTTTTTTTTTAAATCGTTCTCACACCCTCTCCTGTCTGACCTCCCAATTGTCCTCTTTCATTGACGTCAAACCAGCTAATGTATCCCCACTCTGTCAAGCCACGTCTATCAATCCGTGCGTTTCTTCTTCCTACAACTGACCCATCTCCCCTCTCCAAACCGTAAAACCTTTTTCACTTCAGTTTGCCTCATCAACCCATTCACATTTCCCATCATCTCAACTCGCCCATTCTTGTTTCAGATTCAGAAAAGGATAACAATTACCGCCCCTCTTCACCACTTACTCAGCTGTTTCATGTTCATTTCAAATTCAGAACAATGTTCAAGTGGACGGCGTGGGTTAGTGGTTAGGTGACACGGCTCACACCCGAAGGTGCTGGGTTCGCTCCCTATCACAGCACCGGCCGTTATCCCGGTTAAGGAAAGCTTTAAAAAATGCAGGAGGAAGCAGACCCTCACATAAAATGTTCTCTCACAGCTATCAAAGAGTGCAATAGAGATGCGAGGCAGGGAAGGGGTGCGGGAAATGAAAAAAATAATTTACGAATTTCAAAATGATGTCATGTGATTCGAGCTTACTGGCTTATAAAATACAAAGTACACAATTTCTACCGTTATTTTGATATGAATTTTCTCTACAAACAAATAAAAGGTTTACCGTATAACACTGTATGCTTTTAATCTTACGGAGCAGCAAAAACCTTGTCAGTCTTAAGCGTTCAAGCACTATCTTTGTGTAATTTTCTTTCGAGCATACATTACCGTGGCGTATTTCATGGCTCCTAAACACAGCGAAACCAATTCTATGTATATTAATTTTTTTGCGTTCGCTTTATTTATCCATTCCCCAGACGGGTGTGCGTTGCACCGCGGTTTTTATTTTGCGCCTGTCGGCCCAGTGGATCCGACTTCGGCATGCATTTTAAGTAAGGGTCTGCTTCCTCCTGCATTTTCTAAGGGGTTGCTTCCCCGGGGTAACGACCGGTGCTGTGATGGGGATGGAACTAGCACCTTCGTCTTGTGAGCCGTCACTAAACCACTAGCCCACGCCGTTCCCCTGTTCTATGGATATCAGCAACAACATACATAAAAGAAGTATATCGATTTGGAAGTTAACAGAAAACAATTACGCAGAAAGTGAATGCTAAATCTCGTGAACTTTAACCTGTCACACTGGACAGTCGTGAAGTTACTTAAGAATACCCAAAAAAAAAATATTCATCAACATGTTAAAGGATATGTTTTGCTTAAAGCTACAAAGCTTATGAAAATGCGAAATGGACATAAATTTAATGTATGGAAACATTTCTGATGACCTAGATTGAGGAAAAAACACAAAAGCGATTGTCTGTCAGCATGTTAATGATCACTGCTAAGACCAGAAGCTTGCTCGAAACAAAAAGCAGGACCTAACTACAATATCGAGTTTAGTGCTAGTTAGCATACTCACACTTTCAAGATTACAGTGTGAACGGTTAGAACTTATCCAGAATTAAGGGATGCGACTGTTTCCGGGATGCACTAGAGATGCCCCTATCTTGAAGATGCGGTAAATGCTGGGACTTCTGTCTGTAAAGTAAAGTAGCATGTCCTTTGCAAAATGTCACTTCTTACAACCGCCAACCTATTTGGCTGTTATACGTTTCTTGGCAAGTGTGTAGTACGGTAGGTTGCCATTACTTTCCTTACGTGGAGGAGCGGAAAATCCCATGTCTGCCTAACTGGACACGAGCGTGATTTGAATCGGACGCGTTGGGATTGTGAAACGGACGCTTCACCTCTAGGCCACGCAGCCTCCTGTCTGTGACATTCAGATATACATTGGCACAAGAGAAGAGTGTCATGTATGGCACAGGCAGAGAGACTAATTTGACAGGTGACCACATTTGAGATGATAAGAGAAGATGGGTAGTGAGAACGGAGCTCTCTAGAAGGCTCAGGATGCCTAGTACATGGACAGAACTTTCTCGGAATTGTCCATCAGGGTACAAGTAAACTGATAACTAACTTATTAACTACATTGTTAACCACAGTAAATTAGCTGAAATATAAACGCATGTATTGCCTTAGCTGAAATACAGTCCAGTCTCTTTACCATTTAGTCAACACAGGTTCACTACATGGTGAAATTTGGGATGTTTGTTTTAGATCTCTAACCACTGCCTGGCTTATCATTTGGACAGCTCTTGCAACATCTTTTGTTATTGATACAAAATTGATTTCTCTCTCTTACTATGCGATTTATGCTGTCATAAATTGGGTAATATGGCATTCGTTTGAACTTCTTTCCCTGCTGGAGTGTTTTTTGGTCTCTATACTTTCGATTCTTGTGATGTTCTCATAGCTCCAGTGTTGAAACGTATACCTTTGTTTTGGGTTTATTAATGTTTTTGAAGTTATTTGTTGTTTTTGTGGGCCATGCTGCTATCCCGTATTTCAGCACTGGTCTCACATAACTAGTGCACATTTTCTTTAGGTTGCTTGTGTCAGCTCTCCACGTTGAGCCCTTTATCTTTCTCATTATGGCTTTGTTGGTGGCTTTTTTGTATCTGGTTTTTCTATGTCAACCTTGTGCCCATTGTTATTCCTAGATAAGTTGAACTAATATCAAGGGGGAGAGTCTGGCCATTTACTTTTAGGATCACTTCTTGGTGAGAAAGGGAGAAGATTGTGTACGTGGTTTTGGTGTCGTTTATGGCAATTTGCCATTTCTTTGTCCATATCTATATTTTACTTAGAGCCTCCTGTATATAGTTTTAAGCTACAGGTGTAGACTCTTCGGATGTCCATAGCGCCAAGTCATCTACCTAAAGTGCCCAGTGTACTCTTTTAGGGATTTATGTGATTATATCATTGATATATAGGAGGAACAGTATGGGTGACAGTATTCCACCTTGTGCATATCCTTGTTCCATTTTCATCTTTTTACTGGTGTCTTTGGAGTTGTACTCTAACTGTCATGTTATATATGTAATCAGTTATCCACTTGTAAATTTGCAGTAATTAGAATTTTAGTCCGCTCTTCCATATTATATCAGTCTTTCTCTAGTTTTATTTTTCCCTTTGATATGCATCGTGTATCTCCTACGCGATATATGTCACCTGATCTTTGGTCGATCTGTTTCTACCAAACCCTGCTTGCTGAGGAGTAAATTTGTGGATTCCATATGCCAGTTTATTCTAGTGTTAACTATTCGCTCAATTAGTTTCCCCATACAGCTGAGTAGACTAACAGTTACGTAATTGTCTAGCTTCATGTTGTCCTTCCCATGTTTAAGGATGGAGGTAGTCCTTGCCTCCTTGCACACTATGGGGACAGTTTCTTGTTTCAAACTTGTGTTTAAAAATGTGTAGCAGTTTGTTCTTTGCTATTTCTCTCGTGTTAGAGAACATTTCATTAGTGATGTCCTTTCCCGTGGCCTTTCTCTCCTTGAGTTTACTAATGGCTGACTCCAGTTCTGTCGGTGATATTTACTATCAGATGTTCTTTAGGTACTCGTATTGATATGGTTTCTCACCTTTTTATGTCTGTGGGGATTCTGTTTCTGCTTGTCTGCATAATTTTGGATTAGACCATCTGCTGCTTTTTCCCGATTTGTACCTTTCCTTCATTTTCGATCACAATTGTTTGGTTGTCACTTAATATCTTTGCTGGCTTTCAGAGCTTCTTGCTCTCTCTATCAAAGTTGAGCATTTCTGTATAATCGTGCCAGCTTTTCCTGCATGCTTGGTTGACTGTTTACTATATCTTCCCCTCAGATGTCTTGAGTTCTTCTAACCATCCATCAGTATACTAGGAGACGACCTCTTTGATGGCTAATATTAAATAAAAATATATTAAGTTAAAATATATTAAATAAAAAGTAGAATGTGGATCAAGATGCTGAGCAGCGCATGAGCTGCAGCGGCCAGCGACCCATAGCTGACTGCTAACGTCAGGACCAGCGAACCAGAACTGCCAAGACCCTTCTACACCTCCACGCGGTGATCCTGGATAACATGTTGCAAAAGAGCAGACTGGCTAAGGAGAAGGAATCGAAGAAGGAATGCTAACCCGGTACTAAAATAATGCTTGTTGAAGTCGGATGTGTAGGGCCGAAAGGTACAAATATCGCAGTCAAGCTGTAAACTACGACCAAACGCATTCTATTTTCTGCACTACATTCTGCTATTCGAGCCTTTTTCGTGGTTTGGTAGCGGGAGATTGAGAACGATGAAGCCAAGCCAAGCCAAAAGAAGAATAACTACAGTGGTCGCGTGAGTTATAAGGTGTACGTTTTGGCCTCGGCTTGGAATAAATGTATGCAATTACCGACAGTTGAGCAGTTTCAGTAAGATTTGATTAATCGACTGTTCTTGGGTCTAATTTTGCACCACAATTCTGACACATTCATAACGAACTAATGAGATCAATTAATTAACGTTTTCCTTCTTTTTACTCCCACCGGAGCATAGGAACCCCACTACAGTTGACCTTCAACGGGAAGTCTGAGCCAAATCGCGTAGCGTTCTGTTGCAGTAGTGGTTGCTGTAGCAATTTGTTCTACACGATGAGTACGTGTACAACTCTCTTTAGTCGCCTTTTACGTCACGCAAGGAGATGTACTGCAGTGGTGCTAATTCTTCCATATCCAGAAAGGGACCCGGATCCCTCAGGAAAAATGAACTTATGGCACACAGCTAAATTAATTCTGTTCCTGGATATTAAACTCTTGATTTATGTGTGTCGCATAAACGTGTTTAATGAAAAAAACAAAACAATCAACAATCAACATAATGAGTCTGTAAACTGTGGCAGATTATCTTAAACCTCTACTTTTCTTCATTAGTACAGTTTCTCAATTTTGTTGTTGATTGTCTTTTATGTCATAACTTAACTTTACGTTTTTATACTGGTTTAGAAGACTCTGCAGAGTCTGTATACAGAGTCTGAAAAGTTATGAGCAGTGTTCATGAAAAATGACCAAAAATAGAAATCAGAAGGGATTATAACAAGAACAGCCACACACAGCAACAACTCTACAAACAGCTCATAAGAACAGCAAACAAAGACACTTGGCTGAACAGATGAGTCATGGGAAACACAGGGAGGGAGGTCTACAGTTGTCCCGAGTGGTCCGTCGGGGTCTTTGTGTATGACAACGGCTAGAATAGCACCACTGCCCCGCAGAGAGCATGTTGTGAGAGGTGACTAAATGTGTGACATGGCATAACACCGGCTACGGTTAGGTGGTTTGTTAAACGCAGCATAGATGGCGCCTAATAGGCTGTGGGTCTACTTTGCTCTAGTGTTTGAGTCTATTAAGATGGACTCGCACATCGCCCCTTCCAAGAAACTGGCTGTATACATATGATTAATATCTGTCTAACGTCGTCTCTTCTTTTTATCCAACCCCCCCCCCCCCCAATTCCTCTACCCCCACCTCCAAGCATAACATAGTCTATATTAAGATATTGATTGAGGAAAGCAACACTGACAAATCCACGATCGTTATCTTCGTTGTTAGATTTATTCTGAGTTGTTAGGTTTATTCTTAGTTTTTAGGGTTGTTTTTAGTTTTTAGGTTTATTCCGAGTTGTTTTCTGTTTTACATTAACTGCTGCCATAGTGCTACAGCCTCTACCTTCCCATAGCATGCTTGTAGATTAAATACAACTATTTTGTTTTTTTTACCTAATAATTTACGCCTATGTGTATTGATCTTCATCAGCATATACTCGTTAGTGCTCTCAAGGGATGTTTAACATTTCTCTGTTAAACCACATCACAGTTACTTCAAGTGATCTTCTCGTTTGTTTACTATAGTTTATGATTTTCTTCCTTATGACAGAACTGTTTCTAAGATCATACGCAAATACCAAAGTCTATTTACAGAAAATCAATTCTTTTGCAAATATTGATATAATGTAATAGTGCACAATATAGAAACATAATATCAGCAAAGGTAGGAGTAAACAACAGAAAGGAATAGAAGAGACAGAGAAATCTTAACTTTGATGTGGACTGTTTATCAGCAAGAAACCAAATTATTATAAATTAAACAATTGTATGTTTCGAAGTAGTGTTCTAATGGAGATTTTGGAAAGTCTTTGCAAAATTGAATCTAATCTATTGTTGATGTATTATGTACAAATCATTGCTTATTTCATTGATTGAGAGTTCCAACTATTTCGTGATTCTATTCTACCACTTCCCTCACCTAAATATTACTTTTTTTTGGTTTGTAAATCAAAGTGTTAAAATGTAATTTTATTGTTCTGGTTTTTGGCTTTCAACTCAAAGTGCGAACATTTAATTTATTTGTTTTACTTTGAGTTTTCCATCAAAGTGCGAACATGTAATTTATATGTCCTGGTTTTTGGTTTTAAAATAAATTGTGAACATTTAATTTATTTGTCCTGGTTTTCGATTAAAAAAAGAAGAAAATCTCTACTATTAGACAGTAATCATGTTTGATACCATAAAAGAGTTGATATAAACGTGATATTTATTATCTTGAACATTTTTTGTATAGCTGTGTGTGTCTGACCAATCGATGGTCTAATTTGGTTTGAGTTTATCCATTGACTTATTATCTCTAGTTTTGCATGGAGCATAGGAGTGCATAAATATATATTCTAGGTCATCTACATTGGTCATTTTTGTGCTGGCTTCTTCTTCTACTGTTCTTAACTGGATATTCTTTGGCCTTCCCATTATTTTCTTCCTTCGTAGGTTTCAGTCAAGTACATGTTTGATAATATTGCTATAGTGTATCTCGAGGACATGTCCTGTGCATATCCACATTCTCTTTAACCTTATCTAAAATTGTTGTATACGATTTCGACATCTTCATGATCCAGGAGACCTTGAAGGAGAATGTTGCCATCAAGTGTCCAGGATACAGGTGCTACAGTAATCCATGCGAGCCCGGAAAGCGAAAACTGGAAATGTATGTGAAGCAAGAACTTCCACATACATGGATATATACTAGCACATGTACAATTGAGGATGTTGAACTTCAAGGGATTGTAGTGATAATCAGCCACAAAAAATGGAGAATCTACAATATATCAGTTTACGTAGATCACCTCTTCGATGACGTAAAGTGGGAGTTTCTGTCAGACTTGTCAGAGTCGCAGAGTAAAAAGTGCCTCATTGCAGGTGACTTTAATGCAAGGTCAAAGGAGCGGGGAAATGCCACTGAAAATAGGCAAGAGGTTGTCTTGAGCCAAGCATTATTCCACACAAACCTCACTGTCATGAAAAACGGACGTCCAACTAGACTTGAATCTCGACCGGGGATACGGATGGGGTAATTGACCTGGCACTTATATCCAGTGATGCTGCTTCATCCACATGCTGGAATGTATTAGGGGCACAAGATGACGACCACCTACAATGTGTTGTATGTATACCCAGAGAAAAACATACCAAACACAGGAAAGCCAAACAGGTGTTCAGATACACATATGAATAGGATAATCTAGTGAACCAGCTGTATCAGACGATCGGAAGCAGGACCACTAAATCCCCATTTGTCCAACCACTCTGGTGGAATCAAGTGGTTGATACGGCCTGGGGAGAAAAGGAGGCGGCAAGAAAGAGATTTTGTACTAATGTCGAAGCGTTGAATGAGAAGGAAGTAAAACGCAAAGCTACCAATTCCTTCAAAGCATTAGCTAGGGAGTCTAAAAGCAAGCGATGGGAGGAGTTCCTTACAGGTGTGGGTAATGATAATATTCTATAGAAGTTCTGGTACATGCATCGGAAGATGAATGGAAAGACTACAAGCCAGCTTATCCCCAACATTCAAGACACCACAGGAAGTCTCCTGAAGACATACGAAGAGAAGGGTATGAGTTTTTTCAGTCGATATGTTGCCCAGACTGACAAAGGCGACAGAGATGCCCGTCAGGAAATTCGGAAAGGCATTTTAGATGCAGCCATCATCGAAGAGGCTTATGTAGACCTTTCACCGAGGCGGAGGTCACAAATAGCGTACGTACCAGCAAAAACACTGCTCCAGGTCCCGATGGAGCACAGTATTGCCACATCAAGCAGTTGGATGAAACAGAGATAAGAAATATGGTGAAGGAGTTTAATTACACTATAGAGAAATCATCTGTGCCTGAGGACTGGCTTCATAGCTTTCTGGGCCCACTGCCTAAAAGTGGTAAGGACTCTACGTTTCTCAGCAGCTATCAAATAATCTCCATACAGAATGTATATAGAATATTGGCCTACCTAGAATGGGAGCACATTCTACCCTATACGCTGGACAGCTATAGAACACCGAAGGAAACCTGGGGTAACACTGGAACTTTCGCGTATGATGTGTATGATGGTTTTCAGTCAAAGCAAAAAACAGTCGCGGTGGCACTTGACCTGAAAGAAGCATACAATCGAGTAGATTTTTGGACTTTGGGTCTTTGGTCAGCGATTGCGTGATGGTTCTCGTGGGCCATCAATACATCGCATTTGCGCTGAGTGCATATGTCAGTCAGTAGTGTTTCTTTGTCGTTAGAGAGTAACTCGATGATGATTAAAATCAACAGTAGAGCTGTTTTATGATCCATGATTCTTTGGTACTGCTTCGGTAGTGAAAGGATTGGCCAACTGAAAAGTCTTTTCCAGGAGACACCCAATTGCTGTGTTAATTACAATCTTGTTGGAGGCTCATTTCATGTTCTCCTTAAATTGAATAACATTTAGGAAAATAGGATGCTGTTTGAAGATAACAACACTTGCAGGACTTTTCCACACCAGTTCTCCATGTCAATATATTAAACATAACTTTGCTATCACTAGCATTCAGGATACAAGAACAATTAAAATTATATTTTAATATATATAAAAAATGTTACTAAATAAATTTTTAGGCTAAAGAACACACCAGTTTTCCTAGGATATTGTATAATCTTTGCAGATGATCAGTGCTTGCAGTACCACGATGAAAACAAACTGCAAAACCACATGAACGCGCTTGCGACTACCTGTGCTAAATACAAAATGCGAATTAGCAAGAACAAAACAGAAACTATGATGATCAGTAGAACTCCTGGGCCACTCAAGATAAGTCTAAATGATATTGCTCTTCAACAGTTCCATGAGTTCAAGTATTTGGGCAGTATTTTTTCGGCAGACGATAGGATCGACAGGGAAATCGAGACAAGGTGCCAGAAAGGATTTGCGGTGACTTATCAGCTGTCCCCATTGCTTAAACACCCGAGCATTAGTTTGGCAACAAAGCAACAGCTGATAAACAGTATATTTATGCCGAATTTGTGCTACCAGTGCCAAACATGGCCTTTGTCAAGGGAGTGCGAGAGCAGAATTTCGACTTGTGAAATGAAGTTTTTGAGGAAAGTCATCGGTGTTACCAGAAGAGACAGAATGCGGAATGACGACATTCGAAGAATGGTCGGCACTACGTCTTGTGCCGAATACATTTCCAGGCAGAAAATAAGTTGGTTTGGTCATCTCATGAGAATGCACCCTCATCATCTTCCACTGATGGCTTACAATGCTGGTAGATCTGGCTACAGGGCAAGGGGTGACCGCGAGGTAGGTGGATAGATGACATTAGAGTGATTGTGCAACGACAAGGGCTCACATTGACCGACGCAACGCACTTGGCGCAGGATAGACGACTCAAGCTCCCCACGACGTTAAACGGCACAAGTGGAAAGAAAACTAACTAACTATTGAAAAATTTGACGTAAATGACTTGAAGGAAAATACAATTTCAGTGCTAAATATAAACACTAAACAATTTATGAGAAGATCAACTCTTTTTTTAATATAGAGTAGAATAATATATTGGAATAGAACAGACTTTGGTTTACAATTTCATAAATGCACTAGAGAATGTAAAGAGTATCAATATCAGGTTAGTAGGAATTCACAACACCAACACTCAACTTTAAACAAACTTATACATTTATGGTGAACAAACCGTTGTGTTTCCAATACAGTAAAGATGGGGGCTAGTGTCTGACTGAAAAATAAAGTATCAGTAAAGATACTCTATTTATTAGTATGTTGATAGCTGCATATACAACTGGTTTTGTCATGAAATACGAGGGAGAGTCATTGAGTAAAAACAATTTTATTAATAACGTTTTTACAAGAGTACGATCCAGACATTTTTGTCTTATTTTTTTAAATAGTCCACTAGCTTGTGGATGCCCTCTCAAAAAAGTCTTTTGGCGTGACTTTTAACTAATTTTTCACCACCTCAATTACTCCGTTGTCAGCTGCTTTGTGACTGATCTGCTATACACTTTCCTATAGTCAAGGTAATCATAGATAATTTTGTGTTCAGCGTTGTGACTCATGTTGAAATCTACGGCTATTTTATTTTTATCAATATTGACTAACCTGTTTTCACAGACTATCTGGTCGATCTGCTGTTTCATTGTTTCATTGCTAGTCACCCCATGCCATGGTTCATTAATGACGTTTTGTCTTCTATTTTGAAATCTTTCTACCCATTCATAAATTCTCCTCTTGACTCAAATAACTATCCCCATAATGAACCTTCATTCTTCTGTAGTTTTAAGGAAGGTTTCACACCATCTGACCACTAAAAATTAATAACACCTTGTTGTTCTTCCATGGTGCAAGTCAACAATGGGACGGCCATGTTGTGCGTTATATTGCGCATGTGCATACTATTCAATCATCACATTCCCTACATGGTGCATTACTAAAGAGTCATTTTGTGTTCTTAAATAAGATTTTCTGTTGAACATACTCTTCCATGCACTTTATAATCAAATTGCTGTTACTTAATGACTGTCCATTGTATAATTTATTGAGTGTTCAGACCCTGGGAGTTTCACCAGGGACTTCATATAAACCAGTGGCCTCAAAGAAAGCACATTGAAGACATCATGAGGATAAGTTTGATGACCCAGCAGTAAAACCTTCTCACTTCCATTGCCAAGTACTTAGCTGTATGTGTTTAATTTTGTTCTTCTTAAAACTTGGATCAGTATGAGAAAATCTGTACTTTATTTCAGTAATACTTCAGTCTTCTGTTATTATGATTCGGTATGATTTGGTATCTTTCCTTCACCTATATTTTCATTTGATAAATATTATCCATTTTGCCATAAACATTGTTTACCTTTTGGAAATATTTCTTCTCATACATTTACTATCTCTTACTGAACATTTTAAGTACATGTTAGGGACTACATAATACAGCATGATGGACTACCTGTGAACCTCAGAGTGAGAGCTTGAGATTGCTGATGAAAATGTTGTGAGATGAGTTTGTGTGTTTGTTTGTTAAATAGGTTTACTAAAAAGTAAATGTACTGTTGAGAGAAATGTTCTTAAAGTTGTCCTTGATGAAAGACACCAAGTTGCATACATTTTCATGAATCCCATACTTGTATTTTGCTAGACAGAGTTGAAATAGTAAGTTGTCTTTGTTGAAAAAATGTATAAATGATCACACAGCACACTGCTGATTACATATACATGTGCATATAAGCAAGGGTATTTTAAGTTCTTTTTTAATTAAGGGCGCACAAAAATACTAACATATAAATACATTTTCAGTGTGTCAAACAAAATTATACATCATACTGAAAAAGTATACTAAATATATCTATTCATGCACCTATTTGTATTCACAGATCTTATTTGTATGAAAAAAGTAGTAGTAAGAACACACATCAATACCTTCCTTCACCTCTAAAAAATGTAAAAACGGTGTTTTAATTTATAATATAAGTAGATGAAGTTTATAATTATCCAATTTTGTTTACTCACATATGAGTATGGGACCACCATTGCAGTTGTCCACCTTGCAGAAAACCTGCGACAAACTTTTATCGATACTTGCAGTGGTGACGTCTTTATTTTACGTGGTGAGGTTGTCAGCGACATGCACAGACATGATTAGTTGCCTTTTTATGACTTGCATAGTAGTCCATATTATTTTCTCCTCAGTAGGAGGTCCCGGGATCCATACAAGTGATAAGTATACATACATACATACAAATACGAATATATATCATGAGAGATTATGATTGAAATAATAATAAAAGAGATCATACATAGGTAAGATTAATCACTCTTATACATCATCAAAGCATAAAACTTAAAAAGAGAAAAACATAAATTTCAGCCTACACAAGAGAAGTTGCTATCCTTAAATAAGTAAGCTAACAGTTTCATAGGTAAAAGATTTATCTATTCTTATCAATCAGATAACACTACTATGTATACCAGTATTTCAAACTCAAACATCTATAAATTACAGAACACAATGTAATTATAAATCTTCTTTCTTCTTATTGTCCTGCTTGTGCCTTTCAGCGCCAGGTTATGAAGATGTTTCTTGATTGGGCCCTAGAATGTGATTCATATATGGGGAGCTTTACTGCTTCTAATTTCTGCTTTCCATCTTACTATCATGCATAGTCTGCCCTTGGCTTTCTATCCATTATATCTGAATAGCATTGATTTCTGAGTGATGCTATTTGATGTTTGATATGTCATGTAGCCGACCATTTGGTTTGCTGTCTCTTGATAAGGTCTAGCACTGGTGTTGTACCTACTTGTCTCCTAATATCTTCTTAACCATAATAACCATAAATATAAATCATAAAGAAATGTATCTTTTTAAGCTCTCAGAACTCGTAAATGAAATTCATATTTATCATAGGGTAACCTTATTAATGTCTCTAAATTAAATAAATGAAAAAAAGAAATGTAACAAAATGTACAACGTTTCTTAATGCATTTTAGTTTTATAAACAGTTTAATATGTTGAATATACAAAAAGACCCTAGTGGTCCTCCGAGTCTTTGTGTATGACAAGGACAAGAATAGCACCACTGCCCCACAGAGAGCGTGTCATAAGAGGCAGCTAACTGTGTCACATGGCATACCACCGGCCATTGTTAGGTGGTTTGTTTAGGTCAGCATAGATGGCTCCTAACAGGCTGCGGGTCTACTTTGCTCTAGTATTTGAGTCTATTAAGATGAATTTGCACATCGGTTAACCACCCTTCGCAGCATTTGTTTCAGCCCAGCAAAGCAATAAGCTGCTTAAGCCTAGCCTGCTAAGCAGGAAATCTTCCTCCCGGCTGCATCTAGATGATACCAGAGCTGGAAACTGCACAAAGGCATTTGCCCCTGTAGAAGTACAGGTCAACTAAGAACTAAGAATATCCCAAAAATTACTTTTCATAGGCAAACTTTTTTTGTCCTTCTGTTGCATGAATGAGTGCATGTTAATTGTGGACTAAACAACTTAAATGTTGCATAACTAAAGAAGTGTCAACCAAAGGAGTGTCCTAATTGAAGATGTTGTAGGACTGAAAACATGTCATCATAAATTCAATATTTCTGGAGTTTAGCATAACTAAATAAAATATAAGGGCAACTCTGTTCATCAGATGTGTGCAGTTAGTGAAATCTAAGTTAAATAAGACAATAAGTTATTTGATCTGTAAACATTCTTTTATATAAAAATATTAAAGACTACATTTTTGCCTAAATAAATATTCTGTTATAATTAAGCAATGCATTTAATGACTTTTTAAGGAAACCAATAAATACTAATAAATCAATAATTTTAAGCTAATGTACCATGCTAATGCAAATAGCCATATGCTAATGCAAGTAGCACATGTTAAACATTTTGGGCCGCAGTGAAAAAAATTACTCATAGAAAGAATGTTATTTGAGTATTTATTTATTTTTAAAAAACTATCATTACACACCGTTTATTCTGATTGCTGAGGTCTATCAGTATGATTTATAGAGCCAAAGAATGAACAACACCTGCAGTCACCATGTATTGTATATGTTAGATTTTTGCTTCACCTCCAATAGAAAAACATATGCCTTACTAAGATTTTTGTTTTCTCTCCGGTAGAAAAAAACCTATGCCTTAGCAAGATTTTAAACGCATGTTTTCATAATCAGAGGACCAACATTCAAACCACCTGACCAGTAGCTCCTCTTTGTCTTGTTAGCTTTTATAATTTAATCAGTGTTTTTTATGCTAAACTATATTTTTCCTTCTTAGTACCTCAACTAAATCCGTGTCTATTAATATATCTCTTTAAACTTCATTCTTTCTACCCAATGTCATCTTTTTCTCAAAGCTTGTCATTTTCTTCATCGCATTCATTGAACACAATTATGAACCATAACTTTGTTCTTTTTAAATTTCCACATCACTTGTGCAAATAATATTATTGCCATATTTCTTATCATCAGTACTACCAAGTCAATGGTGTATAAAAAGCAACAGATATTAAACATTTAGCATACCTTTGAAAAATTGTGTATGTTTTATATTTTTTTTAGTTCTAGTGTCCCTTTTCTTCTGTATGCACGAATGCACATTGCTTTTCTGACTGACTGTCTTTTTGTCAAAGTATTATACAACTGATCCAGATATAACTTCATTTGATCTCATGGAAGTCTGCCAAAGTTTTTCAGTAAGAATAAGAGAAACCACATCTATTTAGAATTAGACTACTTATAATGAAGATTTTTCATGTGAAATGTAATGTTTATGCTTTATGAGATCCAATTTGAAGTGCAGCAAAGTTATCCCATCATTAGATAATCCATACTGAAGACACTCATTGGCTGCCTATATTATGATTGATTCATCAATAAATGAAGCAGAAATTCTGAAGATGCAGGAATTAGTATTTGGAATGAAATGTAAGTTGAATAAAAAGGATACCTTAGAGAGCAGAGCAGAAACTGTGAGATACTGACACAATTGAGCATGTATAATTTTTGCCATTTGCTGAAAGTGACTGAACATGTATGAGCCTGCATGGAGCCCAGTAACGCCAGTTCTGCCAACCAGTAATATAATGCATAATCCTTTTTTTTCCCTAGCCAGTAGCTTTCAGGGGCGCCATAGCCCTTGTCTAATAGTGTCGTAGTGGCTTGTAAAATATGCACATTCAGAAGTCATTAATATTTTTTGGGGTACAATTGCTTATATTTAACATAGAGAGGAACTGCAGTGATTTATGCACCGGTCAAGGGAGCCATGGACCAACACATTTTGAAAATCTTTGCCCTAGCCCATTGAACAATGTCTATTTTCCATTATCTAGTATTTTAAAATGTTTACAGCAAACATATATACTCCTTAGCTTGCGAACGAGAAAAAAAAAATGTATATATTCTTTATTTGATTTTGTTCATGTTAGTCTTAGAGTCTCTAATTCTATTTCCTACAGATTAATTGTTGTGTTAGTTATAGGTTTTTCTCTATTAGCCCCCACTGATCTTTTATCAAATGTGACTCTCTAGAAAGCGTTAACAATGTTTTTTTCTAAACTTTTATTTTGTTAAAATGGCTAGTAATTTGATGTGCAACTTTAACCTTTAACAATGTTAGTCACAGATTGCACTTTCCTAGTTTTATGCACAAAAGGTAGACTCACAACAGTCATCGAGAATGGCATATTAGAGACTTCATTGTATGAATAAGTGTGGGTCAAAGCAGTGAATAAGCTGAAAGCATCTAATAACTCGTAAGTGGCTACTTGCATCAAGGTCAGCAAACCACAGCTGACCAAGACCCTCTTCTGCCTCCAAGTGATGATCCTAAAAACAAACAGCACTAGTGCAGTCGGACTAAGAAGAGGAATTGCAGTGGGAAGGCACACCCAGTATCCAAAAAAAACCAGCTGAAATCGGATGTGTCAGTCAAAAAGCCTTGCTGTAAACTACACCACAATGTCCTTTTCAGGATGAATTCTGAAGAAGAAGAAGTATGAATGTCTCAGCATTTTTTTAGATGGGGTAACTAGTTTCCTTGTGCATTGTCTTTTCTTTTCCAACTCTAGTTCAGGTATTATTTTACAACTGGACAGACTCGAGCATGTTAAATATCCATCCACACACTTTTATTGTGAGAAAAAGCACTGTAGTCATTAGGCATTCAGGTTTAATGCAGTAAAAAGAAAAAAGGTAAAATTCCTCTTAACATTCTGTGCGGCATATTGGGAATATGATGTTAGGTCCATATTTTCTTGACCAACAGAACACTAGAGCTGATGTGGGCAGCATCACGCTGGCTGTCTTTATTTCTAAGACTTATTCTTGTACCCAATGTTTTTAGATTAAGTTGACATCACAGCCTTTTGCGATAAAAAAAATATCCAGCACCAATTGAGAATTGAACCCAGATCGTTCAACTGAGCAGCCAGTGCACTAAACACAGCGTAACCACATCTCCTCACTTATTGCAGTGTCATTATGTAAACTGATCTGGCTTATTCATTTGTTGTGTTTACTAAAGAAACCAGCTCCCCTGGATTTGTGAAATGAAAATGTAGTAGCGACAGCATCCGTTTATATACATGCAGCACGCTATGAGACCTCGGCATCCATGTCATAGATGGCCATATGTTCTCCTCATTTTGGCAGAGTGGAAGGTGTCATCTGAAGCTCAATATTAGATCCAAAGTTCTGCCGAAGATGGATGTTTCAGACCGAAAGGTGGAAATATCGCAGTCAAGCTGTAAACTAGCGACACAACGCATTCCGTTCTCCGAACTACACCCTGCTTCTTGCAAAACCCTGTTCAGGACTTAGTAGCGGGAAATTGAGAATGAACTCAGAAGGAGAAGAAGAAGATCCAAAGTACTGCTACTGCATTTTGCTGTTCCTCTTTCTGTCAGTGCTGTATGAGTGTTAACAAGCTACTTATGAAGCATTTTTCATTGTTTTTGTTCTCTGATTGCGCAAATGCTCTCATTGACAAAATAAGGATGTCTGCATTCATCTATTCATTGAACAAATCCTGTATAAGTTACCTGATATACTGCCTAAAAATGATTATTTCAGCAGCATTCCACATCCAAAAACTAATGACAGACATTCAGCCACTTCACATATAATGTGAAATTTTGAGTCAATATTGTGCTTGTAAGTAGAATGTCCTTTACACAAATTCGCTTCTTACGACCACCAACCTATTTGGGTGTTATAAGTTTCTAGGCAAGTGTACTGTACAGTAGGTTGCCATTACTTTCTGTACGTGGAGGAGTAGAAAAAAAACCCATGTCTGCCAAACTGGACACAAGCGTGATTTGAACCAGGGGCATTGGGATTAAGAACGGACACTTCATATATATATATATATATATATATATATATATATATATACACACACACATATATATGTACGAGGGCAGTCCAAAAAGAAACCAGACTTTTAAAATGACACAGCAACTAAGTGAGACAGCAAGCTAGATACTACTTATTTGTGTTCTATAGACATTGACCTTCAGTTTAATAACAATTGCTTCACACCACGACCGATATTCTATGTGCATCTAGTTTCGTGATTGCATGTATATTACACTTGATGATTTGATGAAAATTGAGCAATGATGGATCTTGAAGAGCAACGTGTGCATGAAGTTATTTTTCAAATTATGTGAAACTTCTACTGAAGGCTGATGGAGACTTTCTGAAAATTATCAAAACAAGTGATGAAAGATGTGTCTGTAGATAGATGCTGAAACAAAAAGGTATTCATTGCAGTGCGTTAGAACAGCATCACCACGACCAAAAAAATAATGTCAGATTCTCTCTAATGTGAAGGATCTGTACATTGTCTTCTTTGATTAGATAGCCAGCCATTCATCATGAGTTCATTTCACACAGTCAGATGATCAATAAAGAGCATTACTTGGATGTTAGGAGGCGTTTGTGAGAAACAACATGAAGGAAGAGACATGAAGCATGGACAAACAAAACCTGGATGCTGCAGCATGACACTGTACATGCACACATGTCACTGCTTATTTGTGACTTTTTGGCAAAGTATGAGATGACTGTTATACTACAGCAACCGAGTTGAAATCCACACTTGAAAGTAATTTATTCCAGACCATAGAAAAGATAAAATAAAATTTCCTATGAGACATGCATGCTATCCCAGAAAACAAGTTCCAGGAGGCATTACAAAATTGGTAAATACGTTAGCAGCGGTGTATCAACAGTGGAGGAAATTATTTCAAAGGAGAGGTGTTAATAAATTGTAAGTAAAGAACAATTATTCTTTTTGGAACAAAGTAAGGTTTGTTTTTTAACTGCTCTCGCATATGATGAAAGCTAATAATATACAAAGAATCAGATCAAAGTTCATGAGTACATGTGAGGAAAATAGACAAACATACACATTTTTTTCATGAACCATTTTTATAAATTGTAGTTAATTGCCAATGGTAGTTCAGTTTCATGACACAATATGACTTTTGTTACTTTCTCTCTGATCTGCTTGTGAAAGAGTAGTTTCTTAAGGTACTATCCAAACCATTTGTTTGTACATACTGGATCAGATTTTTAAATGTATATATATATTTATTATAGACAAGTACTAAATATATGAAATTAAAAATCTATTAAGAATTTGCTCAAATTGGAATAAATTACTAATTTGTCAGGACTACAGGACTTGACTTCTGTTGGTTATGACACCACTAGCCGTGTCGCTCGTCTAATTAAGCAGCACAGCAGCACACTAAATGTAATGCCTAGGACCTGTTGGTAGAAGAAAATGTATACTGTGAGACTGAGTAGAGCAGAATGAATTTGGTAAATAAAATGTAAAAATCGCCCGAGAGTAAGCTCCGCCATCCAAGATAAAGTGTTAGAGTCTTCAATGTATATTCGAGGGGCATTCAAATAAAACCAGGATTTTTGTTCTAGTTCTACCTGAATAGGTTATAGCATGCTGGAACTACTATCATTAGTTAGGGGCACTTGTGTCCTATTACTTCTAGGGGGCTCACTGGCCATGGGCCAGTCACAGGACAGATAAATAAAAATGGCAAACAACACTGTTAGTGCTTGCATGGAACAGCATATTGTGATGAAATTTCTTGTGAAAGAAGGCGTTAAACCTGCGGAAATTTGCAGAACTCTGCAATCACAATATAGTGATGAGACACTCAGCCACAGTAAGACTTTTGAATAGTATAAACGTTTTAAAGAAGGCCAAACATCCGTAAGTAATGATTTCTTCTTCTTCTTCTGCGTACGCAGTCAGACAGTAACCATTATTTTTTCGAAAAAAGCGGCGGTCATCCTGAGGCTGTCGACACTGCCATAGAGCTTATCTTGTGGTTCCACTGGTGATGGCCACATCTGCTCTCTCTGATCCTCGTATGTCGGGCAGTTCTGCAGCAGATACTCAGCGGTCATTTTCTCGGTACCACACGGGCATTCGTCGGTACCACCTATCTTCAATTTGTTGAATAGGTGGTACCTAAGTCTATTGTGGCCAGTGCGAAGTCTTAAGACCACGACCTGCTCTCTTCTGTTCAACTGGTAATAGGCATCGTTTTTGGTGTAGCCGGTATGTTCAGTTTCCCATTTGGTCATGTATCTGGCTTTAATAAGCCGTTTTGACTCTTCGTACGTCATACTAGTATCTGTTTGTGGTAGTCTTGCACCTTCTTTTGCCTGTCTGTCTGCCTCCTCGTTGCCTTGGATGCTGCAGTGTGATGGGACCCACTGTACCACTACCCTTTTTGGTGCGGACTGCTGTCATAGTTGACAGAGTGCTGCTCTTAAGTCATTAAGCTCAGTGTTTTTCTGGCTTTTTAGCGCTGTGACTACGGCCAGAGCATCTGTAAGCAGGACTATATGGTGTTCATTTTCTTTATGTGTCACCATTTCTTCCACTGCCGCCCTCAGTGCCTCTGCCTCCGCTCTGAAATTGCTTGTGTACTTACCAGTAGCGAATGACAGTGTTATTTTTCTGCCATTTGGTAGGTTCAGGAATGCTCCTGCCCCTCCGTTCTGTGTAGTGTCTGTGACAGAACCGTCGGTGTATGCATGGGTCCAGTCCATGCTTGGGTAGTTTTTCGATATAAAGCTTAGGGTAGTATCTCTCCTTTCTTTTTCAGTCTGGCAGTTTTTGTTTCCAATATCTGGTATATTTTCTACCACCTCTGGAAATATATGCTGCCTCCAGGTAGGTTTTCGTACAGTAGTGATGGGCTTTGGTGTTGTTAGTGCGTTTATGGGATCTTCGTGCATCTTTGCTTTGGCTATTTCTGCAAAGTTTCTCCGCTTTAGTTTCCCATTTCCCAAATTGTTTAGTCTCTGGTGCATTGGGTGGTCAGTCAGTCTTCGGAGTTTCTCTGACTGCAGCTGGGCTCTGCAGTCTCTTCTATCGGTCATGAGTTCTAGTGATGATTTCAACTGTGGTGGTTCTCAACCCATCACAGTCATTCCTGTGGATATCCAGATTGTGGAACGCCTTATCCTGGATGTTGATTTTCTACCTCGTGGTGCCACTATTAACAGTGAACAGTACATATGCATTTTGAGTGATGTGCATAATAGTCTGTGGAAAAAACGGCCTCGTTTGATCACAAAGTGCGTCCTGCTCCTGCAGGATAACGCTCAACCTCATACGGCTCACCGCACTATGTACCATGTGCAGCAACTCGGTTGGAAGGTATTGTCACATCCATCTTACAGCCCAGACCTCACTCCAAGCGATCTTCACCTGTTTAGACCCCTAAAAGAATTCCTGGGAGGTCAGCATTTCAGCAGTGATGATGAAGTGAAACGGACTGTCCTGGATTGGTTCAGACATACTGACAAATCTTTCTACGCTGAAGCTTTTCAAGCATTACTTAAATGCTGGGATAAGTACATAAACATTACAGGAGATTATTTTTAAAAAATAATTGCATTTTCACTCCTTTTTTTTCTTGACAATAAAAGGTCCAGTTTGACTTGAATATCCCTCGTAGTTTCAGCTTTTTTAGATGAGCCTGACCAATCTCTTCCTTGCTGTTTTGCCTTCCATAATTGTAAGTCAGGTGCCCATTTACAGCTGGGCAGACCAGAACATTCTGCAACCAGGTTGCAAACTCAGTTATTTATTATAACAGCTCTACTACTGTAGCACTCATGATAATGGTACAATGATTAAAACAGTTGCAGTGTATAACTTAATAAATACGTGGTATGCTACAAAAAAGTTTACAGATAATTGGCAACACACTGTGTAGTTAAACTCTAGAACCCTTAATGTAATATAATGTGTGTATGTTCCAGGAAAGTAAAGAATAGGTCTACTACCACCTTCCATACATGTTATAAAACTTAGCTCAAAAAAGTTGAGCATGACGTTAGCAACATTATTATGTAAAATAAATTGCTACACAAATCACCATCTCAATAGCACACAAAGTTCTTTGACCTAGGCTTTCCTAAAAGGCTAACTGTTGGTTGTTTTGTAAGAAATAGAATAATGGAAGCAAGGAAAGCTCATAATATAATACCCAAGTCCCACAGTGGCATTACATTTTCTTCATGTTTGGTAAAGAGTATTGGTTGATTCAAGAGTAGAAGATATAAACCTAAAGAGAGAGAGAGAGAGAGAGAGAGAGAGAGAGAGAGAGAGAGAGAGAGAGAGAGAGATAGAGAGAGAGAGAGATATGATGTGTGGCAAAGATATTATAATAATTGGAAATATTGTACCATTAATTTGTGCTTCAAGGCAGCCATGAAAATGAACTAATTAGCATTTAAATGTGTTATGTGTAACTTTCATAACCCATTCAACTTTTTTCTATTCTTTATTGTTTATTCTCTACATGAAACCTTTGGTGTCTTACCAGAGAGGAAAAAATATGACCACTAAACATTACTATACCATGTTGTAAAAGCGACAAGTAAGATTGTACTGATGGCTGGCAACTTGATTACGCAAAACAAAGTGTCACTGCTGCAAGAGCCACATACATGCTTTGACATGTAAATAAGCCAACTACTGTAGCTGCACCATACTCCTACTAGAGTTAAAAAAGACATATGATGATTATTATTATTTTTGATATTTCTACTAGTTCTATGCATTGTCTTATATAACAGAATTACTATACTCAAAGAATGGAGAAAAACAAATTAATAATTGTAAATGTCTGCTGCATCTTTAAGTATTTTACTGCATCTCAAAAACCTTTTGCTTACCAAACACAATGCAACACCAATGGAGACACCGCCAATGATTGTGTATCGTTTTTTGAGGAATTCTTTAATCTCATTTCCCACATACCAATTGTAGTAATAACTGCAGCCCTGCAAGTTTAAAATAAGGATTCACAATTAAGGAAACTATGGAGATATTAATGTATGGCATGTACAGTTTATGTCAAATACTGCACAATTTTCAGTGATCTGGCTGCTAAATCTATGGTAGTGACACTTATTGCACTAAGGATTATTTTTGTTACCAGCATTCTTAACATCGTTGCTATAATTAATGTTTGATGACTTGGTTATAAATATAGGTAAACTCCAAAGCAAGCAAGTTTGTAAATAGAGTAGCCACGATGATTGCAAAGACAGTTAGTTTCAGTAATAACAACATATACAAGTAATGGCTCAGTGAGTTGGTAGCCATTACCAAAATTATCCCTTTGCCATCACTGTTGCTACTTTAAATTAATGTTAAAGAACATGGCTTTTATCTTTGAATAGCAGCTTTCTTGTAATGCTTAATGGCTATATAAATCAAATGAAAACCTGGGATCAAGATGCTGAGCAGCGAATGAGCTACAGCAGTCAGTGATTCAAAGCTGACTGCTAGCGTCAAGGCCAGCGAACCAGAGCTGCCAAGACCCTTCTACACCTCCCCGCGGTGATCCTGGATAACAGGCTACAACAGAGCAGACTGGCTAAGGAGAAGGGATCAAAGAGGGAATGCTAACCTGGAACTAACAAAAATGCTTGCTGAAGTCGGTTGTGTTGGATCAAAAGGTGCAAATATCGCAGTCAAGCTGTAAACTACGACACAACACATTCCGTTCTCTGGACTACATTCTGCTACTTAGGTCCGTGTCAGTGTTTGGTAGCAGGAGATTGAGAAAGAATGAAGCCAAGCCAAGCCAGATGAAAACCTTATCTCAGGTGGGGAGTCTAAGTCAACACTTAAATAGAGTTACTCGATATTTCCAAAGCAAGTTCATTCATCATCTACAGCAAGATATTCTAGTTAGCATATTCATTATTAGTCCTAGTCCAAGCAAGTTTGTCTGTAGGAAATGTTTAGATTAGTCAAGAATTGTGTCTCAGCGAAGAGGCTTTAGTGGGCAATTCTATACTATTTATACACTTCAGTTCTTAATTATGATATGAATATTTGTCATGCATAGTATTTCTCTTGTTCATTTTTATTACTTAGCTCAGAGCTTGACAGCCATTTTTAAAAATGGGAATGGTATGTGTAAAGAGTCACCTAAAAGTACTTATCTATCATTTTCTAATTCTACAGAATTGCATACTTGCACTTGCCGAAGACAGATGTGTCAGACCAAAAGTTGCAGTCAAGCTGTAAACTAGCAACTCAACGCATTCCATTCTCTGGACTACATCCTGCTACTTAACTTAACTTAACTTAACGTCTATATACTGGTTTAGAAGACTCTGCAGAATCTGTATACAACCAGTTTCATTTACATTACCTTGCTCTAAAAGCTATGCACATCCAATTTATTCTTAAATGCATTAATTGTCCCTGCCTCCACTACCTCGGGTGGCAATGCATTCCAAGTATTCACCACTCTCTGACTAAAAAAATATTTCCCATTATCTCAAGTGGGCATTAAGTACTTTATACCATTTGTCGCCATTTACCTGTGCAAGAGAATGTTCTCCACTATTGCGCATATAATAAATAATGATAGAAACAGACTTAGTATAGGGTAAGACCTATGAGAACATACAAGATGTGTTCAAATTAAACTTGCAAAGCCCTGTTCAGGGTTTGGTAGTGGGAGATTGAAAACAAACACAGAAGAAGAAGAAAAAGAAGAAGAAGAAGGAGATGAAGAAGAAGAAGAAAAAGAAGAAGAAGAAGAAGAAGAAGCATACTTACATAACACATTTTTAACATTTTTATTTTTTTGAGATGGTGCGGGTGTCTACCATCTTTCTCATGACAACTGTTAATCTTCTTTGAATAAGCAACTGAGATTCCTATAGAATGTGCGTTAGTCTTATAGACATGCTTTATTTCAGTAGCCATTGATCATCCAGCTTTTATAATATGCACTAATGTTTTCAATCAATTTTCTCCTTTAATATATATATTAACAAGACATCTGTAGTGGCACAATGTAGGGGAAGCATATGATCTTTTTGAATTTTGAACCATTTTCTAGTTACTTTAACCTACTGTCTCCATCAGCAAAACTATATTTTTATTCCATTCTGTATTTAAAAAAAAATGCTGTACAGGGTTGTTGGTTGGTTAGGTTGGTTATTGATCCAGCGGCTTATGGTCTCCTGCCCTTTGGGCCAATGCCATATAGTGGTATCTGCAAGTGTTTGTAAGCTGTTGTTTAGTTCCATACAAAGTGTTCCATTTGTCTGGCCGAAGAGGAAGAAGCTCTTTCCAAACACCCGCAAGGGCCGGACATTCAAAAAGATGATGTTCAACAGTTTCATAGGGATGTGTTCACAGCCGACACTCTGCAGCATGTTCTGGTTGGATTCTGTCAAAGTGGCTGTTAAGTTGTATGTGTTGAGGGTGAAATTGGAAAATGGTGCTTTAGTCTCTCCTTTTCAGAAGGTTGATGTTGTCTTTGGGATTTGGGATGGCCATATGTTTGTAGATTTCTCTCCCAGTATTTCCCAAATCCCATCTATTCAGCCAGGCCTCTTTGTTCACAGTCTTTAGTAGTTGTTTGACTGTCTGTAGGGTTGTTGGTGTGTATTGTTGTTCATGACTTACTCCCTTCTTAGCCAGTCTGTCTGCCCTGTCACTGCCAGGTGTATTTGAGTGACCAGGGATCCATTGTACAACTATTCTGGCTTCATGGGCTGTGAGAAGTTTATTGGCATCTAGGGATATCTAGGGTGAGTTCAGGACTGAAGTGACCACCGTCTTCCAGAGCTTGAAATGCAGATAATGAGTCTGTAAAGATTACGATGCTTTGGGCTTTTGATGGGAAAACATTAAATGCAGTCCTCAAGTGATACAGAGCTGCTTCCAATGCTGTTGTTCCTGCCTAATAATTTGAACATATCTCCCCACAGGCATCAAACAGCTCTTCAGATGTTCTGTCTAGATACTCTATGTAGACTCCATATCTCGCTTTAATGGTGGCCTTAAAAGCAGATCCATCAGTATAGACATGTATCCATTCTTCTGGGTAGGTGTTAATTCTTGTCTGTGATGCTCTAACATGATTGACTGGATCAGCACTTCTTGTTGTATTATCTGTTAGTTTTGTTTGAATTTCTGGCATTTTTAAACATGCATGTGGTGGTAAATTTCTTGTTGCTCTCTGTGTTTCTTGTCTTTTGTCTAGGACGTGATATCTGTCTTTAATCTTACTGACGTGGTGGAGGACTGACTTTTGTTTTATTCTCTGCTTTTGCTGCCATTTTTCTACAAGCCTTCTATTGGGGTGGTATTTGCTCATTCTTTTACTCCTCTCATAAACTTCCAAAGCAGCCACATCTCTTTGCATCTCAAGGGGTTCTACATCCAGTACAGAGTTGCAAACCTTTGCTCTTCAGTCAGTAGACCAGTTTCTAACTGCTTGGTCAACCAACCTGCTGTTGATCTCCATCAGTAACCATGGATTATTTTAACTTTATCTCATGAAATATAAAAGATTACAAGTTGTTAAAAAAATTATTAAAAATCAGATAAGAACAGTAATGTGTCTTACATTGTTAATTTCACATACACATCTTTTTGGATATTGAATATAATTGTTTTGGAGTGGTGACTTATTAGTCCTAATCTACAACCAATTTTCACATTGCTGTGAGAATATCAAACAACTCTTGGGCTACTCTGGTCAAGGTGATACAGTTTTCATGCATGCTTGCAGGTTTGTCTTTGCTGTACCTTCAGTGAATGATCGGTGCTGACTCTGCAGTATGGTCACCTAATGCAATAAAGAATTAAATTGTACAGCTAGAAAATAAATTTATTTCTACATTCGTCAGTTCTCCATTGGTATGGTTACTTCAAACCAGTTATTGTATGCTTTGAATCTGATAAAGATTAGTAAAATATTTGTTAGTTTGCCTAACAGGTACATTGTCTGCTACACTTGTTTTTCCTAATCTTTTGCTTTGGCTTACAAAAGCATTTTCCTCCTCTATTCTAATATTCACCAAGGCCCAAAAGGAGAGCAAAGACTAGTATCACTGTAACCTGACAGGTGATTAAGGATGGTTAGGTATGGGGCTAGTTACACCCTCGTGTGAAAACTTTAGACCACAAAAATGTCAACAGATGACTTGGCTTGTATTTGTTGAAAACATATGGTCTACAAGGAGTTAAAAAGATATAGATACTCTTTTTCTGCTTTTTTTCTAGAAAAGACATTGTAAAGTACCAGTTTACAGTGAGGATGCAATATCTTCACCTTTCAGCAAGACATTTTTTTAACTTGGTTTGCCTTCCCTCTTCTGGGCCTATTTGCTCATCCAGGTTGCATGGATGCGATCTGTTTTCAGGACCACAATTTGGAAGCAGAATAAGGTCTTGGACAGGTATAATTTGTTGACCCTGATGCATGCAGCCAACAACTGTGTCTTCAGCCACGTCTTCTATCTATCTTCAGTTCACTTGTGTCGTTAGACACCATGGCTAGATGTGACCTCCTCTGTTTCATATTTTTTTCGCAGACAAAAGTCTGCAGGTGACTTGCCAGGTCAATCCCAGTATCTGTTACCAACCATTATGTTGGTAGCCGTGGAATTATGTAATCGCCTATTTTTGGGACTGATGGTGGTGGAAGTGTAAATTAAAGCAAGATAGACTTACAGCCTGTCAGGCGCCATCTATGCAGCTTCGCTAACCACATAACCAAGACCTGATGTTAGAGCAACACAGCCACCTTTTTGCAACATTTTCTTTGTGAGTGAGAATCTCTAGAATAATTTGAGTAGATTTTTAACATATTGTTTCTTTTTTATTCTTGTGTCCTTAATTAATGCTACATCTTATGTGTGCTGTATACCACTTTGTCAGAATCATTTAAATATTTACTTACCCTTGTATAGGCCTTCTGTTCACATGAGTCAGGCACACGTCCCCTGTAGTCTTTTCTTCCTTCAAAGGATCCACAGCAACGGAACTGTGCACAAAGTTTTGTATCATGTCATCAAGTTGCATTATAAAAATGAATATGTGCATTTAATGTAGTCAAACAAAACAAAGTAAATAAATTATCAACCATAAAATGTGAAATAAAATATTACAAAAACAAACAAAGAAAACACAAGTTAATCAACCGATCAAAGCCGTTCAGCTCCAGGTGGAGTACATGTTTCTACTAAATGCATACCATTCTCCCTTCCTAGGCCGTCTGTTCCAGCTATGTTTGTCTTTCTTGTTTCCTTTATGTCTGTCTAAAGCAGCATTTCCCCTGTGCACAGATTCACTCTCTAAACTACTTTCCATCTTGTTTCCAGTCAGTCTAGGGATATCATTTGTGTAGTTTCTCATTTATGCAGCCTTTTGTACAGCCTTCTCTTGTTTGTACATTGTATGAACATTCAGGTACCAAATTTAGCAGTCTCCCTAGACGAAAACAGGAAAGTCATTGATGCAGATTCATTGCAGCTTTCTCTGCATCGTGTCATCAGCACTCTTGACGAGACTTTCTTTTGTCTTGGATGGTTGAGTTGTATGTTTATTTATTTTTTTTGGTTTGCATTCGCCTTATTTCTCTATTCCTCAAGGCGGGTGTGCGTTGCACTGTGGTTTTTATTTTGCGCCTGTCGGCCCAGTGCATCCGACTTCAGTATGCATTTTATGTAAGGCTCTGCTTCCTCCTGCATTTTCTAAGGGTTTGCTTCCCCAGGGTAACGGCCGGTGCTGTGATGGGGATCGAACCCAGCACCTTCGGATTGTGAGCCGTGCCACTTAACCACTAGGCTACGCCGTCGCCTTTAGTTTTAATTGACTGTCCATATTTGTATAAGTTTTTGGCTTAAAATTTCTACAGGATGAGATAACCTGCCCATGCCAACTCTCCTTTGTCATCTGTCACGACATGTTTGGCAGGTTTACAGTGTTACTTTTATTTGCTCCCCTTTTGGACCCCCAGTAACAACACGTGGTGGATAATGTACATTGTGTATAGATAATTTTATTCCTGTTTAAAAAAAATAGAAATCCATTTACAGATTAAATACACTTATACGTTTGTGTTAGCCATTGCCTCTAGTTATGTCCTTTAGTATCAGTGTTCTCCTCTGTCCTTCTCATTCACACAAAAATGTCAACATTTAAATAGACCATATGATTTTAATTGGAAAATGCTCACGTTATTAAATTGTCAGTTTTCAAATTTTTTTCATCCATTATTATTTTCTGAGGTCATGTGATAATGCTTCATTAAATCCCTATGGAGATTGTTAGTGGGATACCTCAGTTCTTCTGTACAGAGAAATTAATAATGTAACAGCATCAACAGAACATAAAGTTCAGAAAAATAAAATGAGTCACAGATTCACAAGAACAATAAATTACAATATAATGGTCCACAATGCTTACAAACAATTACAAATTACAGAAGGAATTTGAATGGCAGAGAATATAATAGTATTATTTTGTGGAAATAAATTTTAGTTACAATATGGGGTTGCAATTTAAGTTAGTCACATATAATTTGTGTGCGCTATATTTAGACCTCAGCCATTGTCTTTATGTGTTTTGATTTTACTTCTTTTGTCTAAATTGCTTTTCTGTACATACAAAAATGTCTCAGTTGACTTAGTTTTTGTATGTCAAGAAGAGATATTAAATGAAAGTTTATTTTTGACTTTGCCACCTTTAACAAACCATACATTTGTAGAACTATGTAAAGTGTGAAAGTGGTTCATTTATTAGAGATCTTTATTTATTACAAAGTGTTCAATAAAAAAAGTTGTCATGTAGTGATTAATAAGGAAATGTTTCATAAAAGCTTTCCTATAATCCCCAAAAGCCTAGTATTGTGAATAAAAAAAATAAATTGTGAAGTGAAAGGTTAAAAAAAGTTCAAACATGAGAAAGGAAAACAGAAATAAAAGGTACAAGAGATTAAGGCATGACAACACGTACCCTTTTCTGGACGTTATCAATGAACTGCTTGGAAATTTCATTTCTGAAATACATCCTGATTCCTTTGTCGAGGTTTGTATTCGTCCGGTTCTTCAACTCTTCCTAAAAATATCCATAATGTAACTACTGATTATTATCAATATTTTGTTTCTAGATTGGTTGAAATTTTAGAGGACAAAAATGGAATATGAAGCTCGAATTAAGTAGCCTTTGTTTTAAGTTGTACATGTGTTTCTCACATAACAACTTTGATTTTCTTAAACATAAACACGAATTATGAATAAAACAGGATTTAACATGGGAATTATAATAATTTTTTCTGTGTGTATATATCTTGACTATCAATATAGCCAGTTAGAACAGGTCGGATAGGTCATACATTGTGAAAACTACTATCTTCTTCTTCTTTATTCTTATCATCTTGAGGTGCATAGACCATCAATCAACCTTCTCTAATCAGACTTGTCGTGTCCTATTTTCTTCAACTCTTTCCAACTTCTTCATGTATTTTCTCATCCTATAGGACTTCTCCAATGTGTTCTTTGGCCTCCTTTTCCTCTTTTCCCTTGGGCCACATAAAAGAGATTGCCAGGTGATACTGCTTGGAACATTAGCATTGGGTCACCTATTCAGTACCACTTTCTTCCTACAATTTTCCTGCTCTACCTATTTTTGTTCTGTTCTCTCCCATAAGCTCTCATTTTGTAACCTTTCAAACCACTGCATGCCTAGAACTTTCCTCAGGGATTTGTTCATGAACCATGTAATCTTTTAATATTGTTTCTGCTCCATATAAAATGATTGACATGATGGGGTTGAAGATCCTTAGCTTAGTATTCACGGTGATAATTTTAAAGTTCCATATGGTTTTCAGCATGACAAAAGCCACTCTTGCCTCTTGTATCCTGGTTTTTACATCCTCATCTGCATTGCCTATAGTGTTTATGATGTTCCTAAGTATGTGAAACTCTCTACTGCATTCAACGTTGTTTATCTAAGTTTGATAGGAGCCATGTTTGGGCTGTATTTAATTGTACAATTTTTTTGTCCTTTCTAATTGTATCTTTAGACCACTTGAGCAGGGAGTACGCCAAGGGGGAGTACTGTCACCCACACTCTTCCTGGTGTATATAAATAACATAACAGAATATACCAAGAAGAGTCCATAGCTCAATGTTTGCAGACGATCTGGCTATGTGGACCTCTGAAAAGAATCTCACCATAGCAAGTAATCGGATGCAGCAGGCCCTAACATTGCTGGAAGAGTGGGCAAACTCATGGCTGGTCAAAATTAATGAGGAAAAAAAGACATGTACGATATTCTCGCTATCAAACAAACCCCAAAACACCAAATTAAGTCTTAACGGCAAATACCTGAAGCCAAACGACAACCCAAACTACCTGGGAGTCACATTTGATCGGCACATGACATGGAAAAGTCAGATCGAAAGAAACCGTATGAGAGCCAGAGAAAAAATGGCAATCATGAGGAAACTTGCTGGCACAAGCTGGGGAGCAGACGAAAGTATACTAAAGAAAGTGTACACTGGAAGAGTGAGACCAGTTCTCGAGTATGGCATTTGCGGCATGGACAACAGCAGCAAAGGCAAACTTCGATAAAATTAGCAAACTCCAATACCAAGCCATGAGAGTTATAACAGGAGGCATGAAGTCAACGCCAATTGTAGAACTTGAAAAGATTACAAAACTGCAATCCATGACCGACAGAAGAGACTGCAGAGCCCAGCAGCAAGCAGAGAAACTCAGAAGACTGACAGACCATCCAATGCACCAGCGACTAAACAATTTAGGACATTGGAAACTAAAGCGGAGAAACTTTGCAGAAATAGAAAGATGCACGAAGACCCCATGAACGCACTAACAACACCAAAGCCCATCCCTACTGTACGAAAACCTACCTGGAGGCAGCATATATTTCCAGAGGTGGTAGAAAATATACCAGGTATTGGAAACAAAAACTGCCAGACTGAAAAAGAAAGAAGAGATACTACCCTGAGCTACATAACGAAAAACCACCCAAGCATGGACTGGACCCATGCATACACCGACGGTTCTGTAACAAACACAACACAGAACGGAGGGGCAGGAGCATTCCTGAGCCTACCAAATGGCAGAAAAATAACACTGTCATTGGCTACAGGAAAATACAGAAGCAATTTCAGAGCGGAGGCTGAGGCACTGAGGGCGGCAGTGGAAGAAATGGTGACAGGTAAAAGGAATGAAAGCCATATAGTCCTGCTTACAGATGCCCTGGCCGTAGTCACAGCACTAAAAAGCCAGAAAAATACTAAACTTAACGATTTAAGAGCAGTACTCTGTCAACTATGCCAGCAGTCCGCACCAAAAAGGGTAGTGGTACAGTGGGTTCCATCCCACTGCAACATCCAAGGCAACGAGGAGGCAGACAGACTGGCAAAAGAACGTGCAAGACTACCACAACCAGATACTAGTATGACATACGAAGAGTCAAAACGGCTTATCAAAGCCAGATACATGACCAAATGGGAAACCGAACATACTGGTTACACCAAAAACGATGCCTATTACCAGTTGAACCGAAGAGAGCAGGTCGTTGTCTTCAGACTTCGCACTGGCCACAATAGACTGAGGTACCACCTATTCAACAAATTGAAGATAGGTGGCACTGATGAATGCCCGTGTGGTACTTGGAAAATAACCGCTGAACATTTGCTGCAAAACTGCCCGACATACGAGGATCAGAGAGAGCAGATGTAGCCATCACCAGTGGCAACACTAGACAAGCTCTATGGCAGTGTCGATAGCCTCAGGATGACCGCCGCTTTTTTTCGAAAAAATAAAGGTCGATGTCTGACAGTGTAAGAAGAAGAAGAAGAAGTATCTTTAGACATTACTTGTCTGGAGATTATTTTTATTGCGCCTATATTTTTTTGCATTTGGTGTTGGCTGTGAGATAGGTGGGCTATGTCATCTGCAAAGTTCAGGATTTCTAATTGTTTAAATTAGGACTACCGAATTCTATGAGGTTAAGGTCAAAGAAAAAGAAGATTCAATTTCTCTCACATGCTGTAGTTTGTTTCATTATCCAATCAACTTCCAACAGGAACAGAACAGATAGTAGAAGACAGTTCTAAAGACCATCGTATGATTTTTAGTCATTTATGGTCCGTCATGCAAAACTTTACATTGCATGTCTTCATTCATCTACTTTATTATGGCTGGTGAGACTTTGTGGGATTCTGTAGTGCTTTAATAGCTATTAGAGTGTTTTCTTACCCAAGCTGCCAAAGGCTTTTTGATATGTCAATGAAGTTAATTTACAAGTTTTGAATTCCATTCAACTTCCATAAGAGAGAAAACTCTGATCGTAAACAACTGCTGCCTTGCAGATAGGCTGGGGACAGCCAAAGGCTAAGGAGGGCATCCCTACAGAAACGCCTGTTGAAATCGGATGCACGGGGCCGCAAGCCTAACAAAACAGTGCAACGTAAATCACAGTATGATGGCAGTACAACCTATTAGAAAAACGTATGGCGCTCATCCTGAGGAGACCCGCCAGGCAGCGATAGCGCCGGGCCTCACGCCTCGAAGGGGCCCACCCTTGACTACTGGTGGTCACCCACCCATGTGTCGTGGAGTCAAGGCACATGGCTATGGGGCAACGTCTATTGGCCAAAACCTCAAGACCCTCAAAATACTACAGTGGAATGCGGAGGGAGTCATTAACAAAAAACTTTCCCTAACACACCACCTGCATGAAGGTAAGATTGACGTGGCATGTATCCAGGAAACGCACCTCAACAATAACCATAAATTCTCAATCAGAGGATATCAGACCTTCCGTCTAGATAGAGAAGGCCACAAAGGAGGGGTCCTGATACTGACCAGAAACAGCATACCGAGTAGCGCGGTACCTGTCAATCACACCGGACAAGCAGAAATTGTAGGAGTTGACATAATGGCTAAAGAGACGAAGCTCCGCATTTTCAATCTGTACGGACCACCAAACAGAGACCTATCGCTCTCGAGTATGGAGGTCAGAGACTCCAACTGCATAGTAGTTGGAGATTTCAACAGCCACTCGGAGAGATGGGGATACTCTGACACAGACAGTAGAGGTGACGAAGTGGAAGATTGGGAGATAGATGCAAATCTCTCCCTAATCAATAGGCCGGAGGATAGCCCTAGCTTCTACTCAAGAACATGGCATACCACCTCGACTCCAGATTTGGCCTTTTCCACACATGACATACACTATAAAATAGACCGCCAGGTGCTAAACCAACTGGCAGGTAGCGACCACAGGCCGATCAGGCTAACCATTGACATGGAAGTAGGCCCACAGGAAACAAAACCGCTCCCACGTTGGAATTACAAACGAGCCGACTGGGACAGATTTGCAATCCTGACAGATGGGCTGTGTGAAACCATCAACACACGAAACACCAAAATGAAGCCCATGGTGGAGAGCCTAAGCAAGGCAATAATGCAAGCCGCCACTGAAACCATCCCAAGAGGAGCTAGGAAAAACTATAAGCCCTACTGGAATGATGAGTTGCAGAAAGTGGAAGATGCAGTAACAAATGCTAGGAACATGGCAGAGCGAGAAAAATCCATGGAGGCAAACATCGCCCTCAAAGCCGCAGCGGCGAAATACAAACACACGCTCAAGCAAACAGCAAGAGAAAGCTGGAAAAATAAAACGGAAAGTCTAAACCTGGACAAAGACGGGAACAAGCTATGGAAGCTAGTCAGAGCCATGAACGACGAAACCCCGTCAAATAAACAAATTACTATCAAGCAGGGCGAGAACTTGATCACAGGTAAGAAAGCCGCAAACGCCTTTGTCGACCACTATGCCAGAGCAAACCACATCGAGGTCCCCGCAGATAAGCATACAGACATTAGCGAAGAGCTAAAGGGACACGAAAACATAAATACGGCTCCCGAAGAGCACATGATGGCCAAACTAACAATGCGCGAAATGGAAGAGGCTATGAGAACGCTAAAGAAAAGGAAATCTCCCGGAAAAGACGGGATAACAAACGAAATGCTGATGGGGCTGGGCCAAACAGCGAAGAGGAAACTACTATCAGTCCTGAACCAAAGCTGGAAAAGGGGTATTGTACCCCAGGCGTGGAAAGACGCAATACTGGTACCAGTACCAAAAACAGGAAAAGATAAAACAGATCTAAATGGATACAGGCCCATCAGCCTACTGAGCTGTGTCGGCAAGCTGATGGAACGGATGATAAACACCAGACTGATGTGGCATCTGGAAGAAAAACGAATACTAATTCCACAGCAAGCCGGCTTTAGACAGCACAGATCCACTGAGGACCAGGTCATCCTCATAGCCCAGGAGATAGAAGATGCCTACCAGGTACAGAAACACACAGTAGCTGTTTGGGTGGATCTGGAAAAGGCATTTGACAAAGTCTGGAAAGATGGACTTAGAGTCAAGCTAAGAAGAAGTGATGTTTGTGGGAAAATGTACAAGTGGATCAACCACTACCTCAAACAAAGAACGGCCAGAGTCCAAGCACAAGGGCAGATGAGCAAAAAGGTGACACTCGAGCAGGGAGTACCCCAAGGGGGAGTACTGTCACCCACACTCTTCTTGGTATATATAAACGATATCACAGAGAATATACCAAGAAGAGTCCATAGCTCAATGTTTGCAGACGATCTGGCTATGTGGACCTCTGAAAAGAATCTCACCATAGCAAGAAATCGGATGCAGACGGCCCTAACATCGCTGGAAGAGTGGGCGAACTCATGGCTGGTCAAAATAAACGAGGAGAAAACCACGTGCACAATATTCTCGCTTTCATTAAAACCCCAAAGTACCAAATTAAGTCTAAATGGCAAAATCCTGCAGCCAAACGACAACCCAACCTATCTGGGAGTCACATTTGACCGGCGCATGACATGGAAAAGTCAGATTGAGAGAAACCGAATGAAAGCCAGAGAAAGAATGGCAATCATGAGGAAACTTGCTGGCACAAGCTGGGGAGCAGACGAAGGCATACTAAAGAAAGTGTACACTGGAAGAGTGAGACCAGTTCTCGAGTATGGCATCGCGGCATGGACAACAGCAGCGAAGGCGAACTTCGATAAAGTTAACAAACTTCAAAACCAAGCCATGAGAATTATAACAGGTGGCATGAAGTCAACGCCAATTGTAGAACTTGAAAAGATTACAAAACTGCAATCCATGACCGATAGAAGAGACTGCAGAGCCCAGCTGCAGTCAGAGAAACTCCGAAGACTGACGGACCACCCAATGTACCAGAGACTAAACAATTTGGGAAATGGGAAACTAAAGCGGAGAAACTTTGCAGAAATAGCCAAAGCAAAGATGCACGAAGATCCCATAAACGCACTAACAACACCAAAACCCATCACCACTGTACGAAAACCTACCTGGAGGCAGGATATATCTCCAGAGGTGGTAGAAAATATACCAGGTATTGCAAACAAAAACTGCCAGACTGAAAAAGAAAGGAGAGACACTACCCTAAGCTTCATAGCGAAAAGCTACCCAAGCATGGACTGGACCCATGCATACACCGACGGTTCTGTAACAAACACTACACAGAACGGAGGGGCAGGAGCATTCCTGAACCTACCAAATGGCAGAAAAATAACACTGTCATTCGCTACTGGTAAGTACACAAGCAATTTCAGAGCGGAGGCAGAGGCACTGAGGGCGGCAGTGGAAGAAATGGTGACACACAGTGAAAATGAGAGCCATATAGTCCTTCTGACAGATGCTCTCGCCGTAGTCACAGCGCTAAAAAGCCAGAAAAACACTGAGCTTAATGACTTAAGAGCAGCACTCTGCAAACTGTGCCAGCAGTCCGCACCAAAAAGGGTAGTGGTACAGTGGGTCCCGTCACACTGCAACATCCAAGGCAACGAGGAGGCAGATAGACTGGCAAAAGAAGGTGCAAGACTACCACAAACAGATACCAGTATGACGTACGAAGAGTCAAAACGGCTTATCAAAGCCAGATACATGACCAAATGGGAAACCGAACATACTGGTTACACCAAAAACGATGCATATTACCAGTTGAACCGAAGAGAGCAGGTAGTTGTCTTCAGACTTCGCACTGGCCACAACAGACTGAGGTACCACCTATTCAACAAATTGAAGATAGGGTGTACCGACGAATGCCCGTGCGGTACTGGTAAAATGACTACTGAACATCTGCTGCAGAACTGCCCGACATACGAGGATCAGAGAGAGCAGATGTGGCCATTACCAGTGGAACTGCAAGACAAGCTCTATGGCAGTGGCGAGAGTCTCAGGATGACCGCCGCTTTTTTCGAAAAAATAATGGTTACTGTCTGACTGTGTACGCAGAAGAAGAAGAAGAAGAATTCCATTCTAACGACTACTCTACAATATGAGCGATGTAGGTATGTGATCTGCAAATGATTTGTTTTGTCTGAAACATGTTTGTTCATCTCTTATCTTGGTATCCCCACCATTTGTTAGTCTTGCAAGTGCAACTCTGTTAACAACTTTACCAGGTACCAACAGCAGCAATAATTTTATTTCTATGTAATTTAAACATTTCTTTTTTTTGGAAGCTTAACAAGATAGCTTTCTCTTGACTCTTTTGGAATACTTTCTGTATCCAAATAGTTCCAATAAAGCTGTAAAGCATATTGGTAGATGCTTTAATAGCTTCAGCTGATATCCCATCATGCCCTACCACTTTTCCATTCTTTAGATGACTATTTGCTGCCTTGATCTTTTTTTTTCTTTGTTTATAGCAATTAACATTGGAGTCTTCTTCAATAGGTAAAATACCAGGTAAGCTGACTGGTGGTAGACTATTTAGGAGCTCTTCAAAATATTCTGCACATCTTTTCTTCTGTTCTTCAAGATTTGTTATCATCCTTCTCAATTTGTTTTTTTTATTTATCTGCTTTGTTTTTCCTCACAGTTTTATGGTAGTGTCAGATCTTTCAAGCCTCCTCTGTAGCCAGACAACAAATGTAGTTTTGTTGTCTACCTAAATGCTCTTTTTTATTTTTATGTTTATCGTTGTGCTTTCTGTGCTTTAGTTTTGGTAGCTCTACTTTTTCTGTTGAGTTATGCCCCTTTCTTTGCATGTCTCTCCCCTTTGTGGTGCATTATCTTTATTACCTAAATATTCAACTGTTTGCATGATGTTAACTGTACTATACCATCCAAGGATGCTGATGTTAACTGTACTATACCATTCAAGGATGTTGATGTTAACTGTACTATACCATCCAAGGATGCTGATGTTAACTGTACTATACCATCCAAGGATGTTGATGTTAACTGTACTATACCATCCAAGGATGCTGATGTTAACTGTACTATACCATCCAAGGATGCTGATGTTAACTTTACTATACCATCCAAGGATGCTGATGTTAACTGTACTATACCATCCAAGGATGCTGATGTTAACTGTACTATACCATCCAAGGATGCTGATGTTAACTGTACTATACCATCCAAGGATGCTGATGTTAACTTTACTATACCATCCAAGGATGCTGATGTTAACTGTACTATACCATCCAAGGATGCTGATGTTAACTGTACTATACCATCCAAGGATGCTGATGTTAACTGTACTATACCATCCAAGGATGCTGATGTTAACTTTACTATACCATCCAAGGATGCTGATGTTAACTGTACTATACCATCCAAGGATGCTGATGTTAACTGTACTATACCATCCAAGGATGCTGATGTTAACTGTACTATACCATCCAAGGATGCTGATGTTAACTGTACTATACCATCCAAGGATGCTGATGTTAACTGTACTATACCATCCAATGATGCTGATGTTAACTGTACTATACCATTCAAGGATGCTGATGTTAACTGTACTATACCATCCAATGATGCTGATGTTAACTGTACTATACCATTCAAGGATGCTGATGTTAACTGTACTATACCATCCAAGGATGCTGATGTTAACTGTACTATACCATCCAAGGATGCTGATGTTAACTGTACTATACCATCCAAGGATGCTGATGTTAACTGTACTATACCATCCAAGGATGCTGATGTTAACTGTACTATACCATCCAAGGATACTGATGTTAACTGTACTATACCATCCAAGGATGCTGATGTTACATTTTCACCCTTCTATTGCAATTTGAGTTGTTTTTCCCACCTCCCACATGGTTCTCACATTTCAGGTGCAGAATTTGGAGGTCTCCCTTGTTAATATTAAGTTTCCTTGGGCTTTGGCCAGTTCATGTCATACTCTGTTGAAGGTTCTTTCTCCTTCAAGGATGGCTCATTAGATATGTTAGTCGATGTTTTTATAGCAAGAATGTTTTTATTGAGTGAGGAGGCTGGCTCAACAACCAACCCTCCTTTTCTCTTGACTTGCTATGGTTGAACTGAAAGTCACTATCCATGTCATACTGCTAGGATGTATTGGCGACCTAATCAGGCAGAACAGAGTTAGATAGAAGCCATCCATACAAAAGTTTATACATTCTTTGGGACATGTTTCCTTCAAAGAAGCCAATTGTAGTTGTAGCAAGTATACAGATCTTATACTTCATCTTCTTCTTCTTCTTCGTTCATTCTCTATCTCCCACTGCTAAGCCCTGAAAATGGCTTTGCAAGTAGCAGGATGTTATCCGGAGACGGAATACGATGTGTCATAGTTTACAGCTTGACTGCAATATTTGTACCTTTTGGTTCTTCTTCTTCTTCGTACGCTGTCAGACATCAACCTGTATTTTTTCTAAAAAAGCAGCGGTCATCATGAGGCTGTTGACACTGCCATAGAGCTTGTCTAGTGTTGCCACTGGTGATGGCCACATGTGCTTTCTCTGGTCCTCGTATTTCGGGCAGTTTTGCAGCAGATGTTCAGCGGTCATTTTCCCGGTACCACAAGTGCATTCGTCAGTGTCACCTATCTTCAGTTTATTGAATAGGTGGTACCTCAGTCTGTTGTGGCCTGTGCGGAGTCTGAAGACCACGACCTGCTCTCTTCTGTTCAGTTGGTAGTAGGCATTATTTTTTGTGTAGTCAGTGTGTTCTGTTTCCCATTTGGCCAGGTATCTGGCCCTAATAAGCCTTTCTGACTCTTCGTAGGTCAGACTAGAATCTGGTTGTGGTAGTCTTGCACCTTCTTTTGCCAGTCTGTCTGCCTCCTTGTTGCCTTGGATGTTACAATCGGATGGAACCCACTGTACCACTACTCTTTTTGGTGCGGACTGCTGGCATAGTTGACAGAGTACTGCTCTTAAATCATTAAGTTCAGTATTTTTCTGGCTTTTTAGTGCTGTGACTACGGCCGGGGCATCTGTAAACAGGACTATCTGGCTTTCATTTCTTTTGCCTGTCAGCATTGCTTCTACTGCAGCCTTTAGTGCCTCTGCCTCCCCTCTGAAATTGCTTGAGAATTTTCCAGTTGCCACTGACGGTGTTATTTTTCTACCATTTGGTAGGCTCAGGAATTCCCCTGCCCCTCCGTTCTGTGTTGTGTTTGTTACAGAACCGTTGGTGTATGCATGGGTCCAGTCCATGCTATGGATAATTTTTCGTTATGTAGCTCAGGGTAGTATCTCTTCTTTCTTTTTCAGTCTGGTAGTTTTTGTTTCCAATACCTGGTATATTTTCTACCACCTCCGGAAATATATGCTGCTTCCAGGTAGGTATGCGTACAGTAGGGATGGGCTTTGGTGTTGTTAATGTGTTCATGGGGTCTTCGCTCATCATTGCTTTGGCTATTTCTGCAAAGTTTCTCCGCTTTAGTTTCTCATTTCCAAATCTATTTAGTCTCTGATGCGTTGGATGGTCTGTCAGTCTTCTTAGTTTCTCTACTTGCTGCTGGGCTCTGCAGTCTCTTCTGTCGGTCATGGATTACAGATTTGTAATCTTTTCAAGTTCTACAATTGGCATTGACTTCATGCCTCCTGTTATAACTCTCATGGCTTGGTTTTGAAGTTTGCTAATTTTGTCAAAGTTCGCCTTTGCTGCTGTTGTCAATGCCGCAATGCCATACTCTAGATCTGTTCTCACTCTTCCAGTGTACAGTTTCTTTAGTATACTTTCGTCTGCTCCCCAGCTTGTGCCAGCAAGTTTCCTCATGATTGCCATTTTTTCTCTGGCTCTCATTCGGTTTCTCTCGATCTGACTTTTCCATGTCATGCGCCAATCAAATGTGACTCCCAGGTAGTTTGGGTTATCGTTTGGCCGCATATATTTGCCGTTAAGACTTGTTTTGATGTTCTGGGGTTTGTTTGAAAGCAAGAATATCGTACATGTGGTTTTTTCCTCATTTATTTTGACCAGCCATGAGTTTGCCCACTCCTCCAGCGATGTTAGGGCCTGCTGCATCCGATTGATTGCTATGGTGAGATTTTTTTCAGAGGTCCACATAGCCAGATCGTCTGCAAACGTGGAGCTGTGGACTCTTCTTGGTATATTCTCTGTGATGTTGTTTGCATACACCAGGAAAAGTGTGTTGACAGTACTCCCCCTTGGGGTACTCCCTGCTCAAGTGTCACCTTTTTGCTCATCTGCCCTTGTACTTGAACTCTGGCTGTTCTGTTTTCGAGGTAGTGGCTGATCCATCTGTACATTTTCCCACGAACTTCACTTCTTCGTAGCTTGACTTTAAGTCCCTCTTTCCACACCTCGTCAAATGCCTTCTCTAAATCCACCCAAACCGCTACTGTATGCTTTTTCTTCTGGTAAGCATCCTCTATTTCCTGGGCTATGAGAGTGATCTGGTCCTCAGTGGATCTGTGCTGTCTAAAGCCTGCTTGCTGTGGAATTAGTATGTATTTTTCTTCCAGATGCCACATCAGTCTGGTGTTTATCATACGCTCGATCAGTTTTCCTACACAGCTCAGTAGACTGATTGGCCTGTATCCATTTGGATCTGCTCTATCTTTTTCTTTCTTTGGTACTAGTATAATTACAGCATCTTTCCATGCCTGCGGTACAATTCCCCTTTTCCAGCTTTGGCTCAGGACTGATAGTAACTTCCTCTTTGCTGTTTGGCTCAGCCCCATCAGCATTTCGTTTGTTACCCCATCTTTTCCGGGCGATTTCTTTTTTCTTTAAAGTTCCCATGGCCTCTTCGATTTCATTCATTATTAGTTTTGTCATCATGTGCTCCTCTTGTGCCATATTGATGTTGTCGTGGCTCTTTTGTTCTTCACTAATGTATGTATGCCTATCTGTAGGGACATCAATGTGGTTTGCTCTGGCATAATGTTCTATAAAGGCGTTTGCTGCTTTTTTTCAAGTAAGCATGTTGTCACCCTGCTTGATAGTAATTTGTTTATTTGATAGAGTTTCGTCACTCATGGCTCTGACTAACTTCCATAGTTTGTTCCCTTCTTTATCTAAATTGAGGCTTTCTGTTTTTTGTTTTTCCAACTTTCTCTTGTTATTTGCTTTAGAGTGTATTTGTATTTCGCCGTGATGGCTTTGAGGGCGATATTTGCCTCCATAGATTGTTCTCTCTGTGCCATGTTCCTAGCATTTGAGACTTCGTCTTCCGCTTTCTGCAATTCATCATTCCAGTATGGCTTGTAGTTTTTCCTTGCCCTTCTTGGGATGGTTTCGGTGGCTGCTTGCATTATTGCTTTGCTTAGGCTTTCCACCATGGGTTTCATATTGTTGTTTCGTGTGTTGATGGTTTCACACAGCCCATCTGTCAGCAGTGCAAATCTGTCCCAGTCGGCTCGTTAATAGTTCCAACGTGGGAGCGGTTTTATTTCTTGTGGGCCTACTTCTATATCAACTTCTAGCCTAATTGGCCTGTGGTCGCTACCTGCCAATTGGTTGAGCACCTGGCGGTCTATTTTGTGGTGAATATCCACCGTGGAAAAGGCCAAGTCTGGAGTAGAGGTGGTTTGCCATGTTCTAGAATAGAAGCTAGGGCTGTCCTCCGGCCTATTGATAAGATAGAGATTTGTGTCTATCTCTCAGTCTTCCACTTCATCACCTCTGTTGTCTGTGTCCGAATATCTCCATCTGTCCGAGTGGCTGTTGAAGTCTCCAACTACTAGGCAGCTGGAGTCCTTGATTTTCATACTCGAGAGCGACAGGTCTTTGTTGGGTTGGCCATACAGGTTGAAGATGCGGATCTTCGTTTCTTGTGTCATTATGTCGACTCCTACAATTTTTGCTTGTCTGGTGTGATTGACAGCTACCACGCCACACTTTGTGCAGTTACGTGTCAGTATCAGAACCCCTCCTTTGTGACCTTCTCTATCAAGACGGAAGGTCTGGTATCCTCTGATTGAGAATTTGTGGTTGTTGTTGAAGTGCGTTTCTTGGATACATGCCCCGTCAATCTTACCTTCATGCAGGTGATGTGTTAGGGAAAGCTTTTTATTAATGACTCCCTTCGCATTCCACTGTAGTATTCTGAGGGTCTTGGGTTTTTGGTCAATAGTTTTTGCCCCATCACCTTGTGCCTTGACTCCACAGCACGTGGGTGGGTGACTACCAGTAGCATTGGGTGGGCCCCTTCTAGGCGTGAGGCCCGGCACTCTCGCTGCCTGGAGGGACTCCACAGGACGAGCGCCACACTTTTTTCTGTTAGGTTGTACGGTCATCATACAGCGATATACGTTGCACTGTTTAGTTAAGCCTGTGGCCCAGTGCATCCGATTTCAACAGGCGTTTCTGTAGAGATGCGCTCCTTAGCCTTCGGCTGTCCCCAGCCTATCTGCAAGGCAGCAGTTGTTTGTGGTCAAGGTTGTATCTCTTAGGGAAGCTGTCTTGCAGGACTATCGAGTATTCCCCACTCGTGTCTATAGGGTGTGGCAATGATATGATATGATAGACTATGTACTAGTTTGTACTATCCCGGAAGAGAGGCAGTCCAGTGTGTCTGTGTCCCAGGATCGTCACGTCCTGCCAGAAACGTAGCATATGCATGTGAGTGGGGTATCTCCTTGCTCCCTTTATTTTCTCGGCTCCTCTGCAGTGATGGTACGCCTAACATTCCCCGCCACCTGAGAGGTTGTCACAGTAGGGCAGAGGTGCAATATCCGCTGGCCAGCATCTCTTCTGCGTCCATTGGGATGACTGATAGCAGACAGAGGTAAAGAGCGAGGCAGGGGTGCATTTTACCAGGGAATAAGCCTGGTCATGGCACGGAGATGTTGTTCGCCTGGTGTGCGGACATATCTCATGATCAATGGTTGAGTCTCAACAGTTCGCAGTGATTTGCTGCTCTACTGCTTACGACACCCCGAACGAGAACTAAGTCTTCTACTAGTTGTTTCACACCTCAACGCCGTATGGGGTGAATATCGAGCAGCTCCCCGCCCGCTTTGATCGGTGGGACGGCAGAGACCTCTTTCTGCGGCTCGACCGGGTCGGGCTGAGACGCGAGCCCCAGGTCCCAACCATATCGTTGCCTCCCGTCACAGTGGTGCTGAGATTCAGGGCGGGATTTCGGCTTAGAGGCGTTCGGCCGTAATCCCTCAGATGGTAGCCTCGCACTATTAGCTTATCAGCCAAGCACGTGGACCAAGAGTCTGAGATCTGCGATTCCTCTCGGATTGAGCAGGGTTACCGTAGCAACGCCCTGTCATTAGTAGCCTTTTGATTCAACACATCTGACTTCAGCAGGCATTTTTGAGTACTGGGTTTCCTGAACTCTTCAATTCTTTCTTCTATGCCAGTTTATTTCAGTCTGTTATCCAGGATCTTCATGTGGAGGCGTAGAAGGGTCTTGGCAGCTCTAGTTCGCAGGCCCTGATGCTAACAGTCAGCTATGGGCCGCTGACTGCTGCAGCTCATGTGCTGCTGAACATCTTGATCCCAGATCTTGTACCTTTATCAACTTACAAAATACAAGTTATTTTACAATGAGTCAATGCTCTAAATATGTTCTAAATATGTTCATGCTTATTGTGAAGTAGCTACTGAAGACTGGAAGATGAAATTATAATTACACGATCATACATAACACTTTACTTACAGTGTGTGTCACCAACTTATCCTTTTTGACAAAGGCCCATGAGCCAATGCTAAGCAAAGCCACCATTAAAACAAACAGGCAGACGGCAAACTACAAGAAAATGGAAAATAACTTTGTCATTTTTCATATCAATGGTAAAGTTATTATGCTGGATTATTTGAAATATTTGACTGGATGATAGTCTTTTAAAAATGTGATGACATTGTGGTAGTGAGAAAAGGCATTTGAGATGGAAAAGAAACAGAGGATAAGGAAGAACTTAAAGAAAATTGATAGATACAAATACAGAAAGAAAACATGATTGAAAGATCAGTGAAGAAATAGATAAGTATTCTGAAATAACAATTGAATGATTTATTTGCGGAATTGAATTGTCTGCTTTCCTCAAAGATATGTATTTGCACAGTCGCCACAATCTTAGATGCTTATATCCGGGCAAATAGTGCACATGATAGTATTCTGAGGAGTGGAGCAGGTTGCTGAACGGTTAGAGCACCGATTTTATAGTCTGGAGACATGGGTGCGGACCCCAGCAAAGCCTAGTTTCTTTATTTTTGAAGGTGAAATAAAAATCTAGCTTGCATGTTGCGTGGCAACCGCTGGTGTAACTGGCCTCTATAGATCCCTCCTAACTTCTGTGAAACTAGGCAATGGGTTAAAACGCCGTAATAATAATTATAGTGTTTTTATGTGCAGTGACCAAATTACAGATTCTCATGTCCCAATAGTCAAGATTAGCTAATTCAAATACAAGGACTGATATTTTGGTGTGCTGAGATTTTAGAGCACATGTGATTTATATATTTGTTATACAATTTTCAAAGCATTTAACAATATTTTTAACTTTGTACACATTTAAAAACAATCTTTTTCTCTTATTATGTTTTAATCTTTAGAGCCAGAGATGTGAAAAGAGGCATGTATATTTAATGCCTACAGAGGTGTCAGTTTGTAACATTACTTTCTTTCTTTATTTTTCTCTTTTGCTCCTTCGTAACAATGGGTTGCAGTAATGCACTTGCTCTTATTCCATCTCATGGACTTGTTACTCAATCATCATTTGAGCTGCCTTCTTGAGTTCAGCCCACTGGGGTCATAGATTAGATGATTTTCTTTTTCCCTGTTCTTTACCATTTGTTCTGCACACCAATTTTCTATTCCTCACTGGGTTCCACACCAGCTTGGCTGGTTATATAGTTAGCTTATTTCTAATAATCTTAGAATATCATTTTGATCTCCCCATCTCCACTTTCTCTCTGAATGATCTGCTCGTATTGGTTGTGGCTTAATTCTCATCCAGACAGAAACAAAAATTGTTATTTCCTCAGGCCCTTATATACGAATTATCAATCAATCAAAGCCCGTGGCGCCTCTCGTTACTTAAGTCACTGACAACATCTCGCCAGCATACACCGTCCTTGGCCGCTCCTTCTGCCTTTCTCCGGGTGTAATAATGTAATGTTAGTTTCCTCTCACAATCTCTTCTGCTTGTATTTTTTGGTCTACCTATCATTCTCTTCCCTTAAGATCGCGCCTGGCTATGTTGCCTTTAACGGCGTGTGTGCTATCCAGCTCCATTTTCTTCGCAGTTTTTTTGTTATTGGAAAGTCTGGCCACGTGTATGGTGTATATAGCAAAAATTAAGCATGATTGACTAAAGGTAAACTATAGATTCGCTGAGTCGTATTTGGGGAGGAAAGAATGGGCCGGCTGTCACCTTCCAAGGATGTCATAATAGGTAACTAAAGATGGTTGTCCATGAGTCTAGCTACCTCATCATGTAAAGCACATTCTTGTAGAAGTCACCAGTACAATAAAGCACGCGTGATTTTGATAAAGCTTCATGTAAGATGCCAAGTGCAGCAGACCCTAAGATTGGTTAGGATCGAGAAAAGAAGAAGAAGACGACTAGAAATTAGTGGACCAAGTTGTCCCAAAATGAAGAAACACTTGTGTACTCACTGCACCCAGGAAGCACATGTTCTCTCTGACAGCTCCGCAGCAACCGATGAACGTCACCGAGATGAGGATGATCCCAAACACGATGAGAAGGTACGACAAGGTCACGGACAAATCTTTGTCGCCAGTGGCACTACAATATCAAAGTACATTGTAACAGAACCTCTCTTTCTTTTTTTCTTTCTCTCTTCCACCCTCTCTCTCTCTCTCTCTCTCCCTCTCTCTCTTTCTTCTTCACTCACTGTATCTCTTTGATTATAAAAACCAACAACATTCTTTCCACGATAAAAATAAAGGTACAGGCAGTCTCATAGCGGACTATGAAATGTCAAAGACTTCTTTTGTACTAGATATCAGCATTTAAGTGAAGTAATTCTCTTCCTCACTGTCCTTTCTCCTCAAACAATAGGTCAGGTACGCATTTACAAAAGAGTAGACTCTACGAGGAAGCGAACCCAGCACTGTTGCATACATACACAATCCCTGTGGTCACTTTGCCATTCAGAGGCTCTACATGAAAGCTGATGTAATCAATCGCTAGATCTATTTTTATGTTCAATGGAATACACCAAGTTTTCTTCTTCCTTCTCCTCTTCTTCTTCTTCTTCTTCTTCTTCTTCTTCTTCTTCTTCTTCTTCTTCCTGTACCTGTCATTGCATTTTGTTGACCTTAACCAGCATTTGAGGAAGCCTCAATCCAGTTTTTTGCAGTGTAGTTTCAATAGCCCTGGTTTTTACATGGTGAAGTTGCCAGTCCCACAAATGCACAACCTTCTAAGTCGCCTCGTACAACATGAAGGAAAGGAAGCAGTAGCCTTATACGTTTGCTCCAGGAACCACTCTGGTGTACGAGGGGACTTCAAATGAAAACTTTAAAAGCGGGATAGAAATGGAAAAAAAAACCATGCCTTTGTATTGTAACTTGTTAATATGGTTGATAAGGATGTCAAGAGTGTCCTGCACGTGCCATCACGGTGCAGGTGAACAACATGACTCCATAATTACAGTTCAAATATGGCCGCCCCAATATTGACATGCGCCAAAGAGGAACAGCGTTCTGTTATACGTTTATTTTTTAGCAATGAAAGGAGGGGGGGGGGGGGGCCTTAGCAATTCATCGGTGAATGGGTTCTAGTACAGTGATGCATGATCTTCACTCACAGTCAATCAGCGATTTTCCTTAACGAGGCAGTCAACGGCTGAAGTCAACTCTGGGGTCACTATTCGATATACCTGACCCGGCCGTGTACAGTCTGTCACATAACTCACGCCGTTTTGGAACTTCCTATTCCAAGAGTACTACACTTGCTGGAGTGAAAGACATGCATCATTGCTTAAAAAATGGATAACAAGGCGCTCTTTGAGGCATGTCATTAGTGAGGCGGCCATCTTTTAACTGTAATTGTGACATCATGTTGTTCGTCTACGCCATGATAGCACGCGCAGGACACTTACCATCCTAGCAACAATATTAACACGTTACAATACAAAAGCTTGGGTTTTCTAATTTCTATCCAACTTTTAAGGTTTTCATTTGAAAACTCTCGTATTTACCAAGCTGTGTGCAATTTACACAGTTCGGTCGGTTGACTCAACAACCCTTATCCCTTCTCTCCATCTATTTTCAACTCTGTTCCCATTCAGTCCTTCTTACCTTTGCTTCTTCTTCCTCAATCTCTCCCTGTTCCGTCATATTCTTAAGTCACTCTCTCTCTCTCGTTCTCATTCTGATTTACTGACTCAATTATCGTTTCTACTCTCTCTCTCCAACACCGTTGAGCCAATAGGAACACTGAAATTCCCAGCAGAAAAGATGATTGGACAAGGAAAATCGCTGAGAGCGCCCACACCTAGCATGGGTACATACAGACACAGACATTCATCCAAGCACTGATTTATGCGCCTTAATATCGCCCAGTGGACCACGATCTAGGGGGGAATAGGTGCGCCTCGGCCAGTAGAAACTAGTGAGGCAACCACATAAAATTAAAAAAACAAAATTAAGAGAAAGTTTTTGAGCGATTTGACTGGAGTAGACTATTCGAAATCTTGGAACAAATCGGGATGGAATAACCAGTGCTTGGATTAATTCAAAACATGTGCATCAACCAACATGCCATGATATCATTGAGTGCAGAAATGACTGATATAATCCCAATAAGAAACGGGATGTGACAAGGCTGTCTACTGTTCCCTGGATTATTTAACGCTTGCTCGGAGAAAGATGCTTGGTTATTGACCCAGCGGCCTGTGGGCTCCTGCCCTTTGGCCCAAATGCCAAATAGCATTACCTGCAAGTGTTTGTAAGCTGTTGTTTAGTTCCGTACAAAGTGTTCCATTTGTCTGGCCTCGGAGGAAGAAGTTCTTTCCTAACACCGGCAAGCGCCGGACATTCGAAAAGATGATGTTCAACAGTTTCATAGGGATGTGTGCACAGCCGGAACTCTGGAGTGTGTTCTGGTTGGATTCAGTTCAAGTGGCTGTTAAGTTTTATGTGTTGAGTGCGAAGTCGAAAAATGGTGCTCAGGTCTTTCCTTTTCAGGAGGCGGATGTTGTCTTTGAGATTTGAGATGACCATATGTTTGTATATTTCTCTCCCAGTATTTCCAATCTATTCAGCCAGTTCTCTTTGTTCGCAGTCTTCAGTAGTTGTTTGACTGTCTGTAGGGTTGTTGGTGTGTATTGTTGTTCTTGACTTGCTCCTTTCTTAGCCAGTATGTCTGCCTTGTCACTGTCAGGTGTATTTGAGTGACCAGGGATCCATTGAAACACCATCGGTGGTTGCAAAGGGGTGATAATAGTCGAAGACATACGATAATACAGACAATACTCGAGGAGCTACTTGATCAATTACATTAACATCGCCAAGGAATATGGATTGAAGATAAATATACAGAAAACACAAATTATTGATGACTGCAAGAGAACCACAAGCAGCAAATCTAGCTATAGAAGGTCAACGGATCGAGCAAGAGAGCCAGTTCCCATATTTAGGGCAAATTATTGAAAAGACGCACGTAGCCATAACGAAATAAAAGCCAGATATACAATGGCAAAAATAGCTTTCAGAGAGAACATAGAATACTTACTTCGAAAGTACAAACATCTCTCTCCGTAAAAGTTGTCAATGCATGTATCTGTCTGTAGCAGCTTTATTGGTTCGGAGACATGGACTAGAAAGAAGAGAAGTCAGCGTGAAACCCATACTTCAATAGTTGAGAAACGGCAAGCCAAGAGGCCACATCTATACCAGCAAGGTTGTGCCAGATACGGCTGCGCTGTACAGAACCTACAACAAGCGTATTGGAGGGAAGCGTATTGGAGGGAAGCATATTGACAGTCACTCTACGAGACCGAATTAACAACTCAGAAATCAGACGCTTCAATGACGTACTAGATTAACAAAATTGCTTAACAAAATGCAGATGGTCAGTACATGCGGTGCGTATGCCTGACAACAGATGGTCATAAACTGTGACGACCTGGTAGCCGTGCGTATGTCCACTAATGAAATAGGAGAGATGTCCTGTCCAACATGGTACTGCAGGGCAAAAGATCGCGTTGAGTTTAAACAACATTTAGCTACCTGACTTCAGGTACTTCATTTGCCTAATTGAATGCCAGGATTATATATTCAAGAGAGAGAGAGAGAGAGAGAGAGATGAGGTATTTGGAGGCTTTTGAGATGTGTTGCTATCGAAGGGTGGAAAAGATCAGCTGTACAGAGAGAAAGTAGAAAAGAATGGTTGCAGAACCAACGGACGAAAACAGAAAACTGATGACAATAATTAGAAGACGAAGATTGTCTTTGATTGGCCACAATCTGAGAAACGATAGACCACTTCGAGACAGCCAGACGTAAGGGTGTGAAGTGAAAGAGGACAGCAAAGGGATACTTTCATTACACAGGTTTGCAGACTGAAACGACCACGACTACATACACGCACTCTCTCTCTCTCCCAGTTTCATCTCTCTCTCTCTCTCTCTCTCTCTCTATGTCGCTCTCTCCCCTCCTTGCATATCATTTTTCACTGTCTCATCGAACAGTATTGTTCTTATCGTAGTATCACACAATTACAGGAGTTTAACTGTATCTGTCTTTCTTGCTTGGATCTGTTGCGTTCTTTAGAATCGAATGCACTCCGGGCATATCCAAATATGCATAGTCTCTCACGAAAAAGGGTAAAGGGTGGGGATAATAGTGGTTCATGTTGTCTGAACACATTCCTGCTTGGTCCTCTATGTATTGCTCTTATAGCCATTGCTCTCTGTGTACACGTAAGTGAATTATTACTATCACGTGTGCGTTCTCTGATTGTACAATCTGTGACTGCTCGCCTGTTTAGTCTTGCAACCTGTGACTGTCTGTCAAATTCACCTGTAGGCAATCTGGTATTCCTCATCTGTCTTCAGGTCTGTCATTCGTTGAACGAATCGGTCAGCATTCTCATCAACCTTCATCCAAATGCCTACAGACAGCAGGGCACATCCCAGGAGCTAATGGGGACAAATAGAGGGCAATAACCAACATAAACAAGTACATCACCAATATAGGTCACAGTGTTTTTATAAGCTAGAATAAAAACAACTAAAATAACTGCATAGACAAGTATATTTTAAGCAATAGGAAAACTAAGACACCAAACAACGGGAACACGCACACCAAACAACATAAAACATGTACACCAAACAACATAAAACATGTACACCAAACAACATAAAACATGTACACCAAACAACATAAAACATGCACACCAAACAATAGAAAACACGCACACCAAACACCATAAAACATGCACACCAAACACCATAAAACATACACATCAAACACCATAAAACATGCACACCAAACAACATAAAACATGTACACCAAACACCATAAAACATACACATCAAACACCATAAAACATGCACACCAAACAACATAAAACATGTACACCAAACAACATAAAACATGCACACCAAACAACATGAAACATACACACCAAGCACCATAAAACATGCACACCAAACACTATAAAACATGCACACCAAACAACATAAAACATGCACACCAAACAATAGAAAACACGCACACCAAACAATAGAAAACACGCACACCAAACAATAGGAAACACGCACACCACACCATAAAACATACACATCAAACACCATAAAACATGCACACCAAACAACATAAAACATGCACGCCAAACAACATAAAACATGCACAACAAACAACATAAAACATGCACACCAAACAATAGAAAACACGCACACCAAACAACATAAAACATGCACACCAAACAATAGAAAATACGCACACCTAATAACTGAACATATATTACCAAAAAAACAACAGGAAATAAATACTTGCCAGAAGGGTTTATAATCTTTCATACACATACACACTAACACGCCCTCATGGTGAGGCCCTTCCATTGCACTTTGGTTGATGTTAACCACTGAGATCGCCCTAATTATCACATGTACATACAAAAAGGCCCACACACATCCAAGCACTGGTTAATACGTCCTTCTGTCCACTGAAAGACTACGGTCGGGTGGAAAAACGCGTGTCTACACCAGCAGAATTCAGAGACGCAAATCTTGAAGTGGAAAAAAATACACACAAACCACCAGAGGTCATCATCAAAACCGTTTAGCTCCCTTAGAAGTATATGTATTTGACAAATACAGGCCAAGTCCTCGTGAGCAAAGTCCTCGTCTCATTTATGCGTATCTCGAGTTATCCTCTCTATGTGTGTTTTGATCTACCTCTACTTCTTTTTCATTCCTTCCATTCTGCAGGCATTTATTCTCTTTCCCAAAACTGCCAAATAATTTGTATAAAATCGCTTTGAAGTGTCAATGTCTATTTTGATTGCTTCTGTTGAGATACATTTGTTTGGTTTATAGCAATTAACTTGCAATGGAAAAAAAGGACAGACTTTCATAAATAGGTGCCTGCGCAGGTTAGAGAGAATCAAATGATATGATAAGATCACTAACGTGGAACTGTTGGAAAAACCAAGACCTGAATCAGCGGAACATTAAGTGAAAAAAAATTTGTTGCGTTGGACAAGACACACATTAAGGAAGCCAGCTGATAGCAAGCATTACAAGACAGTTTCTGTTCTGGAATCCCCAAGGCAAGAGAAGTAGAGCCAGACAACAACAAACGCAGGGAGAAGACAGTTCGAGAAAAACATAAATAAAATGTGGACAAAGCTGTAACGGATGAACCAGGACGCGATTTCTTGTTGTATGTATTTGTTGATGACCTGTACTCCACAGGGAGTTGAAAGGTTTTGCTTGATTAATTAATTTATATATTGCTGTTGTGTCATAAGTGTTGAGATATGTTATACGTTTCCAGTATTCAATTAAAAGATTACTCAATTAGTCCATACTACCGCTGGGGATAGGATTGTGTGGCGCTGTTGTGCACGGCATCCTGTTGTTATGGGGCAGTGTGACTACTTCCATTTCTTGCTGACTTAACCCTCCCTGTCTCTAAAAGAACCAGGTTCCAAATACCAACTGGGTGAACTAGATGTGCATAGCTAAATTCCCATGAACTGTTTATTTATTCGGTCTTTAATCCTTCTGCCGCGCAGTGATATTAAACAGACCAGCATTTTCACACTGTGCCGAACTCTGTACTTTTTCCAGTCAACTGTGTACATCGTTACAATGTAGTCCAACCTACCCGGTGAAAAGTCTAGAGTCAGTATCAAGTGCCACACTCAACAAGACCACATCTCACGCATTCGCCGTGCACTTGGAAACAGGCTGTTTTGCAGCTTCCTAACCAACCAAGTGAGGATTGACACTGGCGTCTCCGAGTGATAAAGCCTTACGTTGCACTACCGCGAGGAGCATGTAGGTCTACCTGCATCAAGACTTCCGGCATGTAACAATTGCCACGCCCACTACTAACCAATTACAATTCATCAAGAGTATAGTACAACGTGAGTGTAGCTTGGAAAAGAAAATACTCAAACATTGCCACTCTCATTACACATCCAAGCAAACGACGACTCTATTATTCTGATACGTGAAATAGATTATCCTTGCACATTAGCTTCTCTCATCGCGTCTTCACTAGTCCTATTTTTTGCATTCTGCAGAAAGTCACATCTGAGTACCTTCCTGTGATCTTCCGATTTGTCTATGTGAGTGTGTGCGCGCGCGTGTATGCGTGCGTGTGTATGTATGTGTAGTGAATGTATATTATCCACTTCCATTTAACAGGGTTAGTTCTACACCTAGGAGACACTGTCAAGTCAGTTCCCCCTGATAAGGAACGGCAAATAGAAAGAACACACAAGTGTAAACTGTCCCATATGAGACATCCGAGAGGGAGAAAGTATTAGAGGCTTCATTGTACGGGATGGCAGCTTTATCTGGCATGACGCCATCAGTTTCCTTTCTCATCGCCATACTTTACCTAACTATTTAAGCCAGTTCCATCTGGTAGATACGTGATTAAACCTGGTTCCTTTGCTGCTGGAGACAAACGCTCTGCCAACTCTGCCACTGTTCACAATATTTCGGAGGTTACAAACAAATCATATGTCACTTTCTTTCAAGTTTCATATATATGTGTTAGTGTGTGTGTGTGCGTGCGTATGTGTATATGTAATGTGCGTGCGTGCGTGTGTGTGCATGTGTGTGTGTGTATATGTGGGTGCATGTGTGTGTGTGTGTGTGAAGTAAAGGGACTAGATATACACATGTATTCTGGAAACCAACATAAAAAAGACAAGTTATGTTGTTCGCCAGAAGGAAAGAAAATCCACAAGTTGGCATCCATACAAATGGAGAAAGCCTAGAACAAGTGTCAAACTAGCTACCAATACCTTGCCAGCTAATAACGGAGGATGGTACATGCGAGAGGAAGATCATTGAGAAAATTACAATGGTGAAGAATACATTTTAACAGAGTGAGACAAACACTTCTTTCCAATCAGATATCTCAGAAACTAATAATAATCATCAGTAAACGCTACTTGTTGTCAATTGAATTGTATGGAGTAGAAACCTGGAACCTTGACCAAGAGAATGGATAAGGGAATTGAAGCCTTTGAAATGTCGGTCTACAGAACGCTTGGACAAGTTTTTTGTGTAGAAAGAGGAAAACAAAAAGTAAGTTCATGAAACAACTCAAGGTGGAAATTTAAAAAAAGAAAAACAAAATATGTTGGTAATTTCAAGAGACATGAACGTCTGCTGAAGGTTATATTGGAGGGAAGAGTGGGCGATAAGAGAGCCAGAAGGCGACAGAGATACAGATCGGCAGGCAACATTAAGTTGTGGTCGCAACACACTCTGATTGAGTGTATCGACCTGGCACAGGACAGACAGCTGTAGAGCCATTACTGTCAACTTCCGCTGTGCAGACGACACTTAATGATGATGTTCACATTTGTATTAACCTGTGTCACCATTTATAACAGTTTACCAGCCAATGATCTCAGTTAGATACAGGTAGTTACAGATGAGAGATCAAAGAGAGAAAGCAAATCAGGTCTCACAAATTCCGTACTGAAACTGGATGTGTCGGGCTAACAGCCGCAGATATCACAACCTCGCTGTAAATTACGACACAGCGTACCAAAAAGTGTTTGTCAGGGTGAACGATGAGAAAGGAGAAAACATGACAGACGTTGTCGCTGGGAATGGAATGTTAGAAACTTCACCGTACTTAGTGTCAATCTTTATTCAGGTGGCATGTCTAGGCTTGTTGTCTAGACTTGTTGTCTGGGCTTGTTGTCTAGGCTTGTTGTCTGGGCTTGTTGTCTAGGCTTGTTGTCTGGGCTTGTTGTCTAGGCTTGTTGTCTGGGCTTGTTGTCTAGGCTTGTTGTCTGGGCTTATTGTCTGGGCTTGTCTAGGCTTGTTGTCTGGGCTTGTTGTCTAGGCTTGTTGTCTGGGCTTGTTGTCTGGGCTTGTCTAGGCTTGTTGTCTGGGCTTGTTGTCTAGGCTTGTTGTCTGGGCTTGTCGTCTAGGCTTGTTGTCTTGACTTGTTGTCTAGGCTTGTTGTCTGGGCTTGTTGTCTAGACTTGTTGTCTGGGCTTGTTGTCTAGGCTTGTTGTCTGGGCTTGTTGTCTAAGGCTTGTTGTCTGGGCTTGTTGTCTAGGCTTGTTGTCTAGGCTTGTTGTCTGGGCTTGTTGTGTAGGCTTATTGTTTGGGCTTGTTGTCTAGGTTTGTTGTCTGGGCTTGTTGTCTAGGCGTGTTGTCTAGGCTTGTTGTCTAGGCTTGTTGTCTATGCTTGTTGTCTGGGCTTCGGTAACTATTGGGCATGAACAGCTGGGTAGTCAGAAGTGTGGCTAGACCAGGCATTGACTCTGGTCCCTTTACATCGAACAGACAAGCGCTCTATTCCTTCTTCCACGCAGACGTTTCATCTCAGTTAGAGTGTCAACAAGAAAACTGGACCGAAAGGTGCAAATATCGCAGCCAAGCTGTAAACTACAACACAACGCATTCCGTTCTCTGCACTACATTCTGATACGTAAAGCCCTTTCAGGGCTTGGTAGCGGGAGATTGAGAACGAACGTAACATGAGTCTTAAATCACCATGTTTGGTAGTCTGGCTTCGATTTCTTTGCTTGGAGATTAGTAGGCTGACTACAGTAAAACCACATTCTACTAAATTAGATATTAGTAATGTAACCAAAAGTTCCGTAATGTAGGATAGCGATCACAAATGTCCTGTAATCAAAACTGTCGGCACGATTGACCATACAATGACTTTAACTCAGTGTGATTTTTGTAGCTCAGTTCCTCCTCCACTGTTCCCACTTCTTCAATATTTGAAAACGGATTTATCATCCAGTCCAGAATTTCCACCATAAAATCTGAAAATCAGACATATCTTCAGTCGCAGTAAACTTGCAAATCATCATCTTTTATCTCGCCTTTCTGTTCTAGCTCAGATAAACTCGAAAACTTGAATAGCTCGCGCTTGTTTGTACTCTGCAGTACACGAAGATACGACAAATTTGGTCTTAATAAGATTGATGTAATTTCCTTTTAACTGAAAATTCATTTAATTGAACTTTACAAATAGTTCAGACGAATTAGATGAATGAATTCTTTGAGTTCATGACTGAGCAAAGCATGTGTGTCTTCCAAAAAAATTCCACAACAATATTGCATGTAGTGGCCTAGGAAATGGAAGGTTTGGACGCATGTAGTGGTTTAGGAAATGGAAGGTTTGGATGCATTTAATGGTTTAGGAAATGGAAGGTTTGGATACATGTAGTGGTTTAGGAAATGGAAGGTTTGGACGCATGTAGTGGTTTAGGAAATGGAAGGTTTGGACGCATGTAGTGGTTTAGGAAATGGAAGGCTTGGATGCATGTAGTGGTTTAGGAAATGGAAGGTTTGGATGCATGTAGTGGTTTAGGAAATGGAAGGTTTGGACGCATGTAGTGGCCCCGGAAATGATGCAAGTACGCGCAAAATATCCTCGGAAAGCGAGGCAGATACGTCAAACAGCTGAATTTCTATATACACAATTCCACGATCCTCGGTCAAAATGACAGTCCATGGAGTGACAACATGTGAATTCCCCATCGAGAAAAAAGTTAAAGATACATTTCTCAGTGGGTAAAGGGATGTGCACTGTCTTTTGGAATAGGACAGCGGTAATCCTTCTTGATTTACTGGAACCTGGACAAACCATCAGCTCTGACCGTCACATTGCGCCTCTGACTAAGCTGGACTCGATTTTCAGGGTCAGACCAGAGAAGAAGACGGCCTGACTTTCGAGCACGATGACGCCAGGTTCCATACCAGTTTGAAGACCGCTGAGCACATTGTCAGTCTTGACTGTCCTTGCCACACCCACCGTATAGTCCGGATTTGGGGCCTTTTGACTTCCATCTGTTCGGACCAATGAAAGATGGACTGCGTGGGCAAAAGTTTCCTATCAACGACGCCGACCAAACAGCTGTGAAAATGTTGGTCCCCTCTGGTGGTGCAGATTTTTATGAGAGCGGTATGTAAGCTCCTGTTCTTCGTTGGAGAAAATGTATAGCCAAGGGAGGTGATATGTCAAAAAATAGTTTTTTGGAGGCAAGAAATTGCCCTTTCAAATGGTGTTATTGTGCTCTTTATATTTTATCTGTTATTGTTTTCATGGAATAAAACAGAAGGCATTACTTTCAGAGCTCCCCTCGTATAATGGTTTGCTTGGACACGGAAAGTAAGTATCACAGAGAACGATTGACACCTACCAAGAAGAATGGATACATGTCTATACTGATGTATCTGCTTTTAAGACTTTCATTAAAGCGAGATATGAAGTCTACATAGAGTATCCAGACAGAACATCTGATGAACTGTTTGATGCATGTAGGGAGATATGTTCAAATTATGAGGCAGAAATAACAGCATTGGAAGTAGCTCTGTACCACTTGAGGAATGTATTTGATGCTTTCTCGTCAAAAGTCAAAAGCATCGTAATCTTTACAGACTCATTATCTGCCCTTCAAGCTCTGGAAGATGGTCGTCACAGTAAGTCTGAACTTACCCTCATATCCCTAGATACCATGCAAATTATCACATCCCATGAAGTCGAAATAGTTATGCAATGGAACCCTGGTCCCTCAAATACACTTGGCAATGGCAAAGCAGACAGACTGGCTAAGAAGGGATCAAGTCAAGAACAATACACATCAACAACTCTAAAAACAGTCAAACGACTACTGAAGACTGTGAACAAAGAGGCCTGGCTGAATAGATGGGCAATGGGAGTACTGGGAGAGAAATCTGCAAACATTTGGTCATCCCAAAGACAAAATTAACCTCCCGAAAATGAGAAATCAAAGCATGATTTTCCTACTTCGCAGTCAACACATGCACTAGTCACTTGAACAGAATCCAACCAGAACATACTCCAGAGTGATGGCTGTGCACACATCACTACGAAGCAGTTGAACATAATCTTTTGGAATGTTTAGCGCTTACCGGTGTTAGGAAAGAACTTCATCCGAGGCGAAACAAATGGAACACTTAGTACGGAACTAAACAACAGTCCACAAACACTTGCAGATACCACTATATGGCATTGGGTCAAAGGGTAGGAGTCCACAGGTCGATGGGTTAAAAACCAATCGACAATTCAAGAATATTTTTGGTGTTGGTACGTACGAGATGAGAAGGATAAGTATACCATGCAACAACGTGAAACATTGCTTTGTAAGGAGACTGGTGGAGAAAGACAGAAAATGTTTGACGGTTCAACATCGTGGTATCTTCTTCTTTCTCGTTCGTTCTCTCACTCCCGCTACCAAGCCCTAAAAAGGGCTTTGCAAGTAGCAGGATGTAGTCTAAAGAACAGAATGCGTTGTGCCACAGTATACAATTTGACAGCGATATTTGCACCTTTCGGTCCGGCACATCCATCTTCAGCAGGCATTTTTAAGTACCGGGTTGCCTTCCCTCTTCGATCCCTTCTCTGTAGTCAGTCTGCTTAGTTGCAGCCTGCTGTCCATGATCACCGCGTGGAAGTGTAGCTGGGTCTTGGCAGCCCTGGTTCGCTGGCCCTGACGCTAGCAGTCAGCTATGGGTCGCCGATCGCTGCAGCTCGTGCGCAACATCGGGGTATGAAAACGGTTAACATTTGAACTGAAAACAATGACCCAGGACTTTTATGAAAATCTACGATCTACTAAACAAGTTGTCGGCGTGGCACATGATGATGACTAGTACAACATCTAACCCGAAAACTTTTGATAAGCTCTATGAAAAGCAGACATAGAAAATAATTAAGAGAGATAATCGAGGCAATGTGTTTCATTAAAATTGCGGCTTTTCCCTGGATGTTTTGAAGTAGGTATTGTATATGTGAGCTTGTTAAACAGACATTGTGTGGGCGTAACGCGCGCCAGCATTCTTCATGACGTATGCTTACACAAGCTGAACAGACGATAACTAAGCTAACTAAGCAAAAAGCGGAGAATGCTTGCAAAGTGTTGTGTAACTTTGAGTGATTATCAACTTTTCACCAACATAATGTTTGTTGTTGGTTAATTCTTTCCTTTCATTTTGGCGATGAACGAATAATGTTTCGACCTTAGATGAAGTCTTGTTTGACTATGATAGGACGAGTTCACAATTTAAATGGTTTGGCAGCTGATATGGGATTCGCCTTCATCAGCGTTGACCTTTTTTTTTTAAGCGGGGGTTCGACTTCATTGCCTAGGGTTTTTTCCGCATTTTAGCTCGGTCTCTCGTCTGTCGAGAGCATGGCACAAAGCACGAACTCCGTAGCACCAGCGATGAACCCAGGGATCTCCGGAAAAAAATTTACATCATGGACCGACCGTCGCAGCTCGAAATCGAACCCCGACCGTCTGAACACGAGGCAAACGGATTGACCACTTCGCTACAGAGACACAGATTGATGTCAGCATAATGAAGACGAAAAGACGCCCTGATATATTCAAAACCACTGTGGTTGAAGTGCGGGCATCGTCAAAAGCCGGCACAATTCTTAATAACGGGATAAAACAGCTCTCAAGTAAACCTCTCTGTCCCGCTACCTCAGTCTCCCTCCCTCCCTCCATCCATCCATCCATCCATCCGTCTGTCTGCCCGTATGTCTGTCGGAGCGACACGCCTAATGAAGACAAGCATAGCAGATCCCGCTGGATGACCCCCGCCCACCTGCACTAGCACGCTTAGGCTGGGATGTGAAGAAAGCCACTGGAACCCGCCCCCTAATGTCCTTTTCAATGCGCACAACAGAGTAATCTGTCTGTCTGTCTGTCCGCCCGTCTGTCTGTTTGTCTATCTCTCCGTCCGTCTGTCCGTCCGTCAGCAGTATGTCTGTATGTATGTCTGTTTGTATCTCTGTCTGTCCATCCGTCCGTCTGTCCACCAGTCTGTCTGTCTGTCTGGCAGGCCCATTTGCTCCATGTTCTCAGATAAACATTTGTTTCCCTGTTTAAATGTACACGATTTTCGTTGCTGTCTCAAATAAACATTCTTCGTTATTTCACTCTTGCAAATCTGACATCACTCTTCTATCTGTTCGAATAAATTTGTCTTGTTACATATACTGTATGTAACATTATGCAGTAACCCATCTTGTATGTAACATTATGCAGTAACCCATCTTGTATGTGACATTATGCAGTAACCCTCTTGTATGTAACATTATGCAGTAACCCATCTTGTATGTGACATTATGCTGTAACCCATCTTGTATGTGACATTATGCAGTAACCGATCTTGTATGTCACATTATGCAGTAACCCATCTTGTATGTGACATTATGCAGAAACCCGTTTTGTGTGTATCCATGCTGTTGATGGACATTTTTGGTTGATGTAATTTGTTGCTATGTGTTTTTTCTGTTCCTCTGTTTCTGACCTTTTGGCTTCTTTGTTGGGGATACTACCTGAGATCTGGAAAGGGTCCTTTTTTCCACGGGCAGCGGACGGAGCATGGTGGTATTGGTTTTGTGATTTCATTTGAGAGTACAGCTTTGTTTCTAATCTTTTCTTTTGCCTGGACTGTAAAACATTTCCGCTTTAGCCTGCCGCGGTCCAGTTCATTTAGTCTCTGGTGCTTCGGGTGGTCCATGAGTCGTTTGAATTTCTCCACTTGCCGAAGGATTTTATGGGGGTGTGTTTAAGTCCCGCAAGTTTCAAGCGTCGTCTGGTTTTAAAGGAGATGTGTCAGTCGCCTAGTCATATCGGCCACGGAAAACAAAATTGGTAGGTCCCGTATACACGATGTACATGTAAAATCATTGTTGGCAGAGGAAAATAGAGAAGGACAGCCTGTTAGTCTCTGTCCAGACACAAATCTAAAAGTAGCAAAATTCCTATCCAATAGTGGTCGACATGACGGCCAAAAGGGGGCGGCTCCTCCATCATGCGAAGGCGCAACAGACTAACAATCTGTTTGTCTGCACACTCGATTGCAAGTAAATACCATGATGTCTACTCTCAGGAGTAGAAGAGGAGTGACTAAGGGGAGTGTAACATTGTCTGTCGCAAAGATACCTACATACTTTAATTTGGCTTGACTTGGTTCGTTCTCAATCTCCCGCCACAAAACCCTGAAAAGGGCAAGTAGCAGAATGTAATCCAGAGAACGGAATGCGTTGTGTCGTGGTTTATAGCTTGACAATATTTGCACCTTTCGATCCAACACATCCGACTTCAGCAGGCATTTTTTTAGTACCGGGTTAGCCTTCGATCCCTGTTTATAAAACTGAACTAATCCATCTGAAGTATATACTTTATATGTTCTATATTTCGTGTGCTTTTACATTTTCACACATTTTTTCAACGAAATGCACAGTTACTTCTTACAGCTAATAAAACACATGAACTACATTATAAAAGTGCATTATGTAGAGCCTAATGCAGAAAATCTCATTCAAATTGGAGAGATGCCTTTGCCTAAAAAAATACATTTTATAAAAAATTAACACTAAATTATTTTCTTAAGGGACAAAACAATTCCTTTGCTAACAAATATCAAAAGAACTAGCCACTTTAAGAAAATGGCACTACCTGACACAATGTAAATTAGTAAGTCATTCGGACATTGAAAAGATAAGTTGACGTGCAAATAATCGCGTATGGTACATTATTCAGATATTAGGCGGCAATTGACTGCAACCATTGTAAAACGGACATTAGTTGAGATATGAAAGTTTCGTCATTTAGTCGTCAGTCTTTCAAAGGAGGTTTTCCAGTGAGTCCGCAGGCCTATCTAGAGTAGGTCATGGTTAAACGGTGGCCAACTTTAGATAACATGTTATATTTCAGTGCTTGAGCTATTTATAGGAAAACGAGGTAATCTAAAAGAAAATTTGTGCACTTACCCATAGACAAAAGTTGAAAATAAACAAGAGGTACTTGACGCACCCAACACACTGGCCCATGGTGTCCAACTGTTTTAGTAAACTTCAAAAGATAAAAACAAAGTAACAGTGATTAGGTCGAAGTTAGTAGAATCAGTGTCTCTCACAGCCAAAACCTGGTTTATGATATTCGTGTTGTTTGGCTCGAATTATTCAAGTTCTCGTAATATTTAGTAGAATTTGTGTCTCTCACAGCCAAAACCTGGTTTATGATATTCGTGTTGTTTGGCTCGAATTATTCAAGTTCTCGTAATATTTAGTAGAATTCGTGTCTCTCACAGCCAAAACCTGGTTTATGATATTCGTGTTGTTTGGCTCGAATTATTCAAGTTCTCGTAATATTTAGTAGAATTTGTGTCTCTCACAGCCAAAACCTGGTTTATGATATTCGTGTTGTTTGGCTCGAATTATTCAAGTTCTCGTAATATTTAGTAGAATTCGTGTCTCCCATTACCAGTTTAGGATACTCTTATTTGGCTAGACATTAATTCTGGTTCCCCTTGGAGCAGAGGACGGCCACATATGCTCACTATCGGTTCATATATTAGGTTGGTTTCTCTTCCCCGACCTCTCCATCCACCTTTCTTGAACTCCGTCCATGAAACTCCAGCTTCCGTTACTTCTTCGTCCACCTTTCTTGAGTTCCGTCCATGAGACTCCAGCTTCCTTGACCTCTTCATCCACTGTTCTTGAGTTCCGTCCATGAGACTCCAGCTTCCTTGACCTCTATCTTCATCCACCGTTCTTGAGTTCCGTCCATGAGACTCCAGCTTCCCTTACTTCTTCATCCACCGTTCTTGAACTCCGTCCATGAAACTCCAGCTTTCCTTACTTCTTCTTTCACGTTCTATGCCTGGCTTTCTTCGACCCCTACACTCTTCTCTTACCCATTTGGCTCGATCCCACCGCGTGTTTGAATACATTGTTCGGTTTCCTTTTAAAGACGCGTCACATTCATCTTCACTTTTGTTCCTAATCTCCATCTGTATTGTTGTGTTCTTCGTGTGATCATCGGACAGGAAGTGTGCGATGGATAAATCTATTGGCTAATGTGTGCAGTTTTGATGTTGTACTCTTAGTATACAGCGAGCTTTACGTAATAAACAAATAAATATAGGTATAAAAAAGTATGGCTATCAATGATCAAAATGGCAAACTGTAACAATACTAAATCAATATGCCATAAGTGTGCACACACAATATTAATCTAAAAGAATGGTTATAATATGATACATTTTAAAGCAAACTTGTTACAACCTTTTTTTGTTATCGATGACACTCGACTTGGGCCCATGGATTGTGGTTGATGGATAACTATAAGACTCACAACAGTTCCAGTGACTGTAATAGCTAGCTGCGTCCTTATTCTAACTTCACCACCAATAATATTTAGAAATAGTCGAAGGAAACATCAATAGAAGCAGAAACGCTGGTGATAGACATATAACAGTGAAAACAGACACATAATCATACAGTGAGACGCCATGACCCAACGATATCCCATGTTAATGTGAAAAGGAAGAATTTCAGCAACAAATTTCGTCTGTGGATGGTGAGAATATATTTTTCTTAGAATATCTACACATAATTAATTAAGTTCTGAAAATATATAAGTTGTTTTAAAATATGGAAAAACAATACAAAACTGAAATTAAATATTCACAAACCTGTATCTAGAATAACAGGTACCGTCTGTTTAGCTCACAACGATGAAAAAATTGGCGCCAAGATAAACGAGAGGCAATTTAATACACAGAGCACGCTGCGTTATTCCTTTTCTGGAATACTGTATAAGTATTGCTGGCTTCCTTGTGAAATGTCAGTGCAGAAGAGAATACAAGGGAGATGAATATACAGCTCCCAAACTTGGAGACAAGGGAGTTTCTCGGTGAGTAAAGTCATCATTAAGGATGGGTGGAGTTTAGGGCAGATCTGATGCTAAAAATAGTCTGCTCATGCGATTGGTGGTTGCGGTTGACTACGAGAATATGTACATGTGTTGTTTATGGGAAGAGGAAAAGGAAGATAACATGGAAGGTCAGATCGCTTGAGAAACTGATACATTTCCCCCCTCTCTCTTTCTTTCTCTCTCTATCTATAATCTCAAACCTAGTCTTATATTCCGCGCATGAAATCTTTTCACGCCTACAACACTTTCTTTACCTTTATCAGCAAAGAGAAAGAGAGAGAGAGAAAGAGAGAGAGAGAGAGAGAGAGAGAAAGCAACATGAATGGGCTACTAAATGTTTCAACCTTGGAGATGAACACTTGAGTTTAATGATTGAAGCACGTTCGATTGTGTACTAAATGTTTCAACCTTGGAGATGAACACTTGAGTTGCATGATTGAAGCCCGTTCGATTGTGTACTAAATGTTTCAACCTTGGAGATGAACACTTGAGTTGCATGATTGAAGCACGTTCGATTGTGTACTAAATGTTTCAACCTTGGAGATGAACACTTGAGTTGCATGATTGAAGTACGTTCGATTGTGTACTAAATGTTTCAACCTTGGAGATGAACACTTGAGTTGCATGATTGAAGTACGTTCGATTGTGTACTAAATGTTTCAACCTTGGAGATGAACACTTGAGTTGCATGATTGAAGCCCGTTCGATTGTGTACTAAATGTTTCAACCTTGGAGATGAACACTTGAGTTGCATGATTGAAGCACGTTCGATTGTGTACTAAATGTTTCAACCTTGGAGATGAACACTTGAGTTGCATGATTGAAGTACGTTCGATTGTGTACTAAATGTTTCAACCTTGGAGATGAACACTTGAGTTGCATGATTGAAGTACGTTCGATTGTGTACTAAATGTTTCAACCTTGGAGATGAACACTTGAGTTGCATGATTGAAGTACGTTCGATTGTGTACTAAATGTTTCAACCTTGGAGATGAACACTTGAGTTGCATGATTGAAGTACGTTCGATTGTTGTTGTTTTCTAAGCTACTGCTATTGATATCACTCTTGTCGAATGTTTTCTGGTAGCGGCCTGTCATGGCGCTCTGCCTTTATGATGATGCTCTCATCGCTGTAGTGCAATGCAAGACTTCTCAGTATAGTAGGCTTACAACTACGGGGATCACAGTACTGATCCTACCTCATTGGTCAGGAAACTGTAACATAGCCTGTTTCCAGGTGCGTGGACGTGAGGTGGGGATATGTCAGTATGTTGCCTTCGCATATAACTTTGGGGGAGTGGGGGGTGGGGGGTGGGGTGGGGAGAAGGTATTCCAAGTTTTTATAAATGGGGTGTGATCGGATGAAACATAGAAGACCCAAGGGCGTCAGGGAAGCTAGGAATTAAAAGAGGCTTGGCTTGGCTTCGTTCATTTTCAATCTCCCGCTACCAAGCCCTAAAAGGGTTTAAGTAGTAGAATCTAGTCAAGAGAACGGAATGCGTTGTGTCGTAGTTTACAGCTTAACTGCGATATTTGCACCTTTCGGTGCAACACATCCGACTCCAGCAAGCATTTTTTGAGTACCAGGTTAGCATTTACTCTTCGATCCCTTCTCCTTAGCCAGTGTGCCCTGCTGTAGATTGTTATCTAGGATCACCACGTGGAGGTGTAGAAAGGTCTTGGCAGCTTTGGTTCGCTGACCCTGACATTAGCAGTCAGCTATGAGTCGCTGACCACTGCAGCTCATGCGCTGCTCAGCATCTTGATCCCAAAAAAAGCTGAATCGCGTACAAAGTTTCGATGAGCTCGAAGCTAGTAAGTGTGAGAGAGAGAGAGAGAGAGAGAGAGAGAGAGAGAGAGAGAGAGAGAGAGAGAGAAGAGAGGGAGAGAGAGAAAGGAGAAGGGATACAGATAATGTTGCAGACTGAGGTAGAGAACATTGAAACCATTTCACGCACCCGCGGCTATCCTCACACCAACTGGTTAATTCACATTGGAAAGATATCCTAATTGCATGCAGCCTGGGACTCGGCCACTCATCGTCCGGTTGGCGCGGCGGCCTCTTGCTGCCTAAGTGGACTATCTATCTTGTAACATATTTTTGACACAATACTGAAAATAGTCAGGGTTCAAACACACACCTCTTAGCGTTACTATGTTTACGTCAAATTCTCATCCTCTTGGCACTCTATCAAACGTCATTTGAAAGAAATAATTGGTAGGCCTGGCATTAATTGTATCATGATATAGTGTGGACCCCTTCAAGTCATGCACCCGGGAAGCACACCTCCCAATGGGTTTTCTTTGGATAAGCGCCGCATTGCTTATTTTTGGTTCATGACATTCTCATTCAGGAGAGAGCACGCTGCACTGTTAGTTTGGGCATATGGCTAAGTGCAGACAAAAACGGCAAACGTTTCTACCATGTTTCTCTTCCTCGGGTCTTGACTGTGCCCAGTCTGCAAGCCAGGGTAACATGTTTGATATCAACCTGTATTAGACTAACGTCTGGTCAGACAAAACATACTGATCGGACATGTTAGTCATCGTTAGGAAAAATATAATGGCCAAGACCCCCCCCCCCTCCCCCCTCGACTTCCTCGCAGTACTACCTGGAAACGGGCTGTTTTTATGGCAGACTGGTTAATGTGGTGGTGAATCGACTTGATCCATCATCAGCACTCTGAGGATGTGATTAAAACTACTGCAACTCGGCATGTACGCCCTTTTCAGAGGGCACAAAAGGGAAGGCTTATTTATTGTGGGCATTCAACAGCAACAACAACAACAACGTTTATCAACTTAACTTAACATCTTTATACTGGTTTAGAAGACCCTGCAGAGTCTGTATACAACCAGTTACATTTACATCACCTTGCTCTAAAAGCGATGCGCATTTAATGTATTCTTAAATGCATTAACTGTCCCTGCCTCCCCTATCTCCCCTGGCAATGCATTCCAAGAAGTCACCACTCTCTCACTAAAATAATATTTCCTAATATCTAATCTGGACCTCTCTTTAGTCAGCTTGTAGTTATGCCCTCTTGTTATTGTGGGTGGCTGTATTTTAAAAAAAAACTTGTTATAGTCTAATTTATCCATACCTCTGATCATCTTATAAACCTGTATTACGTCACAGCGAATTCTTCTCTCTTCTAGACACTGTAGGCCGGTTTTTCTGAGTCTTTCCTCATAACTGTAATTCTGGATTTCCACTATCAGCTTTGTCGCTCTTTTTTCTATCCTTTCCATCATATTTATATCCCTTCTATGATAAGGACTTCACACCTGTACACAGTACTCCAATCTAGGTCTAACTAATACTAATAAACTATGAATAAGTAAAATCCGTAATCTCACTTTGTCTGGCCCCCTTACATTTCTACGTGTCCGGCTTAGAAAGACATTGTTGGTAGCCTAAGGTAGAAGAGGAGCGACGAAGTAAGTAGGCAGGTGAGTAGGTAAGTTCGGGAAATAAGTAAATTTGGGAAGTGAGTAAGTCAGTAAAAATATAAGTAGATTTAGGAAGTGAGTAAGTCAGTACGTGTACAAGCAAATTTGGAAAGTGAGTAGGTCAGTACTTGTATAAGTAAATTTGGGAAGTGAGTAAGTCAGTACGTCTATAAGTAAATTTGGGAAGTGAGTAAGTCAGTACGTCTATAAGTAAATTTGGGAAGTGAGTAAGTCAGTACGTCTAAAAGTAAATTTGGGAAGTGAGTAAGTCAGTAATTATATAAGTAAATTTGGGAAGTGAGTAAGTAAATAAGTAAATTTGGGAAGTGAGTAAGTATATAAGTAAATTTGGGAAGTGAGTAAGTATATAAGTAAATTTGGGAAGTGAGTAAGTCAGTACGTGTATAAGTAAATTTGGGAAGTTAGTAAGTCAGTACGCGTATAAGTAAATTTGGGAAGTGAGTCAGTCAGTAAGTAAGTAAATAAGCAAGAAAGTGGGTAGAAGACCCCCCTAAAATTGATAAATAATTTTGAAACTAAACATTTTGAGTAAAGTGCATATTTGGACTGTACATCCAATGGGTTACTAATCTAACGTGTTATTTGATATTTAAATGCCCTTCTTTTTTTGTATTTATATGCATGGGTTCGAGCCCCATCACAGCACCGGCCGTTAACTCGGGGAAGAAAACCATTATAAAATGTAGGAGGAAGCAGACCCTTACATAAAATGCATGCTGAAGTCGGATGTACTGGGCCGACAAGCGTAAATTTTAAAAAACGCACAATGCAACGCAAGCTGCCTTGGGGAATAGATAGATAAGGCGAACGCCAAACATTAAAAAAAAAAAAAAACTTAAAATGTTCTTTTTTTTTTTTACATAACTAAGTATTGATACACTTTGTAAGAAATTATCATAACTATTTTGGTGTAAAATCGATCGACTCAAGCATTTCATTTTGAACTAGCTTTAACGAAATGTCTGTATAGATCTGTTTTTCACAATATCAACGTTGATTCACTCTGTTGGCGAAAAATAACCATTTATTTTGTTAATAATTACGTATCATTATTTTTATTATTATTGCTGTTTACATTTTCAGTCCTTGTACAAAAAACGATAATAAATATATTATTTCTATCAAATATATAGTCTGTACTGCTGGTGTTTATCTAACAACTACAACGTAATTTTGCATTATTGAATGTTCAAAAACCATTTTATCGTAGTGCAAGATGCAGTTTAATAAACCTGGTACAAAATAGCTGTCGATCTTCAACACACGAGGAAAATGTATGTGACCTTATTTTACGCTGCACGAATGGAACATCGATGAAGGAATTTGATCCTGCCCTAGACTAGTGGTACTTCAGCAGCAAAATCACTAGACATGTTCATGGCTTAATACAAATAAGAAATAGTGGAAATAGTTCAGTATTTCTTTAAGAGAAAAAAATAAAAAAATTTGCACATTCAGAATTAATATTTTCAAGAACAATTCACTCAAACCCTCCGACTGGTTAAACTACCCTACCAGAAACTGTTCATTCGTCGAAATGCATTGCTCCTATACTTTTGTTTTAGGATGCCTAGTTCCTAAAGAAATATGCCATCCACTGCTATACTGGCCACCATCTTGTCACATCTACATGATCGAGGTAACTGTCCCATGTGAATCTAGATAAGATGAGCAGCGTTCTTTCAAAATGGCTAAATACAGTGACTAGGTTACAGAGCTAAGGTAAGTAAGGCTCATTGCCTCAATTAAAACTAGAGAAAAAGCTGGGAGATGTTTAGTGTCCACATACAATTATAGATGGAACAATAGAGGAAGAGGTTTAGTGTCCGCATACAATTATAGATGGAACAATAGAGGAAGAGGTTTAGTGTCGCATACAATTATAGATGGAACAATCGAGGAAGAGGTTTAGTGTCGCATCTGTATACAACGTTTTTAAATCACTTAGTCCCTAAGTTAAGAGAGTAAATGTAAAGAACAAGGCAATGAAATCCCTTTAGGAAACAGCTAAAAAAGCCACATGTTGATTGTGGAGCGGCTGCAACGGACAATGAATTGTAGGTCAGTAAGTTTTTATGAGCTTGCAATTAAAATATTAGTTTCACCACCACTCTATCCTGCGCAAGCTGACAGTTAGAAGGTAGTGGGTTCAGTCATTCAAAGTTTGTTTTAAAAAAGCTATAAAAATAACCTCGACAGCACATGGATGGAGACACTTGAGAGCCGTGTCCCAATGGATCCGCCCCTTTACATTATCAAGTAGCTAACAGTACCAAACACCTGCTGAACGCGAAGGCATCTCTGACGATCAGATCATCTCTTGCTGCATTGATCTGCATAGAATTTCCAGTCCCTGGCATGTTTGAGGACAGGACAAGCTAATGCAGTCAGACATTAGCTATATCTCATCAAGATGTCATCGAAGTTAGACAAACGCTTTTTGAAAGTGTGAACTTAACTTAACTTAACGTCTTTATACTGGTTTAGAAGACCCTGCTGAGTCTGTATACAACCAGTTGTTATTTGAGGAAAGGCGACGGTAACGGTTAACCTGGAGATGACCTGTCTTCGTCATCGTCACAGATATTTCTTAAATCATGACTATATCATTGCTCTAACTTTAGCCTCCCCCACTCCCACCCACTCCCAATACAATAAAATATATATGTGTTCTGTATATTGTAGTTCTGCTTGATCATAGTCTGCTATTTTCGCGCCAGTACTCACAAAAAACCTGCATCGAAACATTGGTTTCCGTGCTGATTTGGTCTATGTAGCATTTGATATTATATACTGAGATGAATAGATCCATGAAGCATTCTCCATATTCCTCATATTAAGGCACGTATAGAAAGCACCGAGGCAGCGTGGGCTAGAGGCGAAACATTCGTTTTACAATCCCATGGATCAGGGTTCGAATCACGCCGGATTCAGTTTGATAGAAACGTGTTTTCTCCTCCATGCAATCGCTCATCCCCGCACCGAAAGTAATCGCAACCTACCGCACTGCACACTTGTCAAGAAACGTATAACAGCCAAATAGGTTGGCAGCTGTGAGAAACGATGTTCTGCAAAGGGCTTACTTTTATTCCCAACATTTGTCATATAACAGATCTTAAAATTAATCAATGTCATTAAACCAATCAATCAAACAAAATCTTTCAGCTCCCTGCTCAGTCCTGAATTCCGGTGCTGACAGCTTTATCTTACTCCATCAACATTATCTACCCTAGAAGACAAAAGGGCATCCAGGAATAAAAGAACGTAGACGACTCTAGAAAATTTTCTTGCCGCCGACAAAACAAAAATAAAATAGGAAGAATCAGGAGCAAAACTACAACACAATAGCCAATGGCGCAAAGGAGGGGTGTGGGACACAATAACATGCAATCAGCGAGTCGTGAAACCTCACCTTAACAGACCATTTGACACGCCTATCCAACTGCATCCCTTAACGAATAATTAAACCCGACGGCCCCTCATGTTACTCAATAGAAGAGATAACAAACAAGTAGATTGAGCAGTACCAAGATGACCTAAATATCTAGCAGCTGTTCCATTCCCTGAGTCAACGAGCGATACCATCTCATATACCTGTTTTAATTACCTGGACTCTGACACCTCAGCCACTGTTGGTTCGTGCCGCCTTACAAAAACAGAAAGACTGCAGAGCATCAGGGACGGATGCCCTTGCTCCCGAGCTGCTAAAATTCCCACTTCAGTCCACGAGTGTCCCCTTACACCAACTGTTCACATTAGTTTGGTCCACTGGACAGGTTCCTGCTACATGACGGGATGGAATCATCATCTTTCTATCCCAAAGAAAAGAACCTTGCTCTGAATGCAGCATTTACAGGTCAATAACATTACAGTCTGTCTCGGTAACAGTCTTTGCCAACATTCTTATCTCTTGCAACCATCCATTGCTGAAAAAGAACAAAAGCACCAAGCTTTCTAACTTCTCTGTCTGCCGTTCTGCTTGCTGTCCATTCACTAACGGAGATAAACCGGCAAATCAACAGCCCCGTTCATGTCGCCTTCGCCGACTTTAAGACTGGAATTCCACGACATGAATTATTGTTGATGGCAACTATGTCAACTCACATCGAGAATTTCATTAACCTGGTCAGCAGACAACATTTCGATGCACGTAACAACTCGGACATCACTCGAAGTGTCGGACTGGCTGCCACCTCTATGAACGCTCTTCATTGAGTCTTGGTCCAGCAGAATCTTTCACTGAATATCAAACTCAGTTCAGTTCAAGTGCCATATCCCCATCGAATGTTGACTGTATCCAAGACCCTTTGGAAAATATCTATAGGCTCTGGGATCTTAGAACAGTCTTCTGTTGTGTAGACTGTGTCAAAGTGCTGATTAAGTAGATTAGCAACATTCATATTATCTCTTATCATTTTTCCTGTGCTATCAATGAGTGGGCCTATTTTGACTTTCGTTTTCTGTTTATTTCTAACATACGAAAATAAGCTTTTACTATCAGTCTTAATCTTATTAGTTTTTCTTTTAATTTTTTTTAAGTTTATTTTTCCTGCTTTATTTACTTTCGGAGCTACGCTTTGGTTGTCCAAATATTTTAAATATGGTTCTTTTGATTTACCTGCTTCTATATATTTTTTCTTGTTTTATTGTTAGCTCTCTTACATTTAACTACAAATCTAGTTATCCACTTTATACGTTTGCGGTTTACCTTCTTACATGGAATACATTCCTCTTTTAGCTTTTCTTGAACTGTTTTGAAACTATCCCGCTCTTGTTAAACATTTGTTCCACCGAAAATATTTTTCTGTTTTACAGTGGTCGTATGTTCGTGTACTTATGTTTTCTTCTTTCATGGCTATAAGATCCCAACGGATGATCTGATATTCACTTAAGCCCAACCGTTCTCCAATAACATTTTCCTCTGTAGTAAGTACAAGGTCGAGTGTTTTTGTTTGCCTCTGGTATCTTCTTCTACATGTTGAATAAAAAAATCTGTCAGTTATACACTTAACACACTATTTTGACTCGACAAATGCTTCTGCCATTTCTAATTTTATTTCTGGAAAGTTGAAATCCCCCAATTAATAATAATTTCCCTGCACTTGCCTTTTTCATGCTACCAATCAGCTCCTCATCTTCCTCTTTTTGACTCGATGGACATCTGCAGCATACTGTTGTTTCACATCCACTTTCTATTTCTCCCCATACACTTTCATTTTTGTTGCCAGATGATATATCGTCTCTGATAGTTAGATTGACTAAATTCGTACAGTATAATAAAACGCGACCTCTCTTATCCTTGTCTACAACTACCCTTTCTTTCTTCTCTTCTGATGTCATACATTCGCTCTTTCTATGAGGCTTGGCAGAGAGACATGATGGGACAATTTATTGTAACCGCCAGGTGGGAGGCTTGTGCTGTCGTTAGGTGTAACTTCCTGAGTTTGTCAGATACCCTCGATCCACCGATGTCGAGGTCGGTCCCTATCACGTGAACCGGAGACCTGCATATGATAATTTCTCGCTGGAAGCTGGTCATAATGCATTCTGACTAAATGACCAAACCCACTTAATTTTTTGTATGTCAATGCAGGATCCACCATCTGCGTCAACGTGGTGTTATGGATTCGGTCACGGGTTGTCTTTCGAGCTGCACTTCTCACAAAGTTAATCTCACAGCTCTGAATCTTACTATAATATGTTTCTAGTAAGGTCCAAGTTTGACATTAATAACACAATTGATAGGAATGAACAATGCATTTATCGGCTTCCTTATAGCAGCCTCCTTTAGGGTATTTCAAAATCGATGGACATAGTTCGCATTCTGAATTCTATGTGTGATCTCTGTCCACTCTGCCGTCATCAGTGAACATATTACCGAGGTATTTGAACTCCCTTACTTGATTGATACGTATGTCACTCTTGTGGAAACTTCTCTGCACGTGTTCACTCGATATCATCATAGTCTCTGTCTTGTCTGTATTGATCTTCGTGTCATTTTAGTTACAAGCAAAATTATGATAGATTAGATGGTGTTGTAGGCCGTCTCCATTTTGGTAACAGATGACCTGATCATCACCAAACAATAGTTCATTTAGGAACTCTTCGAGGGGCTTAGCCAACTGTGTGATTTAATCCATATAAATGAATGAATAAAAGTGAAGAAATAACACACAACTCATCACTGGAAACTAATTTGTGAGACAGGAATCTGTTCGTATTGCGCTGTCGCTGCTTACGTAGGTGGCACAAATGCCATTCATTAGTTGACCAGCCACACCATATCCCTCCACTACCTCCCATAACTACCGTATGTTTACTTTGTCAAATGCATTTTCTTGAACGATGAAGGCCACATGGAGATTCTTGTTATATTCTATGGGTTTTTCCATAACTAAACTGTCTGAGCTTAAATACAGCATCCCTACATCTCGTGCTTCTCCGGAATTCTGATTGTGAAGCACTGAGCCCATGTCTGAGCAGTGACTCCATAATAGCTGAAACTCGCTACTCAAGGACATCTGCCAACATTTTTTGACGTGACTATTGAGAGATATTATCTATGCCAGTCCAATTCTTTCTGCTACCCTTATTTTTCCAAATAGGTACCACCACTGCTCTTTGCCAATCACCAGGTACGTTAAATTTAATCAAGACCTGGTTAAAGATATTTGGAAGCCATCTTACTCCATACATCGTGACTTGATTTAATGGTATCTGCAGATATTGTGTCTGCACCTGGGAGCTTGTAGTTAGGGTTTCTTCTAATTGCCTCCCCAACTTCTTGTTCGAGTATAAACCTGTCGTTAGAGGCTTGTACCAATGAATGATTTTGCACAGATTATATACCGTCATCTTCTTGTGCACCTGGGACAAGTGAGTCTGGAAATGCTTCTCCCATCTGTCTCTTATCCTTTCAGAATAACAAAGTTGTTGCCATTTCTTTGTCATTGGCCACTATGTAAGTACTGTATTGTTCATACAAATTACATAAACCAAAAATTCCCACCAACAGCCTGGACGCACGCCTATACGGGTGGTTCAGCCAAATATGCCATTGGAAACGGGGGAGGAGGCATCACTATAAAACTAAAAAGCAAAGTATTCTCAGCAACATTTGCCACTGGGAGACTATGCAGCAAACTTCAGTGCCGAAGCTAGTGCCCTGAGACAAGTAGCTGAAACCCTTATAGACCATAAGGAACAGGCAGAAAAACAAGTGGTCATTTTAACAGACGCCCTCGCAGTGTTATTGGAACTCAAGAACCAGTACAAAAATAAACTTGGTGCTCTGGCAGACTCGCTCGAACGCCTGTCGAAGTGCTTCAAAAAAAGCACAGTCCAGTGGATACCAGCCCACTGTAGCATTCCAAGCAACGAGGAGGCAGACAAACTCGTTAGAGAGGGAGGAATGCTGCAGCAGAGTGATACAGAAATCACATACAATGAGACAAAAGCATTCATCAAGGCAACCTACAGTGCAAAATGGAAAAAGACCACCCTGGTCACATAGAAAACGATGCCTACCATCAACTCTCCGGGCGAGACCAGGTGATAATTCTCCGGCTTCGCACATGTCACAACAGACTTAGATGCCATCTGTACAACAATTCAAGATTGGCACTACAGACCTGCGTGCCTGCGGCACAGCCCCTATGAAGGCAGAGCATATTTTGCAATCCTGTTCACTGTATACCGACAAAAGAAGTAGCATTTGGCAACAGCCAGTGTCCATCCACGAGAAGCTGTACGGAAGCGCACAGAGCCTTGAGTCGACTGCTGCTTTTGTTAGAGTAATTGAAGTTGAGGTCTGAAGAAGAACGAGGAAGAAGAAGAAGAAGAAGAAGTATTGTTCATCTCTTAACCAAAGAATGACAATGACCCTGATAATCTATTGATCGTTTTGCTTATTCAAGTATGCTTCAAGTCATTAGATATGAACAGTTTTAAAAAATAACTACTTTTACTAGTTTTAAACTCAATCAACATGGTATACTTCCATTAAATTTGTAAAACACTTTACAAATAACCAAAGTAAATATGTATTAACGAATATTATTGGAATCCCTACTTTATGTTAGACAATATTGGAAAAACATCAAGCATTCTTACATATGACGAAAAGAGCGCATGGGTCAAGAAAGGTTGAAAACCAGTTTTAGAACGAAGAAATCTACTTGTTGAATACATTCGTTGATTCGCTAGTCTAATTTAATTTTACGATGACACATGCATATTTTCAAAGTCTCTCTCTCTCTCTCTTTCTTTCTGTCTCTCTTTCTCTCTCTCTCTCTCTCTCTCTCTCTCTCTCTCTCCTCCCTTTCCATCCCTATTTATCTTCCTAACTACCTCAAAAACAAAATCATAACAAAATATTGGCAATTCTTTGTTTTAATATTTGTCTAATTTGGCAGACGAACTGCTTGCCACCTATCAGCAACAATTTCTTCTCGTCGCGCGCCACCCGCCCCCCCCCCCCCTTCCACCTTATTCCGTTTTCTCTCTCTTTCTTTCTATCTTAATCTCCCTTTCTCTCTCCCTCTCCCCCCCCTCTCTCTCTCTCTCTCTCCCTCTCTCTCTCCCTCTCTCTCTCTCTCTCTCTCTCTCTCTACCAAGATGTAAATAGAAACTTGAATTACACTTAAAGAATAGCAGAACTTGCCACTTTTCTTTCCCGTTTATTCCATTATTCCGGATAATCGAAACGCGCCGCTCTCTCTTTCACTCCCATTTTCTTCTTTCTCTCACTAATACCCGCTTCCCTTCCCATCTATCTCTCTCTCCCCCTCTCCCCACCCCCCCCCCCTCTCTCTCTCTGGCCAATTTTAGGGTCGCTTACCAGTCAGGCAATAATTTTTCCAGTCAGTATGGTCGGAGTACAGTCATGAAATTTATGTTAACAAATTTAAACTAAGCACTAATTTATTTCTACATAACAATGCGTGCCAAACCAAAATATAGTGTATTACTTACACAGTTTTAGCCTATTTCTTCTTAAGAAAAAAATGCACTGCTGTCAGAGACATGCGTGTGTGTCCTTGAACATTCTTGGTAGTTTTAGCACTGTAGTACCATTTATCGATGGCGTTACTAGGTTTAAATTGTGGTAGTGGAGGTCCATTTAGATCCACCATCATAAACTAGCTAATGTACAATCTATTGGAAGCGTAATATCATGAATAGTCGTGCGAGATTCGTTATGTAATAACGACTAAAACGTATTTTTTCTGCTCGTCCAGCAAAATTGTGTACTTGTCACAGACGAGCGCTTATATCAAGCCCTGTATATATATATATATATGTATGTATGTATGTTTGTGTGTTTGTATGTGTATTTGTATTTGTGTATGTGTGTGTGTATGTATGTATTGATGTGTGTGTGTGTATGTATGTATGTATGTATGTATGTATGTATGTATGTATGTATGTATGTATGTTTTTATGTATACATGTATGTATACACGCATACATACACTCAAACACATACTCAGACACACACGTATCTATACAATCAGTCACACACGCATTCTTACATACAAACACACACTCATCCTTACATTCAGACTCATACACACACACACACATATACATACACACATATACTGATACATACTGACAAGTTAGAGAACTGGTGTCTAGTGGAAAAGATTCCAGGCTTCCAAACCGGCAAGGAAACGCAACTGTCTACTCGGCTGTACATTCCTATCCCATTAAGAGAAGGGGGTTCAGCAAGGAAGTGAATTCATCACTACATCCTCATAAAAAGCCAAGACATCGTAAGTGAAGTCAAACACTACATCCCGAATCTTCCATAGGTCTTCATCGGCCTAGTTATCTTACTGCATTTCTAGTCCAATGTTTACAAAGCACCTCATTTTTGTTCTTAGTTAACATCTATATTGGTAGCGTATGTACACTTCAATTGTATAACTTATCGTTGATTTGTGGTCCTAGAGGTTTTTGCTGGAGAGCTCTGAGTGTGACAAGAGACGAACATAGGATTTCTGTCCAACTGCCAGCATGTCATGAGAGCTAACAGTGAAGCCTAGCCCATCTAAGGTAGATGGCTCTCTATTGACACAGAACATACATATGTTTGATTCTATTTTGACATGTCGCTCGCCTTGCACAAGATGTCACCGCCCACTGGCTGTTAAAGTAGGTCATGGACATCAAGAATGGGAACGGACCCTCTCCGCCATGGTCATGTACCCGCGGCTGTCAAAACATGACCTGGTTAGGTCAAATCGGAAAGATATCATCCTCACTGTATGCAGTCTGAGTCTCAGCCACTCATTGCGCTCATGGACGGTTGGCACGACGAGTCCTTGTCGCTTAGCAACCTCTCTACCTACCTACTTACCTAGTGTTGAGTAGCCATCTGGTTTTGAAAGAAACCCCTATAAACAATCCGCATATATGATTAATTTGATTGAATCGCTTTTTCGTTCCAAGTGAAGCATATGCCCACCTCTGAATCCTCTTTACAGGAAGCCTGTATCCATATATTTACAGCGACAGTTTCAAAAGCAATGGTTTTACATGATAAGGCGGCTAGCCCCTTGCACAACCCTCTTTAGTCGCCTTTTACTACATACTTGCAAGGTTTCAGTGGTACTATTCTTTTCAACACAGGCACAACTGGGGTGACCTCATCTTCTATACATGACTAACAGAAGGAATTATTCATTTTCCCGGGAATCACAAGAGTAATCTTTGTCTGTCCAGCTTTAGGGGAAAGCTTATCTATTTGTCCTTTTTTCACTCGATTCGGTGTTAGGACCGTCACTACAGTTAGCCTCCTTTAGGAAGCCTGCGACAAATCACTTTGGGTGCTTTTGCAGTGGCAGTTTCTATATCAATTTGTTTTAAGCGCTGAGGTTACTGATCCAATTAACATCTCTCTTATCCGCCATTTACGATATGCATGTGGGTGCAGTGGTGCTATTGTTTCCTCCCTGTAAGTCGCCTTGGGATCCACTTGGGAAAGATTGAAACTTCATACATTGAAATTCATTGTTTATTTGTACAACTATTTTACTTCTTTCTTCTATTTCTTCGCTTTATTTGCGAAGCAACTTTTTATGAAATCGGGCACTATTTTAGCCGTGAGTTGCGTGTATTTGGTCCGCTGATTGCACCATACCACGACCTCAACGACGCCCTTTCGAACGTAAAATGTGTGGTGGAACTTTACCCCAGCGTATGACTAACTCGCTGAAGGCCCGCCCTTTGTTGCATTGTGAAATATTGGGGTTTGAGGGGAGGAAAATGTCAAAAGGTAGTAAAATAACGGGATGACCAGTCTTGCTTGTGGCGTATAGGGGAAATCTGAAATTCTTCTCTCTGATCAATAGTGAAACAATATTTCATACTTTATTCATTTAATATATGAAGTATTGTTTCTTCAGCTATCTTTCGGTAGCAAAGAGTAAAATCAGAGCTAAGTGAAACATACTGATCAAGACTCTTATTACCCGACTTTATGGTAGTGTTACTGGAAATAGCAGTCTGGACAACGAGAAAGGGAACGAAACTGTAATCCCCATAATTGTGAACTTACTTATAAAACTTGCATTGCACTACTTCCATGAGTAAACCAGTTCGCCATTTTAAGCACACATCGGGATGTAAGAAGTGACACTGTAACTCGTAAAGAAAGTAACACTACTGTCAACAGGTATACCAACCTAGTAGGAGGGGATGCCAGCAACACTCCGATAAAACATATACATAATTTACTGCTTTGGGACAGAAACTAAAACATAACGTTCATACATTAAATACGTATGTATGTATGTATGTATGTATGTATGTATGTATGCATGTATGTATGTATGTATGTATGTATGTATGTATGTATGTATGTATGTATGTATGTACGCATGTATGTATGTATGTATGTATGCATGTATTTATATGTATGTATGAATATGTATGTATGTATGTATATATGTATGTATGTATGTATGTATGTATGTATGTATGTATATATGCATGTATGTATGTATATGTATGTATATATATGTATGTATGTATGTATGTATGTATATATGTATGTATATTTGTATGTATGTATGTATGAATGTATGTGTGTGTATGATGTATGTATGTGTGTGTCTGTGTGTATGTGTGTGTCTGTAAGTGTGCATGTATGTGTGTATGTATGCGTGTATGTATGTGTGTATAAATGTGTGAGTATATGTTTATTTATAATCGAGTTTTGACTTTCAGTGTCGCTGAAGTTTCGCTTTATTTTAAGCTTTTCCAACTTTAGAAACAAGAACAACAACCCCAATACTAGCTTTATTACAAACCCAGAAGATTACATAATGAAGAGATAGATCGCGTGCATTTATAAGTTATTATATTTGTAAATTCCGAAAAAACGAATTACTCACTCTGTTATTCTGTTATTCCTGCATATAAAGTTTTGCTTCTAGAGTTTTCTGCGAGAATCAGAAGTTAACTCTACACACAATAAATGGTTGGCCTGTGTAAACGGTAGACAATAATGAATTTGCGAGTTTTCTACCCTAGGTGGGCAAGACAGCCACAACAGCGAGAAATGCCGCAGGTCAACTGTAAATGCATCGCAGCTTATCTTACGGTTTTACAAAAAAAGGGGAGCGCTAAATTTCTCAAGGTAATTCAAGTCAAGTAATTCACCTAGGCAACCAGGGTCCGTCAAGCTAACACCAGTTCTGCTAACCTCCATGAACACGGCAAACAGTCCTGCTGACCTCCATGAACACGGCAAACAGTCCTGCTAACCTCCATGAACAGGGCAAACAGTTCTGCTAACCTCCATGAACAGGGCAACCAGTTCTGCAACCTCAATGAACATTGCAACCAGTTCTGCTTACCTCCATGAACACTGCAACCAGTCCTGCTGACCTCCATGAACACTGCAACCAGTCCTGCTGACCTCCATGAACACTGCAACCAGTCCTGCTAACCTCCATGAACACTGCAACCAGTTCTGCAACATCAATGAACATTGCAACCTGTCCTGCTGACCTCCATGAACACTGCAACCAGTCCTGCTAACCGCCCTCAACACTACAACCAGTCCTGCTAACCGCCCTCAACACTGCAACCAGTCCTGCTAACCTCCATGAACACTGCAACCAGTCCTGCTAACCGCCCTCAACACTGCAACCAGTACTGCTAACCGCCCTCAACACTGCAACCAGTCCTGCTAACCACCCTCAACACTGCAACCAGTCCTGCTAACCGCCCTCAACACTGCAACCAGTCCTGCTAACCGCCCTCAACACTGCAACCAGTCCTGCTAACCGCCCTCAACACTGCAACCAGTACTGCTAACCGCCCTCAACACTGCAACCAGTCCTGCTAACCGCCCTCAACACTGCAACCAGTCCTGCTAACCGCCCTCAACACTGCAACCAGTCTTGCTAACCGCCCTCAACACTGCAACCAGTCCTGCTAACCGCCCTCAACACTGCAACCAATCCTGCTAACATCCATGAACACTGCAACCAGTCCTGCTAATCGCCCTCAACACTGCAACCAGTCCTGCTAACCGCCCTCAACACTGCAACCAGTACTGCTAACCGCCCTCAACACTGCAACCAGTACTGCTAACCGCCCTCAACACTGCAACCAGTCCTGCTAACCGCCCTCAACACTGCAACCAGTCCTACTAACCGCCCTCAACACTGCAACCAGTCCTGCTAACCGCCCTCAACACTGAAACCAATCCTGCTAACCTCCATGAACACTGCAACCAGTCCTGCTAATCGCCCTCAACACTGCAACCAGTCCTGCTAACCTCCATGAACACTGCAACCAGTCCTGCTAACACGGTTTATGTCAGAGTGCCAGCATGCGGAGCAAAAGTAATTGAAGCGATGTGTCTAAGTCAGTCGTTGCGCCGACGGCCACGAGGCCGACTTCTTGAGGAGTGCAGTCCTTTTCCTGTCCCTGATTTTATTTTAAGGGTAGTAGAAGCTGTCGAGCCGGAGGTTAATGAGAGAGGCAATGCCACATGGCTGACCCGATCTAGTGTTGAGGAAATTCTCATGAGCTGTGTCGGTATGGAGACCTCGATGTTAGTGGCCAGGTCTTGCCAGTGAATTTGGAAAAAACGACTTTGGTTGCGCATGTGGATACCTCAAGCCGATTCTTATTTTCCTGTTAAATCCTCCAGGTCTCACAGCCGTACAATAGGGCTGAAATAACACACGATCTGTATAGGCGCAGATTGGTTTCCACTAATCACTGCACTACCTCGGCTCTTCTTAACCCATCTATGCGTGGTGGAAAAGGTGACTGGGCAGGGTTGTGGATGAGACTGGCCATATCAATCATCTCTAACATTGCAAAAACATACTTTGACACGAGTTTCCTTCAACCGGGATGATGACTCTAGCCCGGTGAGGTTCACGAAGAAGACTGTGCGTTGCAGGTCTTCGCCAGTTCTCCACAGCTTATTGAATATGGCCACTTCCTTGGGCCAGACTGCCTCTCTTTGGTCTGCATAAGTGGGCCAGTCCTGCAGGATATGTTCTGATGTTTTCTTCCGTGCTCCGCAATCACGTGTGGCAATGTCTCTAAAACCCATTCTGTGCAGATGGGCCTTGAGTTTGCCCATCTCAGCCAAGTTTGTCTTTGCTGTCATTTTCTCGCTTGTATTATTTGTGCTGGTCTATCCATTCCGTCTTCATGTATCGTTTGACGAGTGTCTTTGCTTCTTTACAGCTCTGTAGATGGCAAGTCTGCGTGCCGCCACTTCTGACTTTTGCAAACTCATCTGCTTTCTTGTTTCCAATGGTCACACAGTGGTCCGGAATTGACTGTAGAAGTGGATCTGTTTTTTGGGACAGCAAACCAATGTATTTTTCTTTTCATGTGAATGTCTATCTTGTTAAGTGCTTGAGATGGTTTTGAGTACGCTGCTGGAGTCTGTTAGATCGGACAGGTTGACAAAAAATGTGAATTGCCAAGAAATACCGTCAAGTTTAGATAGTCAAATAGTGCTGAGAGTTAACAAATATAGTGTCAAAAAAGGCAGGTACAGGCACAAAGTGTGTCAGGTGTAGATAAACAATACAAATTACAAGGGAAAAGCTCCAAGTATAGACAGTGTTTAAGTACTGACACATAGTGTAAATAGCCGACACATACAGCGATAAATGAAAGACACATAATGTCAAGTGTAGTTAAACAGTATTGAGTTCTGTCAAATAGTTTCAAGTGCTGATATTTTATTGAAATAGTTGCTTCATTATTTGATGACTCTTTGGTATTTGGCAGTTGTACCCTGCGGTTCCAGCTTCGACTCTGGCGATCTAGAGGAAGTCTAATCAATACATTTGAGATCCATCCCACGGTCTGTTTCCGGCTTGAGAGTCCCAGACTGCTGTCGATGTGTTCCAACGTTCATCATTTCTTCTGAGAATGTGGCCTGTCCATCGATGTTTTGTTTTGTCTGCGGAACAACCGAGTCGCTCACCAATGATAATTGACATAGGTCGGATTATTAAATGTTCTGCATTCGCTGGTTGCGGAGAGTAATGCCGACCATGTCAGGAGAGGTCTTTGTCACTAGCAGCTTATTCTCTATAGCTTTAGTAATTGTCCATGTTCCAGCAGCAAACCACATTGACAGGAGCACAGAGGCGTTTAAGATAGAAGCGCGAAGGGTCCGATTCAGGCATCCATCCAGGACTGTCATGATGGCGCACGCGGATATATTATGCTATTCATGGTCCTAAATTGTTGCGCATGTTGAAATAAGAAATTCAGAAACCTATTTTGTAAGATTAAAAACTATTTCTCCAGTTGCATCAAACTCAGCTAAGCGTTTGCAGTATAAAAATCAATAGTAGCAACTTCAGCAATAACAGACAATTCAACACTAGCAGGAAGCCACACCTTTGCACGCCATAGAATGGCATGTGTTATCCATACATCACAAGTTATTACTCACTATCTAAACAGAAGTAGGGCACAATATGAAGAAAGACATTTTTGAAGGTTGCCATTTGTGTTTATCTTCGGGTCCGAGCCTGATATAAGAAAAGGCGAGAAGGTGCTGGTGGATACATTTTGTGTTACTTAGCTTTCCAAATGGTGATAAAATAAGCTTATTTATCTTTATGATTGTTGTTGTTACTCAAATAAATTGTTAGTTTACTTAGTTAATTTCATAGTTTTGCTTTTGTTGTGAATTTTGAAAGGCATATGCAATGTATATCATCTTCCTCTGAAACGTTCAGCACAAATCCAAATAAATGTATTTCTCTAACTTGGTCGAGGCAAAAAACGGTTGAAAAACACCGGTGAAAATGTCTGCACAGCTCTACGTTTGATCGTCTCCACCCCCTCCCCCCTTTTTGTTGTTGTGATTAAAGGTTTGCCTTTCTGGATTCTACTGGCGAAAGCACGATACTTTCCACACCAGACCGTAGTCCTATGCGCGAAATCAGAACTTATTGGCTAATGTGTGTATCTTTTTGTAATGTGAGCATGTTGGCCAGTGTATGGATGCATGTGTGTATCTGTTTGTAACGTGAACCTGTTGGCGAGTGTATGAATCCATGTGTGTATCTGTTTGTAATGTGAGCATGTTGGCTAGTGTATGGATGCATGTGTGTATCTGTTTGTAATGGGAACGTGTTGGCGAGTGTATGAATGCATTTGTGTATGTGTTTGTAATGGGAACGTGTTGGCGCGTGTATGGATGCATGTTTGTAATGTGTTCCACTTCTCTTCTGCCACGTAAGAAATTTATTGCGCCAACTGCAGCTGACTCACTACAGGAAGCCTGTCTCAAAACACTGACATGCGCTCTTGCCGTAAAATTTACTGTAGCAGTTCGAGTTTAAATAAAGAAACAGCTAACTCTATCCACATGCCTCTTTAGTGAGAAATTAAAGATTTGCTTGATATGTTGCAGTGGGCATATTCTCCCCTCCCCTCCCCCCTCCCCCGTGCAATTTGTGTGATAGACGACATATCTTGTACGTGTAATTGACTAGATGTGATATACGACATATCTTGTACGTGTGACTGACTAAATGTGATAGACGACATCTCCTGTAGCTGCGTTTGACTAGATGTGATAGACGACTACTCTTGTACGTGTGACTGACTAGATGCGAAAGACGACATCTCCTGCACGTGTGGCTGGCAATATATGATAGACCAATTTAATGTACGTGTTACTGACTAGATGTGATGGACGACATTTCCTATACGTGTGACTGACTTGATGTGCTAGACATCTCCTGTGCGTCTGTCTGACTAGATGTAATTAACATTTCCATTTCGTGCGACTGACTATACGTATTTGTTTCAAGCCGGAAGACCTGTAAGTATACGGAGAATATGGTACTGATGGCACCTAAAGGCAAAGCCGGTATAAGATTATTATTAGGCGCCCTAGGCAAGGTTGATTACTCGCACATGCTCACCACCTCCACTTCCATCCCTCTACACCACCCCCCTCCCCTCCCCTTAAACGAAAAGAAACGTGTCAGCTTCAGTTTTTAAACACATATGTTTTGTTTAAAAGAAAAATTTATACACAAAACATCATTTACTTATTTTAAATTACAAAAATATGTAATACATCCGGGCTTTTTTTTCTCTAAAAAATCGACTTTCTAAAACACAAAAGAAAATATATTGGCACACAAACCATTTTAAACAAGAACACCACTCGGTAGAGCGCATAGCTCCGGCCAGGACAACCCAACACCACAACACAATTTCACTTCATTAAAAATCTTATCAACAATTCAGTCAGATCAAACGCTGACGCCTGGTCATATTCAACTGATAAAGTTGCCAAGCTAACTTTTACAACATTTTAGAGCGAATTTAGGTTGTTATTAGTTTGAGTTTTGAGAAACTACATTCATCACTTGCCACTAATACTGAAGATGTGGGAAGTATCCTTAAAACTGCAGAAACATTAGGCTCGCACATAAATGCTAATCAATACACAATAGTAGTTTGAGGTATGGTTATTGTGGCATTTAGTTGCTTTTTCTAAACTTACATTGATATCGATTTCAAAATGAGTTTGAAGTGAAGTGTACATTATAGCAATGAAGAAGGTTTGACTATAATAGTTCTTCTGCAGGGAATCTGAGATGGGTCATTTATATTGCGATATTCATGACCCAGAGAAACGAACGCATTTAACGTTTGGTCTGGATAGATCATCCTTTTACCGTTGGATTGGACAGGATTCGGTGCACTCATTTCAAGCAAGGAAGGAAAAGAACATTTGACGATTTCGACAGAGATTGTTATGAACAGTAGATATTGAAACTGTTGACGAAAAATCAACTTGTTACTCTCCGGAAACTAAAATGAACATATATAACAACAACAACCAAGAATGGTATCAATAGCTAGCTTAAAACACTGTGCGTGTTACCCTTTCAGTTATTTCCCCAAACAATGACGGTTATGAGAAATCATGAAGTCCCAAATGTCCTATTGAATGCAACTGATCCGTCTATTAGCTTAATTTATAAAGCGAACTTCAACAAATTATATTCCTTAAAATAATAAATAGCTGAATTAAGCTTTCATAAAATGTAAATTTTATTGTTAATCTACTCGTTAATTTTGTATACTTAATACATAACCATAATGACATATATTTTTTTTATTTGCGAAAACTAACTACTTTTTTTTTATTGGTGGTCAAATAAATACCAATATCTTGAAATGTTAAAATAACTTCCAATGGCATGGCCAATCGATATATTTAAAATTTGCTTTCCACCCCCCGTTCTTGGTGACGTTGCATATGTCTGACATAAACAATGTCGATACTATAAGAGAACTAGTCGCTCGTCTTCTACCATGAACTGTAGAGGGCTTATTTTCTTTGTCTAGTGTCTGAGGTGTCTATTAGCATAGTGGTAGAGCACTCGCTTAGACGGCAAAGGTACGAAGTTCAACTCCCACGCTAGTCGGTCTGGCTGTAAAATGGGCACCTGTCTAGTGGTTAGGGAAGAAAATGCGGAGATGAAGGGAACTGGCTATCCTGCCTAACACAAAATGTGGTTTACAATACAGAAGTCTCTAACACTCCATTTACTGACGAGTAGTTAAGTCAACTGTGGGACTCACTTTACCTTTGTTGTTGTTGTTTAATGACTACAATGAGTTAGTTTACTCTTTTTTGCGAATTGCAAAGGGCGTTAAGTGGCGGATTGTAGTACCTTTCCTCACATCATGAGCATACTGATGAAGGTGGACCCCGGTTGTATCATGCTTGGCTTCATATGTGTGATGCTCGATACTACGGGGATCACGTCGATCCACATCTAGTCACCCAGACTGCCTTGAAAACAGCCTGTTTCCAGGGAACGCTACCAGGAAGAGCGATAGTGGTCTTCGTCCGTATATTATGCCTGAACTTGACCCGACGTCCTGGTCAGTATGATGTGCCTGAACTTTACCCTGCGTCAGGTCAGTATGATGTGCCTGAACTTGACTCAACGTCAGGTCAGTATGCTGTGCCTGAACTTGACTCGACGTCATGGTCAGTATATTATACCTGAACTTGACTCGACGTCTTGGTCAGTAGGTTATGACTTATGGTTCCAACATCAGCAGGTAGCCGGCCTCATTCCCAACCCTCGTTAGTCTTGGTTTGCGACATCTCTGGCAGATTATAGTGAAACTATTCATTGTTCACGTTTTGGGTTCCGGTAACACACGGCCAACAGAAGAAAAGATATTTAATGCAAGATTCAGGTACAAGTACACATATGATTTTAAAGGGACAACAGTAAGAGATCAATAAGCAGGCTGTAAGACAGAGTGATTGATTTATGTAGTGATGGAGCACTCGTTTTTCATAACAAAGGTACCGAGTTCTTCTTCTTCTTCTTCTTCTTCTTCTTCTTCGTACGCAGTCAGACAGTAACCATTATTTTTTCGAAAAAAACGGCGGTCATCCTGAGGCTGTCGCCACTGCCATAGAGCTTGTCTTGCAGTTCAACTGGCAATGGCCACATCTGCTCTCTCTGATCCTCGTATGTCGGGCAGTTCTGTAGCAGATGTTCAGTGGTCATTTTACCAGTACCGCAGGGGCATTCGTCGGTACACCCTATCTTCAATTTGTTGAATAGGTGGTACCTCAGTCTATTGTGGCCAGTGCGAAGTCTGAAGACAACGACCTGCTCTCTTCGGTTCAACTGGTAATAGGCATCGTTTTTGGTGTAACCAGTATGTTCGGTTTCCCATTTGGTCATGTATCTGGCTTTGATAAGCCGTTTTGACTCTTCGTACGTCATACTAGTATCTGTTTGTGGTAGTCTTGGGCCTTCTTTTGCCAGTCTGTCTGCCTCCTCGTTGCCTTGGATGTTGCAGTGTGATGGGACCCACTGTACCACTACCCTTTTTGGTGCGGACTGCTGGCACAGTTTGCAGAGTGCTGCTCTTGCCATTAAGCTCAGTGTTTTTCTGGCTTTTTAGCGCTGTTACTACGGCGAGAGCATCTGTAAGCAGGACTATATGGCTTTCATTTTCATTGTGTGTCATCATTTCTTCCACTGCCGCCCTCAGTGCCTCTGCCTCCGCTCTGAAATTGCTTGTGTACTTACCAGTAGCGAATGACAGTGTTATTTTTCTGCCATTTGGTAGGTTCAGGAATGCTCCTGCCCCTCCGTTCTGTGTGGTGTTTGTTACAGAACCGTCGGTGTATGCATGGGTCCAGTCCATGCTTGGGTAGCTTTTCGATATGAAGCTTAGGCTAGTATCTCTCCTTTCTTTTTCAGTCTGGCAGTTTTTGTTTCCAATACCTGGTATATTTTCTACCACCTCTGGAAATATATCCTGCCTCCAGGTAGGTTTTCGTACAGTAGTGATGGGTTTTGGTGTTGTTAGTGCGTTTATGGGATCTTCGTGCATCTTTGCTTTGGCTATTTCTGCAAAGTTTCTCCGCTTTAGTTTCCCATTTCCCAAATTGTTTAGTCTCTGGTGCATTGGATGGTCAGTCAGTCTTCGGAGTTTCTCTGCTTGCAGCTGGGCTCTGCAGTCTCTTCTATCGGTCATGGATTGCAGTTTTGTAATCTTTTCAAGTTCTACAATTGGCGTTGACTTCATGCCTCCTGTTATAATTCTCATGGCTTGGTTTTGAAGTTTGCTAACTTTATCGAAGTTCGCCTTTGCTGCTGTGTCCATGCCGCAATGCCATACTCGAGCACTGGTCTCACTCTTCCAGTGTACAGTTTCTTTAGTATGCCTTCGTCTGCTCCCCAGCTTGTGCCTGCAAGTTTCCTCATGATTGCCATTCTTTCCCTGGCTCTCATTCGGTTTCTCTTAATCTGACTTTTCCATGTCATGCGCCGATCAAATGTGACTCCCAGATAGGTTGGGTTGTCGTTTGGCTGCAGGAATTTGCCATTTAGACAATTTGGTATTTTGGGGTTTTGTTGAAAGCGAGAATATTGTGCATGTGGTTTTCTCCTCGTTTATTTTGACCAGCCATGAGTTCGCCCACTCTTCCAGCGATGTTAGGGCCGTCTGCATCCGATTTCTTGCTATGGTGAGATTCTTTTCAGAGGTCCACATAGCCAGATCGTCTGCAAACATTGAGCTATGGACTCTCCTTGGTATACTCTCTGTAATGTACCGAGTTCAATTCCCGCTACCATCACTCTGCAGTCGACCGAACTGTAAATCGGTACCTGACTTACTGTTAGGGAAATAAAGGAAATGAACCAGTAAACTCACCACCCGATTTAATAAATAAGCCATAACCGTGTACATTAAAGTGGTGTGGCTCTTACTCCATTAACTTGACTTAATGCAGCCCTCATGGTAGTCAGTTGGAGATGTTTGATATAGACCAAGTTGCCTATTGTCTGATACAGAAAGTAAGTTGTATAAAGAAATGTGTGCTCAACAAATGGTTTAGAAATATGCTGAACCTACTACTAACCCTATGTCTGACTGGCGTATCTATCTGCTGAACTTACCACTAACCATATGTCTGACTGGTGTATCTATCTACTGAACTAACCATTAACCCTGTGTCTGACTGGTGTATCTATCTACTGAACGTACCACAAACCCTGTGTCTGACTGGTGTATCTATCTACTGAACTTACCACTAACCCTATATCTGACTGGTGTATCTATGTTCTGAACGAACCACTAAACCTATGTATGACTGGTGTATCTATCTACTGAACTTACTACTAACCCAATGTCTGACTGGTGTATTTCTCTACTGAACTTACTACTAACCCAATTTCTGACTGGTGTATTTATCTGCTGAAATTACCACTAACCCTATGTATGACTGGTGTATCTATTAATGGAACATAGTCTTCCTCTTGAGGAGCTGGCCATGAGATGGCCGAGCAGGATATGTAGTGGTCCACGTGACCAAGAGAGGACGGGTTCAAAGTCACTGTGCAACATAAGTATTACATTACATCAATCGAGATGCAATAAAAAAAAAAACTGCACACTGCGTGACAACTGCATGGGTAAGCGTACTTTTTCCTCAGCTCTATAAACCCTCTATAAATATCACAATGGTGCTTTAAAAAAAATGTTTCTTTTTCATACTCCTCTGTCTCTCTGTTGTATTTTATTTATTCAGTAATTTTTCTCCAGCAACAACCGAGATAAAGGCTCCGTCAAACGATTACCATCTGACTGTGTCTCTCTTTCCAGCTCGCTTGCATCCGTTTGTTATATGCTAACTTTGACTTGGGGAATCTTTCTATTGTTATGTACAGCTTACTTTTTCTTTCATATGTACTACACCAAGTTAATGTCACTACAAATAATGTTTGTATTGATACTTAACTTACGTTAACGTCTTTATACTGGTTTAGAAGACTGCCGTCTGCATACAACCAGTTTAATTTACATTACCTTGCTCTAAAAGCTATGCGCATCCAATTTATTCTTAAATGCATTAATTATCCCTGCCTCCACTACCTCATGTGGCAAGATGTATGCATGTATGTGTGTGTGTGTGTGTATGTCTGTGTGTGTGTGTATGTATATGTGTGTGCGTGAATGTGTGTGCGTGTATGTGTGTATGTTATTCGTACTAGGTTAATTTAACTCTTGACATTTCTTTGGGAGCGTGTAACAGTGGTTTTTATTTTTACATGCCGAAGCGTATTTGAGAAGTTGGACAGGGTCCTTTCGGCTGCAGTTCAATGCGGAGATCCCCAGTAAACTCACCGCTATTGGAATTATGTATGTATGTATGTATCCATACAATTAGTGGTTCCCGGGGTGAATATATTATGACCACTATAACATTGTAAAGCATATTGTAAATGACTATTAAAGATGGGTGTGTTTGCGGCTAGCAACCCCAAAATGTAAAAAACATTGCTATTATAATCAGTCACTGCAGAAACTCGGATATAGGCCTCCTGTAAAGGAACCAGCTACAGTTGAATCACATGCTTCATTTTGTATCCTAAATGTGAATGATCGCCTAGCAACATGGGAATGGCAGTCGGCCAACATCGTTGTTATGGGTATTTCAAGAAACAAATTAAGGAAAAATCCAAAAGTACTTGTACATACAGAAAAAAGATCATGAAATGACTGGACTAGGATGGACGGACATAAAGAAAACTTCTAGCACGGGTACAGTATTTGGAGAGATCTAGAGTGCGAGAGAGAGAGAGAGAGAGAGAGAGAGAGAGAGAGCGAGAGAGTGAAAGAGAGAAAAGATAAAGATTAAGAAAGAAATAAAGAGAAAGATATACATATATAAGGAGGTGACACAAAAAGAGAAAGCTTAAAAAAAGAGGAAGAAGTAAAACGGAAGAAGACAAGAGGGAGGGAGAAAGAGAGGGGGGGGGGTTGAGAGAGAGGAGAGAGAGAGAGAGAGAGAGAGAGAGACCGGTCTTGTATGTAAGCTATGTAACCAAAAGATGATCAGGTATCAACAGAAGCCAGCGGGTACACGCTCACAGAACGCGCACACACGCCCACGCGCGCATACAGACACAAACACACACATATTGATATCTACGTTGTTCCAATCTACTCCCTTACATTCATGCCCTCCCCTTAGAAAGAAAGAAGAAGAACAAATAATGAAAATAGAATTTAAATAACTTTCGTCTAGCTGCAATATGAACACAAACTAAGGAAATGTATACCAGATGAAATCCGGAATCCCCAGCCTTGCCTGAAAAGGTTCATATATTGGATAATCAAAGCATTAACCGTAGTATTAGAACACTGAAGGCACTGTGTGTGTGTGTGTGTGCGTGTTTGTGTGTGTGTGTGTGTGTGTGCGCGCGTGTTGTTGTGTGCGTGAGTGTATGTGTGTGAGAGAGAAAGAGAGAGAGATCAAGAAAGAGAGAAGAGAGAGAGAGAGAGGAGAGTAGGTTTATGTGTGTGGCGCCATCTTCAAGCCAGAAAGTACGCAGACGATCTTGACAACGGTATAGGGACGTGTGTAGAAGTCCCAAAAGTCAAAGTTGATGGCAGAAACGGGAAACACAAGGGCACATATGTTGCAAGTTTCTCGCAGGCTACGAAGACTCGAGCTATGCCTGGCTAACTCTCGAATGAATGTTTGTGTGAGTGTTGAAGTAAATCCGTATGAGATGTGTACTAAACTTTCTCTCACTCCAGTAGAAGAATTAGTACCATTACTCGAATTGGCTTTCTTGGGCGAAGACTGTTCAAAGCAATTATAAGTGAGAAGCTCAAAAAGTTTAAATACATCTTTTGGTACAAAACATGACCAACGTTTCGACCAATTAAGCTGGATCTAAAGTACCGGGTAAAATGGCAAGATTGCATAAAATACAACTATTTAAACTACGGTAGAACAAGTGAAAAATACTAAAACAAAACAAAAAAGCAATTAGTTACCAAAAAAAACAAAAAAACATAACTGCTGAAGGCGAAAATATTTCGGTGTCATCACTTGTGCTAAAGCCGAAACACAAACTAACCAAGACCCAACCTCGCATAAAGGTCAGGTCAAACATACTGACCAAGATTCCACCTTAGATACAAATCTCTACCTAATAAATAGAAGGTGGCATTTGCCGAAGACAGATGTGTCGGACCGAAAAGTGCAAATATCGCAGTCAAGCTGTAAAATAGCGACACAACGCAATCCGTTCTACGGACTACATCCTGGTATTTGCTTTTCATGGCTTGGTAGCGGGAGATCTGGAACGAATGCAGAAAAATAATAATTATTATAAGAAGAAGAAGAAGAAAGAAAGAAGAAGAAGAGGAGAAGAAGAAGAAGAAGAAGAATAAGAAGAAGAAGAAATTGAAGAAGAAGAAGAAGAAGAAGAAGAAGAAGAAGAAGAAGAAGAAGGTGGCAACCTCCACTCCAGATCTAGCCTTCTCCATAGAGAATATCAAACATACAATTCCTAGAGCAGTTCTATGTCAACTAGCAGACAACGACCATATCCCTATAACGTTTATAATAAATATGGAACATGTTCCCCATATGCAGAAAACATTATCTCACTGGAACTACAAAAGAGTTGAATGTGGACATATTTACTGTACTCACAAATCAACTTTGCGAGACAATCAACACACGAAACAGCAGTATAAAAACAATGGCCGGGAGCATTTGACAATACTTCCTGAAATCGTCCAAAAGACAACGGTAGGGGATGGAAAAGGGCGTACCTTCGCCAGTAGAATCCAGAAAGACAAACCTTTGATCAAACGTTGATAAAGATATTCTTTAAGCAGCTGCTGAGATCGTTCACAGAGAAGCAAGGAAAAACTGCAATCCTTACTACAATACTAGTGTGAAGAATAACAAAAGCCCGAGGTAGAAATATCGCATGCCAGAAGCTTGGCAGAGAGAGAATAGTCAACCGAAGCAACCATTACTCTGAAAACATGCATTGCAAAATACAGAAGAACATTACAGCAGAGATAGATGTAAAGAAAAACAGTCTCTAAATCTACATAACGAAGGAAACAAATGTTGGAAACTAATTGCAGTTCTGAACATTGAAGGATCTTACACCAAACAAATTACAATAAAGCAGAGTGGTCGTATGATAACATAAAAATACCTACAACAATAGTTATATAACAATATGTTAGTACGTGAAAACTACGTTGAAGTCACAAAAGACCATAACAAAACAGGACTGCTCCAAGATCCCAGAGCATGTAGATATTTTTCATAGAGACATGGATACGGCAGGATTAGGATCAATCTGTATTACAGAGGAAATGGTTTTAAAACAATTGGAGGGGGTTAAAGTTGATAAATGTCCAGGTCAAGATGGTATTCATCCAAAATTGCTGTTTGAAATTAGAGACCAAATAGCAAAACCATTGGCTCTATTATGTTCTCAATCACTTACAAAAGGGATTGTTCCACGGGATTGGAAAGATGCGAGAGTGATCCCCTTATTCAAAAAGGGCAAAAAAGCAGATCCAGCAAACTATAGACCTGTGAGCTTAACGAGCATAGTCTGTAAATTGTTAGAGTCAATAATCAAAGAAAACATTGTAATGCATTTAGACAAATTTAATCTAATTAGAAATAGTCAGCATGTGTTTACCAGAGGGAGATCATGCTTAACAAATCTATTAGAATTCATGGAAGAGGTAACCAAAATGTTAGATAAAGGGGAGCCAGTGGATGTTATTTATCTGGACTTTGCAAAGGCCTTTGATAGAGTACCTCATCAAAGATTATTTCTTCTTCTTCTTCTTCTTCTTCGTACGCAGTCAGACAGTAACCATTATTTTTTCGAAATAAGCAGCCGTCATCCTGAGGCTGTCGACACTGCCATAGAGCTTGTCTAGTGTTGCCACTGGTGATGGCCACATCTGCTCTCCCTGATCCTCGTATATCAGGCAGTTTTGCAGCAAATGCTCAGCGGTCATTTTCCCGGTACCACACGGGCATTCGTCGGTGCCACCTATCTTCAATTTGTTAAATAGGTGGTACCTGAGTCTATTGTGGCCAGTGCGAAGTCTGAAGACCACGACCTGCTCTTTTCTGTTCAGCTGGTAATAGGCATCGTTTTTGGTGTAGCCAGTATGTTCGGTTTCCCATTTGGTCATGTATCTAGCTCTAATAAGCCGTTTTGACTCTTCGTATGTCATACTAGTATCGGGTTGTGGTAGTCTTGCACCTTCTTTTGCCAGTCTGTCTGCCTCCTCGTTGCCTTGGATGTTGCAGTGAGATGGAACGCACTGCACCACTACTCTTTTTGGTGCGGCCTGCTGGCATAGTTGACAGAGTACTGCTCTTAAATCGTTACGTTCAGTATTTTTCTGGCTTTTCAGTGCTGTGACTACTGCCAGTGCATCTGTAAGCAGGACTATGTGGCTTTCATTCCTTTTACCCGTCACCATTTCTTCCACTGCCACCCTCAGTGCCTCTGCCTCCGCTCTGAAATTGCTTGTGTATTTTCCAGTAGCGAATGACAGTGTTATTTTTCTGCCATTTGGTAGGCTCAGGAATGCTCCTGCCCCTCCGTTCTGTGTTGTATTTGTTACGGAACCGTCGGTGTATGCATGTGTCCAGTCCATGCTTGGGTAGTTTTCCTTAATGAAACTCAGGGTAGTATCTCTTCTTTCTTTTTCAGTCTGGCAGTTTTTGTTTCTAATACCTGGTATAATTTCTACCACCTCTGGAAATATATGCTGCCTCCAGGTAGGTTTTCGTACAGTAGGGATGGGCTTTGGTGTGGGTATTGCGTTCATAGGGTCTTCGTGCATCTTTGCTTTGGCTATTTCTGCAAAGTTTCTTCGCTTTAGCTTCCCATTTCCGAAATTGTTTAGTCTCTGGTGCATTGGGTGGTCAGTCAGTCTTCTGAGTTTCTCTGATTGCAGCTGGGCTCTGCAGTCTCTTCTGTCGGCCATGGATTGCAGTTTTGTAATCTTTTCAAGTTCTATATTGATACTAATCCCAAGAAAGACTAATCATAATGGCTATAGGCATGTCAGTTTACTATTTTATGTTGGAAAACTAATGAAACGCATAATAAATACCAGACTGATGTGGGCCTTGGAAGAAAAAATATTTAATTTCATAGATAGTTGGATCCAAATAACAACGATCAATTGAAGATCAGATAACACGCATTACTCATGCAATTGATGATGGCTTCCAAGAAAAGGAAACATTAACTTGGAATTCGGAAGTATTTATCAAAAGATTTAGCTGAAGTAGGGAACGATGGATTGAAAGTCAAGCTGCTTATAAGATAAGTTTGCGGGAAAATTAACAAAATGGATCAGCCACTATCATTGTAAACCTAACTGCTAGAGTTCAAATTCAGTGACTAGGAAAGTGGAGTTATGTCCCCCATATTGTTCCTTACTTATATAATTGATTAATAGAATATTCCAAAAGGTGCAAGCAACTATTGTTGTTGATGATTTAGCCGTGTAGGTCTCTGAAGAAAACATCACAACAGCAAGCAGTAGGATGCAGAACGCTCTAACTTCACTGGAGGGGTGGACCAAGGCATGTGTAATGATGATAAGTGAGCAAACAACCATATGTACAATTATTTCCCTCTCAAACAAACTATACAATTCTAAATTAAGTCTAAATGGAAGAAATGTGCACCTTGATACAAATCCAAACTACGATTTAAGTTTTAGCTTTAATAGTTTTCCAGGCGTCTGTCGGGGTCTTTGTGTATGGCAAGGACAAGAATAGCACCTCACGCCAGGTTTAGGTAAAACATACTGACCAACACCCCACCTCACGCCAGGTTCAGGTAAAACATACTGACCAACACCCCACCTCACGCCAGGTTCAGGTAAAACATTCTGACCAAAATCCCACCTCACGCAAGGTTCAGGTAAAACATACTGACCAAAACCCCACCTCATGCCAGGTTCAGGTAAAACATTCTGACCAAAATCCCACCTCACGCCAGGTTCAGGTAAAACATACTGACCAAAACCCCCCATCACGTTCTTGTCGTGCTAGTAGAAAATGGCTGTTTTGCAGCAGCCTGACCAGCGAGATGGAGAACGACGCAGTGATCCTCACACTGTGAGTCAGCATGACCCAGGGCCACCTTCTTCAGTTCGCCTTAGGAAATTAAAAGTGTCGCTCTAATCCGCTGCCAGAGAAACATAGCAAAGAGTGAAGCACTCAGCAGACGTATCAACCAATAACAGTCATGTGACATCTGTAGTTGTCTCTGCTCGGTTCTGTGCAGTGATAACACCGTGTGGCGACAAATATGTTTATCAGTTGTTATCTAAGTATCTAGTTGACTTCCGAGTAGATTTATCTTAGCTAATATTTACCACCATGTCTATTCAGATTCCTCGACTGTCCTATATTATGCATGGTGACCACATCATTATCTATGCCTGAATCGCGTGAGCTAGTGAACGAGCGCGGTTTGTTTCGTCCAATCAAAGATGCGGGGGTAGGCTTAACGGCCGCTGCCCGGACAAAATTTAAGTTTAATTTAGAGATTCTCGTCCCACAGAGAATATGTCGCAAAAAGGGGATTGTGTAACATCAAGGCTTGGTTATGTGGTTAGCGGAGCAGCATAGATGGTGCCTGACAGGCTGCGGGTCTACCTTGCTCTAATTTTAATTTAGACTTCCACCACCACCAGACCCCAAAAAAGGCGATTGTATATTCCAGGGGCTACCATCTAACGGTTGTAAAGGATACTGGGATTGGCCTGACAAGTCACCAGCCGATTTGTCCTTGCTAAAAAATATGAAATAAAGGTCACATCTCACCACGATATCTAACGACACAACTGGACTGAAGATAAATAGAAAGATACAGGTCCAGGCCGAAATAATTTCAGAGTGCAATGCCCGAAGCAGAGAAATGATCTACAGCGCCATAGCATGCATTTAATAAAAGATAACTAAGGAGGGTTGTGTATGAGGCTAACATGCTTATCATACAAAACTACTTTTACATAAAATCACCACTGCAAGATAACGTAAACTCTTCAGGACATTCCTCCTGTAATCTGGTGTGGTTGTTCATTGGGACATGCCCCCTGTTAATTTGGTGTGGTTGTTCATTGGGACATGCCTCCTGTTAATTTGGTGTGGTTGTTCATTGGGACATGCCCCCTGTTAATTTGGTGTGGTTGTTCATTGGGACATGCCCCCTGTTAATTTGGTGTGGTTGTTCATTGGGACATGCCTCCTGTTAATTTGGTGTGGTTGTTCATTGGGACATGCCTCCTGTTAATCTGGTGTGGTTGTTCATTGGGACATGCCTCCTGTTAATCTGGTGTGGTTGTTCATTGGGACATGCCTCCTGTTAATTTGGTGTGGTTGTTCATTGGGACATGCCTCCTGTTAATCTGGTGTGGTTGTTCATTGGGACATGCCTCCTGTTAATCTGGTGTGGTTGTTCATTGGGACATGCCCCCTGTTAATTTGGTGTGGTTGTTCATTGGGACATGCCTCCTGTTAATTTGGTGTGGTTGTTCATTGGGACATGCCTCCTGTTAATCTGGTGTGGTTGTTCATTGGGACATGCCTCCTGTTAATTTGGTGTGGTTGTTCATTGGGACATGCCTTCTGTTAATCTGGTGTGGTTATTCATTGGGACATGCCTCCTGTTAATCTGGTGTGGTTGTTCATTGGGACATGCCTCCTGTAAATAGGTGACCTGGGGTGGTTGTTCTTTGGGACATGCCCCCTGTTAATCTGGTGTGGTTGTTGTTTGGGGCATGCCTCCTAGAAATAGGTTACCTGGAGTGGTTGTTCTTTGGGACATGCCTCCTGTTCATTTGGTGTGGTTGTTCATTGGGACATGCCTCCTGTAAATAGATGACCTGAAGTGGTTGTTCTTTGGGACATGCCTCCTGTAAATAGGTGACCTGGAGCGGTTGTTCCTTGGGACATGCTTCAAGTGAATAAGTTACCTGTAGTTAGCGTTCTTTGGGGCATGCCTACTGTAAAAAGGTTACCCAGAGTTGGGGTTCTTTGGGACTCTTCTACCATGGGGTGTTAATGTCTTGTCTTCCTATTATGGCTCAGTTTCTGCAAGATTGGATTGCATTCACGTGGGTTCTTTCAATTGTCCAATCCTCCTTACAATATGTGTGGCAGATTAGACAGTGTGGAGTCTTGACGCTCCACTCAAACTGACCTGCAGCTTCAACCCGTAAACCCAACCAGGACACTTCACTCAGACCAGGAAAAACATCATGCAAACACAACCAGAGTACTTCACTCAGGCTAGCAACATCATCTTGCAAACACAACCAGGATACCACACTCAGACTATTCCACTTAACATAGACCTGAGCAGAACCCAACACATTCCACTTAACATGGACATGAGCAGAACATAGCACATTCCACTTAACATGGACCTGAGCAGAACCCAACACATTCCACTTAACATGGACCTGAGCAGAACCCAACACATTCCACTTAACATGGACCTGAGCAGAACCCAACACATTCCACTCAACATTGACCTGAGCAGAACATAGCACATTCCACTTCCATACCACACTTAACATGGACCTGAGCAGAACATAACACATTCCACTTAACATGGACCTGAGCAGAACGTAACACATTCCACTTAACATGGACCTGAGCAGGACCCAACACATTCCACTTAACAAGGACTTGAGCAGAACATAGCACATTCCACTTCCGTACCACACTTAACATGGACCTGAGCAGGACCCAACACATTCCACTTAACAAGGACCTGAGCAGAACATAACACATTCCACTTCCGTACCACACTTGACATGGACCTGAGCAGAACATAGCACATTCCACTTAACATGGACCTGAGTAGAACATAGCACATTCTACTTAACATGGACCTGAGCAAAACCCAACACATTCCACTTAACAAGGACCTGAGCAGAACATAGCACATTCTACTTCCGTACCACACTTAACATGGACCTGAGCAGAACATAGCACATTCCACTTCCGTACACTTAACATGGACCTGAGCAGAACGTAACAAATTCCACTTAACAGAACCTAACACATTCGACTTCAGAAGGCCCTGAGCAGAACCCAACACATTCCACTTAACATGTACATGAGCAGAACATAGCACATTCCACTTAACATGGACCTGAGCAGAACATAGCACATTCCACTTCCGTACCACACTTAACATGGACCTGAGCAGAACGTAACACATTCCACTTAACATGGACCTGATTAGAACGTAACACATTCCACTTAACATGGACCTGAGCAGAACCCGACACATTCCACTTAACAGAACCCAACATATTCCATTAAATATGGACCTGAGCAGGACCCAACACATTCCACTTAACAAGGACCTGAGCAGAACATATCACATTCCACTTCCGTACCACACTTAATATGGACCTGAGCAGGGCCCAACACATTCCACTTAACAAGGACCTGAGCAGAACATAGCACATTCCACTTAACATGGACCTGAGCAGAACATAGCACATTCCACTTAACATGGACCTGAGCAGAACATAGCACATTCCACTTAACATGGACCTGAGCAGAACATAGCACATTCGACTTCCGTACACTTAACATGGACCTGAGCAGAACGTAACAAATTCCACTTAACAGAACCTAACACATTCGACTTAAGAAGGCCCTGAGCAGAACCCAACACATTCCACTTAACATGGACATGAGCAGAACATAGCACATTCCACTTAACATGGACCTGAGCAGAACATAGCACATTCAACTTCCGTACCACACTTAACATGGACCTGAGCAGAACGTAACACATTCCACTTAACATGGACCTGAGCAGAACGTAACACATTCCACTTAACATGGACCTGAGCAGAACCCAACACATTCCACTTAACAAGGACCTGAGCAGAACATAGCACATTCCACTTCCGTACCACACTTAACATGGACCTGAGCAGAACATAGCACATTCCACTTAACATGGACCTGAGCAGAACCCAACACATTCCACTTAACAAGGACCTGAGCAGAACATAGCACATTCCACTTCCGTACCACACTTAACATGGACCTGAGCAGAACATAGCACATTCCACTTCCGTACCACACTTAACATGGACCTGAGCAGAACGTAACACATTCCACTTAACAGAACCTAACACATTCGACTTAAGAAGGCCCTGAGCAGAACCAACACATTCCACTTAACAGAGTCTAACACATTCCACTTTAACAATGACCTGAGCAGAACCCAACACATAAGAAGTGGCTGCCTATTCTCACCAACATAGGATGTTCAAATAGCTTGTGCTTATTTGAGGTACACATAACAGAAGGTAAGAAGAGAGAAATCAAATAGACAGTTGACAAATGAGTGGATGGTCTCAAGTGAACATTCTCAGTTCAGCAATCAATATCTCATGACATGCATATGTTTTTTAAACAACTATACATGTTCTCCTAGAGGGAGGGAGGGAGGAATGGAGAGAGAGAGAGAGAGACAGAGAGAGAGAGAGAGAGATAAGCTTTAGGATAGCTAAGAATATTTTATGATACATTTCATGTGCAAACAAACAAACAAAGCGCGCACACATAAACACCAAGTTTTTAGAAAATAATATTTATTATTCTGTGTGTTCTTCACAACAAATCAATGAAACTTTGAATTAATAATAAATGACAATAATAATGCGTAAACATGAAGTAGACAAGGTATACAACTTGAAAAATGGAACTCAACAACTGTGGAACTTGAAAGAATACATAAACAGAACAATTTACAAAAATGTAATAACATTAAATAACGTCAGGTAAAAAAGTCTTGCTAGTCAAGTAACATATAACAAAACATGGTTACAAACAATGTAAGATTATATTCATAAATCAACACCAGCTGACTGTTGAGAGTTCATCACTTTTTGATGATCTTAAGTGAACAGACATATTGTTTACAATCACAGGAACATTTTGAAGTTGCTATTGAATTTTATACTATTTTTTCAGCTATTTTCTTTAGTTGCCAGTTATGTATGTCCAGTCTTTGATTAAGGATTTTATAGGTAGAAGCTTATGTTAGAGTTTTCATGAACTTTAAAGCCTTACTTGTTATTCATGTGAAGATGGTTAAAATACAAGTTGTTAAGTGTAGAGTGGTGTCAAACTGAAGAAATAAGTTACAAAATGTGGAGTGGTGTCAAACTGAAGAAATAAGTTACGAAGTGTGGAGTGGTGTCAAACTGAAGAGATAAGTTACAAAATGTGGAGTGATGACAAACTGCCATCCACCAGTAGACACTGTCATTGAGAGAAAAGACTTCACAAAGTACCATCAAGTCTCATCTTTTGTTAGGATCAGTTTCGGGATCAAGATGCTGAGCAGTGCATGAGCTGCATTGGTCAGCGACCTATAGCTGACCGCTAGCGTCAGGGCCAGCGAACCATAGCTGCCAAGACCCTTCTACACCTCCACGCGGTGATCCTGGATAACAGGCTGCAGCAGGGCAGACTGGCTAAGGAGAAGGGATTGAAGAGGGAATGCTAACCCGGTACTCAAAAAATGCTTGCTGAAGTCGGATGTGTTGGACTGAAAGGTGCAAATATCGCAGCGAAGCTGTAAACTACAACACAACGCATTCCGTTCTCTGGACTACATTCTGCTGCTTACCCTTTCAGGGTTTGGTAGTGGGAGATTGAGAATGAACGAAGAAGAAGAAGAGGATCAGTTCCATGTACGACAGTGAAGATAATCTACATTGTCAGCTACTTTCTATATAGCATTTTGCAGAAGTGGTCCTTTTCCTGTGAATGATATCAATGTCTGTATCCAATCCTGTTTCTTCACAAAAAGTTTACAGAAAAATAAGAAACATATAAATTTGATAGTATTATTAATAAAACCACAATTTTCTCCAGCCAATGAATGTGATGTAAAGGGATCTGTGTTGCGACCTAGATACAGAACTTTTCTTTATACACACAACTCACAGAGCTTTCACTCTATAAACAAGCAAGGTGAAAACAGTTTTACAGTACCAGATGTGTACCAAAGCTTCATCTTAAATATGTCTTTTTCTTAGATTAGACAAATGAAAAACAAATTTTAAATAAATATTAAAGATACATTTAAAAAATGATAAACACAGGCATGAGACAGGGATGTGTGCTTACACGATTGTTGATCAACATTTACATGAACAAAATAACAGAAGCCAGTCAAATTGCAACTTTGATAATGGAACCTAACTCAATTCATGAACTACTCTTTGCAGACAGCCAAAACCTAATGTACGAAGATGAAGAGACTACAAAATCATATGAACGTGCATTGCACAGTCTGCGTAAGATATAATATGATGATTAATACATCAAAGACAGACACTTGAAAGATTGGCAGAACACTGCATCCACTTAAAATATATGTCAAAAAAAAACAACCTCAAGCAGGCTCAATAGTTCAAATACCTGGGATGTATTTCTACAGCTAATGAAAGGCTTGACAAAGAAATCAAAACTAAGTGTCAGAAGGCCTCTGCTGTGACCTATCAATTGTTACTGAACATCAGTTTATCTACTAAATAGCAACTGATAAACAGGATATTTATACCAATGCTGTGTTGCCAATGTCAAACTTGGTTCTTATTCAAGACACATGAGAGGAACATTTCTACTTATAAAATGAAACGTCTTCGAAAGGTCATCAGTGTCACCAGAAAAGATAAAATTAGAAACGAGTACTCAGAAATATGTTGGGCTCGTGTTGAGTGGATTTCTAGACATAATGATCTGGTCATCTCATAAGAAGATGGTTCGATCAACTCCCTCTTCTCACTTGCAACACAGCATGATTTGATTACAGGGCACGAGGGAAGCCATGCGACAGATCTGACATAGAGAGTTATCCTGCACCAGTACAGTGCTTACAACAGATGAACACATGAACACACAATAAAAACGACTTAAGCTCTCGGCAACACTCAACAGCACAAGTGGATGGAAACAGCAACTGATATTTCTTTAACTTAGAACACTGCTTTCAATTGCCTAGTCCTTAATAACAGCCTATTTAGATCAAAGTATCGGTACATGTCTGTTTTCTAATGTAAAACTACACTATAATGTTGCTTGTATTCCAGTCTTTATTATTGGTACTGAGGTTGACTGCAGTTTCTCACACATTCATACTATAATACATATTTACATAGATCCAACAAACAGCAAGGACAAGTAGATTCAACTTAAACAGCAATGTCAAGTTAACACAATACAATAGAGCTATTCAAATTATTGATAAAATACATTGATAGTCAAAGCAGAGAGTTGCAAGACATTCAATGGAAGTAATATATCAATGAACACTTCTTATTTATGCCACTCTTTTAAGAACACAATTGCTGCCTTTTCACAAATAAGCAAATAATTAGTAGTAAGGCTTCATATTCCTCTATTGTAATATATAAAGGAAATTAGAATACACACATGATACATCCATTGTTTTCTGACAAGCTAACTTTTGTACATAACAAGAACACAAATTCTTATGTCAGTTAATATATTTATAAATACAGCTATACAGCGGGACAGAAAAATGTGGCATTAAAAAAAGTTCAGGCATTAAAAAGTAGTCATAGACTAGGCTAAAGCTGCACATTTCACAATCTTAAGAAAAGAACCCTGATACCGCCCTTTGCTACAGATATTGCTATTCATTACATCCCCTTGAATGAAATGTCATGAACTTAGAACAAGGCATGCACTACCGCACACTAACAACATGATTTTGGTACCTAATTAAAAATCTGCCTACCAGAAAATTATTAAAACTGTAAGCATAATTTCAATGAGTTTTATATATGTATAGAAGCCGAGGTAACACAGTCATTAGTGCGCTGGATTCTCAGCCAAGCCATCGGGGTTCGGTTCGCAGTTGGTGCAGCATTTTTTCAGATCGCAAAACGTCCTCCGAAGTCGACCCAGCCTAAAATATGGGTACCAGAACAATCTAGGAAGTAAAGGTGACCGCATGATGTTAACCACATCACCCCTAGTGTGTTGTTGCTCAAGAGAAATATGGGCCTAACACCAAATTACCAATATGCCACATTGGCATGAAATTGGGATCTTTTATATATATATATATATATATATATATATATATATATATATATATATATATATATATATATATATATATATATATATATATATATATATATATATATATATATATATATATATATATATACATACACACACACATACATACATACATGTGTGTATACACATGTGTATTATGTGCATTAAGCCTAGGTGGATTCCATAACTTGATAATAGATATCAAAGAATAGAAATACTGAGTCCTAAGTAGTATGTTATACAAATATTTACAAGAAAACATGTATATACTGCAAACAAACAAAAGATTCAAACATAAAATACTTTAAAACCATAGTTTAACTGGCACCATAACAATAATTTAAAATATATAATGACAGCAGTCAAGTGAGGCCCTCAATACAGGAATATAAAAATGCATATTATATATATATATATATAAATGAATGTGTACACAGAGAGAGAGAGAGAGAGAGAGAGATAGAGAGAGAGAGAGAGAGAGAGATATATGAGACAGTGAGAAGGACAGAGAAAAAGAGAGAGGACAGAGAGAGGGACTGAGATAGATAGAGAGAGGACAGAGAGTGAGAGAGAGAGAGAAATTCACAAAAGGTTCAACAATATTTTGTACTGTACATTAAGAGTACAGTGGCTTATCTTTCATGTTAATCCTTAAGAGAATGTTTCTTCTTCAACTTCATGATGAAAAGATTCACATTTTCAAATCGCAGGTACAATATTGACTTAATGCAAAAATTATCATTACAAATTGTGAATGATGATTTATACACACTGAAAATGCAAAAACCCACCAGGATAATTTTGTAACAGGAAATTCACATAACACATGTAGATGAGTTATAATACAAATGAGAAGGTAAAGCACATATTAGGTACAGGAAAACAAACCATAACAGTGCTAAACTGACACTGTGGCATTGTAATAGTAATAAATAATCACATGAGATAAAAATGAGGCAAAAGAATTACGATTATATTTGATGTTACGTTAATCAAGATAGAGGAATATGGATTATAGTGCTGGGTTGTTACTGTGTCCAACAGGGAGACATCCATTCACTAATTCAATGTTTTTACAATGAAAACTAAACAGGTTTTTAAAAAGAGTCATTTAAGGTTTCCTTAAAACTGACACATTTGTCTTGACCACATTCAGAATTTGTATTTTACACAAGTGTTTTGCTTATTCCACTGGGCTGTTACATCACATTAGACAAAGGCTGAATATTCCACATGAATCACTAGGTATAATTGTTACATATGTAACAGATATGCCCATGACATGCATACAAAATATTATATCTTTAAATAGTAATAGATGCAATAAATAAACATGTTAATATTCATGTACATTAGTCACATCATTCAAATTTTATATACAGGAGGATCTCATTTTATGAGATGGTTCAGTTTATGATAATTCATTTGTATGACTCATAGTTTCTGTCAATCAAGCATTGAATGATTATTCAGTTTGCGTCACTGAAACACTGAATGATTATTCAGTTAGTGTCACTAAAACACTGAATGATTATTCAGTTTGTGTCACTAAAACACTGAATGATTATTCATTGTTTGGGTCAATTGGACACTGAATGATTATTCAGTTTCAGCCACTAAAACACTGAATGATTATTCATTGTTTGGGTCACTTGGACACTGAATGATTATTCAGTTTCAGCCACTAAAACACTGAATGATTATTCATTGTTTGGGTCACTTGGACACTGAATGATTAATCATTGTTTGGGTAACTTGGACACTAAATGGTTATTCAGTTTGTGTCACTGACACACTGAATGGTTATTCATTGTTTGGGTCAATTGGACACTGAATGATTATTCATTGTTTGGGTCATTTGGACACTGAATGATTGTTCATCATGTGTATTCTCTCTGTATATACTATATCTAATTTTCCTAACCTGACCGTCACTCTCATTCTCAAAGAAAATATGAAACTTGTGACACAAGCCCGATCAATAAAGCAGAGAGATGTTTGCATCAATAAATTAGACATGTATTTTGTGTCGCTGTTAGCACTATTTTCTTGGTTTTCGCAGCTGTACATGGGTATGATGAAATGAATTTATAGCTTATTTACTTACTTCTGGCTTTCTGCAGATAAAAATTGATGGTCAAATGCTTGTGAGGGGTCAAGTAAGGTCAAGAGTATTTTATATCTTGGAAATTTAATAATGGAAAACAGGACATGCAAAATGAGGAAGAGATTAGGAATGGCCAAATCTGTTTTCATCAACAAATGTCATACATTGTCATCGAAACATGTCGCTCACAAATAATAGCCTCAAACCAGAAATAGTGGTCTGCATGGAGGCCAAAAGTAGGCAGTCCCTCCATCATGCAAAGACGCAACAGACCAATCACCAGTCAATTACAAGTCAAAAAAGGAAGATAACTAAACAGAACTAATAAATGGTGTGAATTACAGACTTTAATTTTTGGAACATGGAATATTAGAAGTATAAACAGAAAGAAGAATGTGCTCATGGAAGAAATGACAAAATTCAAACTGGAAACCGTAGCTCTCACAGAAACTAATGAAAAAAGGAAAGGAGGTATTGTATCTTGAAGGTAATATGCTTCTCTACAGCAGAGTTCCCACTACCAAAGGAGGAGTGGGTTGTATTATGTTCAATTGTCAAAGGGATACCATCAAGGGACACAAATTTGTCTTTAACACATTATGGTGCTAGACCTCAACGATGAAGACAAGTTAGTCAACTCTTGTATTTTATTCCCTGAATGAGGGAGATAGAACAGAGATCAAAGACGATTTCTGCTTGAAAAGACAGTGTCTGAATGTCATGATTAAATTGTTCTTTTTAAAAATTTCAATGCCACAGTTGGAAAAGATCCCTCTAGATGGGATGGAGTCATTTGAAATACAGTGTAGATGTTTTAAATGACAATAGATGATGACTCCTGAGATTCTGCAGAGAGCAAAACCTGGTCATCACAAACACAAAGTTCCCTAACATGCACATCACATTCATGCACTTGATGGGAAGAAAAATCCATCATTGATTATGCCATTATGAGGAAAGATTATTTTAGTATGTGGGAGATGCTGAAGTCTGGAGAGGACCAGAAGTGACTAATAACCTGTAACAATAAAGTGAACAACTGAAAGAATAGCTCCATCAAAACAACATCTTCAATCAAGTAAGACATCAAACACCAGATAAGGAGAAGTAAAAATTCAGGCCTACCAGTTAAGAAACTAAGATGTTAGAACCAGATAACAGTGGCATATATCAACAGTAGTGGGAAGTGCAGAGAAACCACACAAGGAGTCAGGAAGGATATAAAGTGTACACACTGGTACACAGAAGAAGTCAAAATGATAAGGAAAAAGAAAAAGGCATGGATACAATACTTGGAAGTCAACAATACAACAGGGAAAATAGAGAAATACAAAGAATGTGTAACAGTCAGAGCGAAAACCAAGAAAACATTGCCAACAGCGAAACAAAAATTATGGATGGACTTTAGAGAAAAATGGAACAGAATACCAGAGAAATTCAATAGCTGTTCTACGGGACTCTAAAAGAAGGAAAAAATAGTGACAACTGAAATTTGTCAAAGACGGACTTTACCACCCCAAGGAAAATAATGTATAGATGGAAAGACTATTCGTCAGAGCTCTTTTGTGCAGAGGAAGACCAAGTTGCAGGTATGACAGACTGTAATACAGAGGAGGAAATCGATGTCAAGCAAATTTCATAATGGAGGAGCTAAAGGCTGCACTGAAGAAAATAAAGGTTGGCAAAGCAGCTGAACATGATGGTATAGCCCTAAGGTCAATAAATGGTAACAACCATAGAGGCATATCCCTCTTTAGTGTTTCTGGCAAAGTCTACTCTAGGATACTGGAGCAGAGACAAAGACCTGGTGGCTGAGTCACAGATGAGTGAAGCCAAATGCAGTTTCAAAACAAACCAAAGTCCTCAAGACCTTATCTTCACACTCAGATAACTGAAAAAGCTTGAGTATGATGATGAAATGCACTTCTATTTCTTGGACCTGGAGAAGGCTCTGGGACTGTCTGGAAAGGAAGAACATTCCAGCCCCCTTGAGCTGCACTTTACAGAGTTTTTAATAAGACCTGATCAAATTACATTTGTATAGAAGACCAGTTGCCAGAGAAGTTCAAGACCACCTAGTGGCATAAGACAGAGCGACATTATATCATCATACCTCTTGATACTACTCATGGATAATGTCATCAAAGCCTGTAGGGAGAGAACCAAAAAGTTCTCAGTGGGGTAATGGAGGATGAGACCAGCCTATATAGAGGAACTGGCATTTGTTGATATGGCCCTGAATAAATCTCCATATCAACCTTCAAATCTGGAAAGAGGAGCTGAGGAAGAGATGGGTGACTATTGGTAGTTCAAAAACATAAACCATGGTGGTCTCACGCACAGAGGAGAGACATCACATTTTTCTGGGTGAACAGCCTCTGGAACAGGTTAAACGTTTAAATACTTTGGAGCTGCAATAGTTCAGAAAGGAAGGTACTAACACTTTGAACCAGTGACACCTATATCCAAGTGTTTGTGGATAAATATACATTTCCAAGAGCCACCCATTCTTTGGTGTGACAGATGGAACATTATTTTAAGGCGTATTTTTGGCTGCACAATTTGGATTTTAGCATGTTTCTAAATGTTTTGAATGATTTTCGTGATGGAAAGACATTTTGAAAAAGGATAACAAATAAAGCAAGCTGTTGAAAGTAGTCTCAAGGATTTGGATGCTGATCATTGGATTTAGATGGTGATTATTTGAATGATATTATGTGTGATTCGGATCATTGATTATGAAAAAGCTAGATCTGTTCCTGTGTCTTGGAGCATCAGACTATGGTCCGAGAAGAACTACTGACATAACATGCACTGGGATCAAGACGCTGAGCAGCACATGAGCTGCAGTGGTCAGCGACCCATAGCTGACTGCTAGCGTCAGGGCCAGCGAACCAGAGCTGCCAAGACCCTTCTACACCTCCATGCGGTGATCCTGGATAACAGGCTGCCGCAGGGCAGACTGGCTAAGGAGAAGGGATCGAAGAGGGAATGCTAACCCGGTACTCAAAAAATGCTTGCTGAAGTCGGATGTGTTGGACCGAAAGGTGCAAATATCACAGCCAAGCTGTAAACTACGACATAACGCATTCCGTTCTCTGGACTACATTCTGCTACTTAAGCCCTATCAGGGTTTGGTAGTGGGAGATTGAGAACGAACGAAGAAGAAGAAGTAGAAGATAACATGCACTGAAAATGATCAGGCTAGTCGATCTGAGATAGAATAGATTAGAGCACACAGTATTCTCATAGTAAATAACTTTCCCTGCACGTCTACCTTGTCCGTATTTTATCAGGAGCACAAGGGGAATGAGGTTTTATGGACTGTATGGCCAGAGTTTTAAGGGTTAAAGAATAGTTAGCTACGTGAAGGGCAGCAACTGGTAAACTTTTTCATGCCATAAATAGAGGAAATAAGTAAGAAAGCAAAGATAGTTTGATACCACTCCACCTGTGTACCAGTTGTGACTTATGAATGTGAGTCATGGTCAATGACAACCCAGCTACAAAAGTCAGAAATGAGATATCTAAGGAAGGTGGTCTAAGGTCCACAATCAGGCAATTCAACAATATCTCGAACTCCAGCACTTGCAGATCGAGTGAAACAATCTCAAATTCAGTGGTTTGGTCATGTCTGCAGAATGAAAGAATATCGGCTACTACTGTACTCATGAGAAGCAAAGAGTCAAGGACCCAGACGATGCCCCAACGTCCACTGGGATGACAACATAAGACAGTAAAGGGGCCCATAGACTTCAATGAAACTATGTCAAGAAGAAGACAGCAGATGGAATGATCAGACACTCTTTTTGGCAAACCTCTACACTCCAGGGTAGAAGAGGAGCGAATAAGTAAGTAAGAAAAGTGGGTATATAGTAGAAATAGGACACATTCTAGAAAGAAAACTAATGAAGTTCATTCTGGCAAACCTCTGCACTTCAGTGTATAAGAGGAGCAACTAAGTAAGTAAGAAAAGTGGGTATATAGTAGAAATAGGACACATTCTAGAAAGAAAACTAATGAAGTTCATTCTGGCAAACCTCTGCACTTCAGTGTATAAGAGGAGCAACTAAGTAAGTAAGAAAAGTGGGTATATAGTAGAAATAGGACACATTCTAGAAAGAAAACTAATGAAGTTCATTCTGGCAAACCTCTGCACTTCAGCGTATAAGAGGAGCAACTAAGTAAGTAAGAAAAGTGGGTATATAGTAGAAATAGGACACATTCTAGAAAGAAAACTAATGAAGTTCATTCTGGCAAACCTCTGCACTTCAGTGTATAAGAGGAGCAACTAAGTAAGTAAGAAAAGTGGGTATATAGTAGAAATAGGACACATTCTAGAAAGAAAACTAATGAAGTTCATTCTGGCAAACCTCTGCACTTCAGTGTATAAGAGGAGCAACTAAGTAAGTAAGAAAAGTGGGTATATAGTAGAAATAGGACACATTCTAGAAAGAAAACTAATGAAGTTCATTCTGGCAAACCTCTGCACTTCAGTGTATAAGAGGAGCAACTAAGTAAGTAAGAAAAGTGGGTATATAGTAGAAATAGGACACATTCTAGAAAGAAAACTAATGAAGTTCATTCTGGCAAACCTCTGCACTTCAGGGTAGAAGAGGAGCGAATAAGTAAGTAAGAAAAGTGTGTTTATATTACTAAGGGGCCCATATCCTAGAAAGAAAACAACTAATGAAGTCAGAGGAATTTGGAGTACAAAGAGAATTGATGAACAAAGATATTTTGGTAACATAAAAGACATAACACCTTGCTGAAAACAATACTGGAAGGAAAGGTAAACTATAAGTGGGAGGATAACATAAAAAGATGGTCAGCAAAAGTCTGGCAGAATGTTTAAAAGTTAGTTGCCCATCGCAAGCAATGATGGCGACATCATAATATGGTTTTGTCTTGATGATGTAACTTGTGCTGTATTTTGATTATAGTGAGGAAGAAACTGTTGGTTATCAACCTCAGTCTCTGGTCCCAAACTACCTAGAACCAAGTGGCAAGGCATAAGTCAAGATGACTGGAAGTAAGTCAGGATGGAGATACTTCTTGAGACCAGGGATCGCTTGAAACATGCGGAATTTGATCTCCTACCAATTCCGTTCGTCGCGTTGAGAGACGAGTGTATTAACTCTCGATCACAGCGACCCCCTTGATTGTACCAACAAGGCAAGAGAAATAGGACATTGGAGATCCACTGCAGATGAGTTTCGCTGTATAAATGCAACTGAACTGAAGTAAGCAAATAATATCTCTCTGCATATGTCCCTGGAAAACAATTTTTCTTTCAAGTTTCTGATCTTCGTATTGATCGTCTCTCTAGCACTTTATATTATGTAATGAGAAAATAGCTGAAAAAATTAGTGATAAAATCAATTAAATTCTTCTTCTTCGATGGTCTTCACACTTTGACATTTATAACTCTAATATAGGCAGTAGTCAGCTAAGATTCTGGATTTCTCTATACAGTTTCTTGTAGAAGGCATCAGAACAAGTACCACTCTTTCATTGCTCTATGCTAGAAAGGTTTTTAAAAAATGCTCAGCTGTCAAGGGTACATTGCCACAGATACACCGATACAAAGTGGTAATCTTGAATTTATGATAGAGATGGCTGTTCAATCTGTTGTGCCATGCACGCAACCTGAAGATGATCATCTGGTCTTGCCTTGAAAATTGGTGGCATCATCATTTTATTTTAGCGGCTGATTAGCACAGTGGGAGAGCACTCGCTTTTCATGGCAAAGGTACAGGGTTCAACTTCCACTACTGGCAACTAGTTAGGGAAAGAAAAGGTGGCAAGGAAGGGAACTGACTACCCCACCTTACAAGCTGAGGCTTAGTATACTGAAGCCTATAACACTTCATTCCTGACCAGCAGTTAGGTCTGCTGAAGGACTTCCTTCATAATTTTTTATATGACCAGAACGATCTCTTTCCCACTTTCATCTAGATTAATGAAATTAGCTCACTTTGTTCTCACGTTATATGTATTTTGTAAAAGACAGATAAGGGAAGGTGTGTTCTTATGCTTGGTACTGGCAATCTCACGAAAAACACTACTGGAAGAACGAGCACATAAAATTCTTGGGAGCAGGTCCAATGCAGCAAATGAAGCACACACAAAAGGTATGAAAGTGTCCATGTGTAAAATATCAGTGCTGTGCAAAGAGCTGTTTCTGAATCACAATAGATGAATGCTGCCTATGACATAAAATAATGCTCCACTGCTTATTGAACAAAAAAGAAGCCAAATAAAACACATCTGACTACAACGAAACCTCAAATTCAATCAAATAATAAACTCATTCCACTAGTCTTTAGGGGGCATGCGGTTTGGAAATTTCTTGTTTGGGTGAAAAATATAGATTTTTCAAATTGTTAATTTTTATTAAGTTCGACATTAATAGAATTGTTTACATATATAATAATGTTATTTTGCAAGCATATTGACATTTAAAAATTAATAATAAACACCCTACCCCCTGTTCTAAAGTTGACCTACTTTAAAAAGATACCGAAAACTGATGATAAAACACAATGTTTGACATATAGCAACAGCTTTTTCAAAAAAGTATAATGGGTCATATTATATATCATAATGACCGGGGTCCAAAGTTCTCTTCAGAATTTTTCATTCTAAAGCAAATGCTAGCTTTGTCTAAACGATACGATACTTCAAATGTAATGACTGCTTTGATATTTCATTGGTTTTCTTATTTTGCTATTTCTGATTGGTTGAAACAGGTATCGTCCATGGGAACAAAATAGTCGCGCATGCGCAAAAGAGGTGTTTTCCAAACCATTTCGGTCAGTCCCGTCATTTCCATTTCTCCATTGAGTGATTGACCATTGTGTTACTATCATTTAGAAACAGCAAACAGAATCAACATGCCAAAGAAAGGTTATATGTACGGCAAAAAACGTGCTCACCAAAAACCTAGAGGCATTCACACTCGGAAACTAAGAGAATCTTTGAATTCAAGGTAAGTTTACTGAATTATGTTTATTTTTCACGCCACGTTGTACCTTGCTTCAAATACTTCAATATTTAATTCAAAAAGAGCTCTACGCTATTCAATAAATATTATTTTGTGTATGTACTTATTCAGTAAGTTACTCACTGTAAGTATTCATTTAATGTTTGTTATATTACTAGAGTTACGAGTACACATTTATTACTAGACATTAATAGTTAGAATGCCTGTGAAAATTTATGAATACATCGTGAAATTTTAGAAAGATAGGGCAGAATGTTACATGTGAGAATGTCAAACTGTCATTTATTTCGAAAATAAATTGGGATATTTGTGATATGAGTTTATTTGTCATAGTATTTGATATTTATGGGTCATTTTCTCTATTGCAGTTCAACTGTGGATGCTGAAGTCAGTGAGCCTACAGCTGCTGTTGAAACTATAGTACCCCAAAGCGGTTCAAGAGCGGAGCAGAAGTTTGCAGTATACAAGAATCTCACTGAAGGGATACTGAATCTGAACAGTGATGAGTATAGTTTAATCCATCACAGTTTTCTACATTCTCTTGTTTCCACAGTTGGATGTAGAAATTGCAGAAGCAATAATTTACAGTTGATTACAAAAAAACTAAATGGTCTTGCTGTTCTTATACAGATTCTTTGTCCAGATTGTGAGTCAGAGTGGTCAGACTGGACATCTTCACAAGTGAATAAACAGCATGACATCAACTATAGGACAGTCATTGGTTGTAATGACAATGGTATGACATCAACTATAGGACAGTCATTGGTTGTCATGACAATGGTATGACATCAACTATAGGACAGTCATTGGTTGTCATGACAATGGTATGACATCAACTATAGGACAGTCATTGGTTGTCATGACAATGGTATTGGCTATGCAAAGTTGCAATCATTGCTGTCCACCATGAACATAAAGAATCAGATGCACCACAAAACATTTTACAAGCTATCCAAAACTGTTAGCATTGCAGCAAAGGATGCAACAGAAGAAGAAATGTGTCAAGCAGCTCGTGTAGTTGCAGAAAGAGCAGCAGCTACAGGTCCCCTCCCAGGCCATGCCAAGATTAACACAGGGTGTCCTATCATCGCTGTGTCTTATGACGGTACATGGCCATTCATCACGCAACGGAGTTGGTGTTGCCATTGACGTTGAAAGTGGCCTAGTTTTGGATACTCAAGTCATCAGCAATTATTGCAAAATATGTGCAGTTGGTCCAAAGCCAGGTTCTCCAGAGTTTATGAATTGGATACAAATGCACAAACCTCAATGCCAGCAGAATGCAGATTGTTCTTCAAATGCAATAGAGACTGTGGCAGCGAGGATTATTTTTTCAAGGTCAGTTGAAAGAAGATCTCTGATTTATGGCACTATGCTTTGTGACGGTGATGCAAAGGCATTCAATGAAGTCCAAAATTCTAAATGCTGTGACATTGAGATGAAAAAAAGAGGATTGCATAAACCACATAGCAAAAAGAATGTTTAATGCTCTGAGCAATTTGAAGAAAACAAATAAGGAGTCACTAAATCGTAAACTGACCACGTCGTCAATCGAAAAAATTACAAATACATATGCCAAAAATTAAAAAGACAATGCCCCTGATGTTACAAAAATGAAGCTGGGAGTGTTAGCTGGGGTTTTTCATATGATGAGCACTGACAAGGCACCCAACCATAGACTTTGTCCAGAGGGTGAGAATTCCTGGTGCCACTTCCAGAGAGCTCTGAAGACAGGGTTGTGTCAAAAACATCGGCCTACATTTTCGGCAGAAGTTGGTAGACTCATCTACCCGATTGTGACAAGGCTGACAGACACAAATCTCCTCCTTCGCTGTGCAAAAATGGGCACGCAGAATGCCAATGAAAGCTTCAACTCATTGATTTGGCAGCGCTGCCCTAAAACAACATTTGCTTCACTGTCAGCGGTAGAGACGGCAACTTCCTTTGCCACTCTATCTTTCAACTGTGGTCCTGTAGGGCTAAAAATTGTAACAGTCAGAATTGGACTGAAATGGAGTGTTGTAAATCACATACATGCTACTCAAATGCTAAACAAAAAATACTATGATTAAAAAAGACGAACATTGGGTGTATCAAAGTGGAAAAGGAAAAACCTTAAAAAAAGGCGAATTGGACGAGAGCACAGCACGAGTTAGCAGAAGGTGAAACATATGTTGCTGGTGCATTTAACGATTAATTGTATTTGCAAATGACTATGTATATGTTTCTTAATAAAAAAAAACAATGTAAGAATACATTTTTTTTGTTATTAAACTTATTTTTATTTGCTTTCAAAGTTTAAAATTGAATTATCTCAAAATCTTTTTTCCCCATTTGTAATGCATCTGAAACCTTAAAATCTCAGCTAATATAGATGTTGGAAACATGCAATTTGGTGTGTACATTTCTCATACACTCTTGTTGGTAATCATTTAAAGAAAAGCTAATTTGGTCAAAGATATTTTATTAAAATACATTTTTTGTGCCAAATGTTGATGTATTTTGTCGACTTTTCGTGGAGCTCAAATAGAAAAAAAAATTATTTTTGAACCTTTTTCATAAAATAAATATGCCCTTTCCCTAGAAATATGCTTAACATGCATGGATCCTTCATTTTATTTTTAATACATGTTTTTTTTAAAAATTGAAGGTATTTGCAAGCAAGCATTTTTTCAAGGTCACCGCAGTTATCATGGCAACCGGGTGTTTTTTAAAATTTTTTAAACCTGCAAATATATCTACATTCATAGCCTAACATTACCATTATAAAATATTTGGTCTGATTTAATTAATTTTTAAAAAAATGTTTTCAGGGAGCATGACCCCTTAAACTGCAACATGCAATAAAGAAGCAAAAATTATCTATTGCATCTCACAAGAATACAATTACTAGAAATTGTTAAACTTCAAGTAAAAGCAAGAGTTGTCAGGATGGCAGTGCTATTTGCAAAAGACTTCAGACCAACAACAATTGTCTAACATCTACATCGGGCAAAGCATGCAACTCTTAGAGAAGAAACAGCCTCGTGTTTCTAAATCTATAATTATTCTCAGAGATGATACAGGCGTAACACATTAATTACCATCAGCCACTCACAACACCAGAGACGCTATCATTCGTTATCGTGTTAAACATCAAATTCAGTTATCTCACAATGACAAATGATTCATAAAAACCTGTTTAAAATTGTAAAAACTACAGATTAATTTGCACTCTAGCCTCATAGTCTATCCTCACGGTGAAAAAAGTGAGATACACCATGTTATTCAATCCAGTAAGTAAAATTGTCCATATGTGTAACAATTGTATCTATTCTGAGAGATTCTGCAGCCTCATATGCACATATCTATTCTGAGAGATTATACATCACAACCTCACATCTATATTTATTGTTGCAGATATGGTCTCAAAAGCCCATATGTATAAATATACTATCTATTCTCAGGAATGATAGACTTATAATTCCACATTTATATATACATATTAAACAATAACTGAAAAATAATGCCATAAACATCCAACACTGACAATTGCTACAACTTATTTGTAATGTTGGTCAGCATATTTGTGATTATTAATCATTTTCTAATACCTACAACCCCTTATTTATGTCAAGGATGTATGTATACCTGAGGGGTGAATGCTGGCCAAATTTTGTGCAAGTTGAAATAAAATAAAACTGACAATAAGAGATGATCTGTGTGCTACTTGTGGAGAAATGAATACGACCACTACAACCTTCCACGCATGACGTAAAAGGCTGCTAAAGAACATGATGCATGGGACTAGCAATCACACCATTCCACACAAATCCACTTTGGCATGTTTCCAATAAAGGTCAACTGAAGTGGTGGCCCTTTGATCATAATGAGCAAAATTAAAAGGAAGTAGAAGACATGAAATCTTCAGCCCAACTAGCCTCGAAACATTAGAACCAATTTCAATAACCTCTCCCCACATAAATAAAATGTTACTGCATTTTACTAATATATCAACCAAACAAATTAGTTTCAATCTCACTAAGACAAGTATTTTTTGCATTCAGAAAACAGAAGCCTGTCTTTGTGACATTGCTGTTACTGTATTTACAATTTACTAGCATCTGAATTTCACCATTTCAAATACTAATATTTTATGAATTTGGAAGGAAGGGAAACAATTAAAAAAAGAGTTACTGCTCTTGCATTGGACATCGAGTTTACAGATCTAGCAAATTATATTGGACGGTAAAAGGGTTAATTATAAATTCTTAACAGGCACCTCTCTGAAACCTAACTACACTTGAAGCATACACTAATATAAGTTTAACTAGATGTCCTATTGTTAACATTATCCATGAGTTGCATCATCCTCAACAAAGTCCTCAGCCTCCTCTCTTGTGACACATTCTACGTGGCTGACCTATGAGTGGAAAATCATGTACATTTATGTTTCTCAAATGACGTAACTTTGTTTCTCAATTGCTGTAATTTTATAGTGTTTCTCAAATAATGTTATTTTATGATGCTTTTCAAATGACATAATTTTATGGTGTTTCTAAAATGACAAAATTTTGTGGTGTTTCTCAAATGATGTAATTTTATGATGTTTCTCAAATGACATAATTTTATGGTGTTTCTCAAATGATGTAATTTTGTGACGTTTCTCAAGTGACATAATTTTATGGTGTTTCTCAAATGATGTAATTTTTTGTTTCTCAAATGATATAGCTTTATTGTATTTCTCAAATGACGTAGCTTTATGTTTCTCAAATGTTATAGCTTTGTGGTGTTTCTCAAACAATTTAACTTTTTATGTTTCACAAATGATGTAGTTTTATGGTGTTTCTCAAATGATGTAACTTTGCGGTGACTCGTAAATTGTGCTGCTTTATGGTGACTCATAAATTGTTTTGCTTTATGGTAACTCATAAATGACGCGTTATGGTGTCTCCCAAATGATGAGTTATGATGGTTTGCAAATGATGCAACATTATGATAATTCTCAAACGAATTAGCTTCAGAGTGTCTCACAAATGATTAACTTTATGGTGTCTCATAAATGATGCAGTTTTAGTGTTTTCTTCTTCTTCTTCTTCTTCATACGCTGTCAGATGTCAACCTGTATTTTGTTTTAAAAAGCAGCGGTCATCCTGAGGCTGTCGACACTGCCATAGAGCTTGTCTAGTGTTCCACTGGTGATGGCCACATGTGCTTTCTCTGGTCCTCGTATTTCGGGCAGTTTTGCAGCAGATGTTCAGCGATCATTTTCCCGGTACCACAAGTGCATTTGTCAGTGCCACCTATCTTCAGTTTATTGAATAGGTGGTACCTCAGTCTGTTGTGGCCTGTGCGGAGTCTTCTTCTTCTTCTTCTTCTGCGTACACAGTCAGACAGTAACCATTATTTTCTCGAAAAAAGCGGCGGTCATCCTGAGACTCTCGCCACTACCATAGAGCTTGTCTTGCAGTTCAACTGGCAATGGCCACATCTGCTCTCTCTGATCCTCGTATGTCGGGCAGTTCTGTAGCAGATGTTCAGTGGTCATTTTACCAGTACCGCAGGGGCATTCGTCGGTACACCCTATCTTCAATTTGTTGAAAAGGTGGTACCTCAGTCTGTTGTGGCCAGTGCGAAGTCTGAAGACAACGACCTGCTCTCTTCGGTTCAACTGGTAATAGGCATCGTTTTTGGTGTAACCAGTATGTTCGGTTTCCCATTTGGACATGTACCTGGCTTTGATAAGCCGTTTTGACTCTTCGTACGTCATACTGGTATCTGTTTGTGGTAGCCTTGCACCTTCTTTTGCCAGTCTGTCTGCCTCCTCGTTGCCTTGGATGTTGCAGTGTGACGGAACCCACTGTACCACTACCCTTTTTGGTGCGGACTGCTGGCACAGTTTGCAGAGTGCTGCTCTTAAGTCATTAAGCTCAGTGTTTTTCTGGCTTTTTAGCGCTGTGACTACTTCGAGAGCATCTGTCAGCAGAACTATATGGCTCTCATTTTCACTGTGTGTTACCATTTCTTCCACTGCCGCCCTCAGTGCCTCTGCCTCTGCTCTGAAATTGCTTGTGTACTTACCAGTAGCGAATGACAGTGTTATTTTTCTGCCATTTGGTAGGTTCAGGAATGCTCCTGCCCCTCCGTTCTGTGTAGTGTTTGTTACAGAACCGTCGGTGTATGCATGGGTCCATTCCATGCTTGGGTAGCTTTTCGTTATGAAGCTTAGGGTAGTGTCTCTCCTTTCTTTTTCACTCTGGCAGTTTTTGTTTGCAATACCTGGTATATTTTCTACCACCTCTGGAAATATATCCTGCCTCCAAGTAGGTTTTCGTACAGTAGTGATGGGTTTTGGTGTTGTTAGTGCGTTTATGGGATCTTCGTGCATCTTTGCTTTGGCTATTTCTGCAAAGTTTCTCCGCTTTAGTTTCCCATTTCCCAAATTGTTTAGTCTCTGGTACATTGGATGGTCCGTCAGTCTTCGGAGTTTCTCTGACTGCAGCTGGGCTCTGCAGTCTCTTCTATCGGTCATGGATTGCAGTTTTGTAATCTTTTCAAGTTCTACAATTGGCGTTGACTTCATGCCACCTGTTATAATTCTCATGGCTTGGTTTTGAAGTTTGTTAACTTTATCGAAGTTCGCCTTCGCTGCTGTTGTCCATGCCGCAATGCCATACTCGAGAACTGGTCTCACTCTTCCAGTGTACAGTTTCTTTAGTATGCCTTCGTCTGCTCCCCAGCTTGTGCCAGCAAGTTTCCTCATGATCGCCATTCTTTCTCTGGCTTTCATTCGGTTTCTCTCAATCTGACTTTTCCATGTCATGCGCCGATCAAATGTGACTCCCAGATAGGTTGGGTTGTCGTTTGGCTGCAGGATTTTGCCATTTAGGCTTAATTTGGTACTTTGGGGTTTTAATGAGAGCGAGAATATTGTGCACGTGGTTTTCTCCTCGTTTATTTTGACCAGCCATGAGTTCGCCCACTCTTCCAGCGATGTTAGGGCCGTTTGCATCCGATTTCTTGCTATGGTGAGATTCTTTTCAGAGGTCCACATAGCCAGATCGTCTGCAAACATTGAGCTATGGACTCTTCTCGGTATATTCTCTGTAATATCGTTTATATATACCAGGAAGAGTGTGGGTGACAATACTCCCCCTTGGGGTACTCCCTGCTCGAGTGTCACTTTTTTGCTCATCTGCCCTTGTACTTGGACTCTGGCCGTTCTTTGTTTGAGGTAGTGGTTGATCCACTTGTACATCTTCCCACAGACATCACTTCTTCTTAGCTTGACTCTAAGTCCATCCTTCCAGACTTTGTCAAATGCCTTTTCCAGATCCACCCAAACAGCTACTGTGTGTTTCTGTGCCTGGTAGGCATCTTCTATCTCCTGGGCTATGAGGATGACCTGGTCCTCAGTGGATCTGTGGTGTCTAAAGCCGGCTTGCTGTGGAATTAGTATTCGTTTTTCTTCCAGATGCCACATCAGTCTGGTGTTTATCATCCGTTCCATCAGCTTGCCGACACAGCTCAGTAGGCTTATGGGCCTGTATCCATTCGGATCTGTTTTGTCCTTTCCTGTTTTTGGTACTGGTACCAGTATTGCATCTTTCCATGCCTGGGGTACAATACCCCTTTTCCAGCTTTGGTTCAGGACTGATAGTAGTTTTTTCTTTGCTGTTTGGCCCAGCCCCATCAGCATTTCGTTTGTTATCCCGTCTTTTCCGGGAGATTTCCTTTTCTTTAGTGTTCTCATAGCCTCTTCCATTTCGCGCATTGTTAGTTTGGCCATCATGTGCTCTTCAGGAGCCGTATTTATGATTTCGTGACCCTTTAGCTCTTCGCTAATGTCTGTATGCTTATCTGCAGGGACCTCGATGTGGTTTGCTCTGGCATAGTGATCGACAAAGGCGTTTGCGGCTTTCTTACCTGTAATCAAGTTCTCGCCCTGCTTGATAGTAATTTGTTTATTTGACGGGGTTTCGTCATTCATGGCTCTGACTAGCTTCCATAGCTTGTTCCCGTCTTTGTCCAGGTTTAAACTTTCCGTTTTATTTTTCCAACTTTCTCTTGCTGTTTGCTTGAGAGTGTGTTTGTACTGCTCTCTTCTGTTCAATTGGTAGTAGGCATAATTTTTTGTGTAGCCAGTATGTTCTGTTTCCCATTTGACCATGTATTTGGCTCTAATAAGCCTTTTGGACTCATCGTAGGTCACAGTAGTCCTGCACCTTCTTTTGCCAGTCTGTCTGCCTCCTTGTTGCCTTGGATGTTACAATGGGATGGAACCCACTGTACCACTACTCTTTTTGGTGCGGACTGCTGGCATAGTTGACAGAGTACTGCTCGTAAATCATTAAGTTCAGTATTTTTCTGGTTTTTTAGTGCTGTGACTACGGCCAGGGCATCTGTAAACAGGACTATCTGGCTTTCATTTCTTTTGCCTGTCAGCATTGCTTCTGCTGCAGCCCTCAGTGCCTCTGCCTCCGCTCTGAAATTGCTTGAGTATTTTCCAGTTGCTACTGACAGTGTTATTTTTCTACCATTCGGTAGGCTCAGAAATACACCTGCCCCTCCGTTCTGTGTTGTGTTTGTTACAGAACTGTCGGTGTATGCATGGGAGTGTTTTAAAATGATGTAATTTCGTCCTCATCAAAATCATTCAGCTCCCTTTGGAGCAGACCTTCAACAAATACACGCAAGGTACTCATCCTGTCAATAGTTCCAGCGCTGTCCATGCCTTTCCTGTTTCCGTTATGTTTGTTTTGAGCTATCTTCTCCCCCTTTACACTCTGGACGATTCTTCTTATTCTTCAAGGTTCGTCCTGAAAAGGTCGTTTATTACATTGTGTCATAGTTTACAGTGAGGTTATGATATCTGTACCTTTCGGCCTTACACATCCGATTTATACACTGTATTTTTGCTACCGAATTTGCCTTTCTTCTTCGATACCTAATCCCTTAGGCAGTCTGCATGGCTGCAGTTTGTTTCCAGGGCTACCACTTGGAGGCAGAATAAGGTCTTGGTCGGTTATTGGTCACTGAATTTGAACTTTTGGTTGTATCATCTATTAATTTTATCAGTATTTCTAGTGCTTTAGGGAATGTTGGTGATGGTAGGTCTTTTACTACTCTCTGTAACTCTTTGTCTTCTTTCTGGGAGGTTGTATCTGTCTTTGATTTAATTAACATGGTGAAGTACAGACAGAAGTTTAATTCTAAATTTTGGTTGCCAGTTTTCCACACGTCGGCTATTGGGTTGATCCTGTTTCATTCTATTTCATTCAATGGTCTTGGCCTGATTGCTCCACTAATGAAGCATAGAGCACTGTTCTGCACCATGTCAAGGGATTCCAAGTTACATTTTGAAATAATGAAGCACGAGGTGTCTCACAAAGACAATTATATACTTCAAGTAATTTTTCTGTCAATAATATCACTAGCTGTAACTAACAACTGAAATTGAAAATAAGGAGAAATATTTTGTTATCCTTGGTATGTGAGGGTGATATCATTTGAGAGAAGGTGAAAGAACAAAGGTGGGAAACAATAGACAGAGTTCATATCACTTCATACCTTGTTTCTAAATTTAACACCATAGAACTTGTCTGCATGCTGAAGCAGTTCAGGTCTGAAGGTGGTGGTAATAAACTGAGCTTCCTGAGCTAGTTCATGGATCATGTCTGAAAACAACATATCAAAAGTAATGATACGACTATATATGAAATTGTTACATTAATGCTACGATTATATATGAAATTTTTACGGTAATGCTACGATTTTATATGAAATTGTTACAGTAAACTAACTCTTTACGATTCCTTTCATTGAAATTTAGGGCACATAAAACATCAGCTGCAGTCTGTTGCTACCGAAATCTACAGATAACACTAAATGTTAAGTATGGCGGAATTTCTGGTGCATGCACAGCTTTCATTTAAGCTTTGTTTAGTTGCTCCTCTTCTACCCAGTCCCTTTGTATATAAACTTGCAAATCAAGTGTGCAAACAGGTGATTCACTGTTGTGTCTTTGCATTATGAAGGGTCTACCTTCTTTTGGTCTACATGAGTGGGTCTACTATTGAGTAGGAATTACATTATTGTTAGAATTTTTGTCCAGACAAAGACTAACAGCCAGCTCTATTTAATTTTCAACTGCCAGAGTTCTATTGTATGCACAGCATATACACAGGACCTCTTGAGTTTATCGCCCATCTCCAAAGAACTAAGTAGTGGTCTCACCTCCCTTGAGATCAAGGGATGCTTGAAACTTGAGTGAATCAAACACCTCACCATTACACATTTTCAATTATTTCTTGAGAGGTTATCCCCTATAACAGGTTAAGTAATACTATATTATATTTGAAATACAGGATCAAGATGCTGAGCAGCGCATGAGCTGCAGTGATCAGCGACCCTTAGCTGACTGCTAGCGTCAGGGCCAGCGAACCAGAGCTGCCAAAACCCTTCTACATCTCCACACGGTGATCCTGGATAACGGGCTGCAGCAGGGCAGACTGGCTAAGGAGAAGGAATCGAAGAGGGAATGCTAACCTGGTACTAAAAAAATTCTTGCTGAAGTCAGATGTGTTGGACCGAAAGGTGCATATATCGCAGTCAAGCTGTAAACTAAGACACAACTCATTCCGTTCTCTGGACTACATTCTGCTACTTAAGCCCTTTCAGGGTTTGGTAGTTGGAGATTGAGAACGAACGAAGCCAAGCCATATTTGAAATACTGTCACAACTGCATTGGTAAAACAATGTTTCGAATGAAGCATAATAGGAAAATTGATAAACATTAACATGAAGGAAAAAGCTGTTTAAAATCAACACTTGGGGCAAAGAGCCAGTCATGCGAGGAGGGAAGACATGGGAAAGGAGCCAACAGCCAGTGAAGTGACAGATTAAAAGTATGGCCTTCAATTTGTAGGCCTACCTTGACGTTTTACTCCAGTTAGGGTCACCTAAGCCGAACAGATCCTCGGAAAGGGGCAAGACTAAGAGGCAGAGGAGCAGGTGGAGCTGCAGAACCCAGCGGAAAGTGGTACACGCTCTGGGCTAAACCCACCCCCCCCCCCCCCCCCTCTCATGGGTTAAATGCATTCTTGCCTTGTTCTTTTTTTTTTGTCTTCTGTCAGTCATCCCAATGGAAGTCGAAGAGATGCAGGCCAGCAGACATTGCACCTCTGCCCCTTTGCGACGACATCCCAGGTGGCAGGAAATGCTAGGCGTACCATCACCGCAGAGGAGTTGAGAATACTAAAGGGGAGTAAGGAGATACCCCACTCACATTTATATGCTAAGTGTCTGGCAGTACGTGACGATCTTGGGCCACAGACACACTGGACTGCCTCCCTTCGGGGATACTTGAAACATGGGTCCATTAGTCCATCATATCATCCTCATCATCCCACCCTTTAGAGCACAGTCCGTCCAAGCAACTTTAAGGTGCTGAAGACAGATGCAACTAGCCAAGAAGTGTAGCACAGCAATCAGGTTGTCACGCATTTTTGCAAACAGGACAACGCAAAGACCACTGAAAATAATGCACTAGAATGCGGAAGGAGTCAATAGTAAAAGAGATGGGTACAGCAAAAAACTAGAACGTGAACATGTACTAAATAAAGAGCAAGTCAACGTGTGCTGCATGCAAGAAACACATCTAAACAAAGAGCAAGTCAACGTGTGATGCATGCAAGAAACACATCTAAACAAAGAGCAAGTCAACATGTGCTGCATGCAAGAAACACATCTAAACAAAGAGCAATTCAACATGTGCTGCATGCAAGAAACACATCTAAACAAAGAGCAAGTCAACGTGTGCTGCATGCAAGAAACACATCTAAACAAAGAGCAAGTCAACGTGTGCTGCATGCAAGAAACACATCTAAACAAAGAGCAAGTCAACGTGTGCTGCATGCAAGAAACACATCTAAACAAAGAGCAAGTCAACGTGTGCTGCATGCAAGAAACACATCTAAACAAAGAGCAAGTCAACGTGTGATGCATGCAAGAAACACATCTAAACAAAGAGCAAGTCAACATGTGCTGCATGCAAGAAACACATCTAAACAAAGAGCAATTCAACATGTGCTGCATGCAAGAAACACATCTAAACAAAGAGCAAGTCAACGTGTGCTGCATGCAAGAAACACATCTAAACAAAGAGCAAGTCAACGTGTGCTGCATGCAAGAAACACATCTAAACAAAGAGCAAGTCAACGTGTGCTGCATGCAAGAAACACATCTAAACAAAGAGCAAGTCAACGTGTGATGCATGCAAGAAACACATCTAAACAAAGAGCAAGTCAATGTGTGCTGCATGCAAGAAACACATCTAAACAAAGAGCAAGTCAACGTGTGCTGCATGCAAGAAACACATCTAAACAAAGAGCAAGTCAACGTGTGATGCATGCAAGAAACACATCTAAACAAAGAGCAAGTCAAGGTGTGCTGCATGCAAGAAACACATCTAAACAAAGAGCAAGTCAACGTGTGCTGCATGCAAGAAACACATCTAAACAAAGAGCAAGTCAATGTGTGCTGCATGCAAGAAACACATCTAAACAAAGAGCAAGTCATTGTGTGCTGCATGCAAGAAACACATCTAAACAAAGAGCAAGTCATTGTGTGCTGCATGCAAGAAACACATCTAAACAAAGAGCAAGTCATTGTGTGCTGCATGCAAGAAACACATCTAAACAAAGAGTAAGTCAATGTGTGCTGCATGCAAGAAACACATCTAAACAAAGAGCAAGTCAATGTGTGCTGCATGCAAGAAACACATCTAAACAAAGAGCAAGTCATTGTGTGCTGCATGCAAGAAACACATCTAAACAAAGACACAGTGTTCAACATTAGAGGATATCGGTGCTATCAGGTGGACTGAAAAGACAGACGAAAGGGTGGAATACTAACACTGGTGAGGAATAATATCAGTGCAAGCCAGATTGAATCATATACAGTTGGGGCAGAATTTCACCTGTTGAATTACTACTGCCCGAGTGACCAGACCCCTGGCACAGGATACAATCCCTAAAAAGATAAACTGATCGTGTGTGGTTATTTCACCAGCCATTCACAAAACTGGGCTACGATCAAATGGACAAAAGAGGAGAGGAATTAGAAAACTGGCAGGATGGCAATGGACTTATCCTGATCAATCAGCCAACCGACCTTCTATCCGAGGGCATGGCATACTACCTCCACATCAGACCTAGCACTCCATTCACCAGATATGAAGTTGAACATCACACGTGTTGTTGGAAAACAACTGGATGGCAGTGATCACAGGCCAGTTTTTCTAACTGTTGAAAATGAATATGTCAGGGAGAGCAGCAAACTACCAAAGGTGGAACTACAAAAAGGCAGATGTAGACATACTCCAAGCGAACGAAAGAAGAAGAAAAAAACGTATGGGTGGTGTTAGATAGGACACGAGCAACGGAAATCACTATCAAATATGACACGACTGAATTTTTTTTTTTTTTTTTTTTTTGCGTTTGCCTTATTTCTATATTCCCCAAGGTGGTGTGCGTTGCACTGTGGTTTTTATTTTGCGCCTGTTAGCCCAGTGCATCCGACTTCAGCATGCATTTTATGTAAAGGTCTGCTTCCTCCTGCATTTTCTAAGGGTTTGCTTCCCCGGGGTAATGGTCAGCGCTGTGATGGGAGTCGAACTCAGCACCTTGTGGTTGTGAGCTGTGTCACTTAACTGCCCACGCCGTCCCCTACTGAATATGAAATCCACAGAGGTAGACTTTTAACATCTGAAAAAGGGACTGTGAAATGAACTTTGGTACCTGGACCTCAATTCCAGAGAGGCAGAAAGTGCAGTTCAAGACCAAACTTGCAGGAAGTGTGTTGTTAATGGCCTATGCCCCAAAAGAAGTATTGGGCATCGATAATGATGATGAAGAAAGATTACTGTAGCAGAAAAAGTATTCTTTTTCTTCTTCATCTTCTGCATTCATTCTCAATCTCCCGCTACCAAAACCTGAACAGGGCTTTGCAAGTAGTATGATGTGGTCTGGAGAACGGAATGTGTTCTGTCGCTAGTTTACAGCTTGACTGCTTATTTTCAACTTTCGGTCCAACACATCGGTCTTCAGCAGCAGAAAAAAGTATTAACATAATACCTAATGGCCAGAGGCTGTACTAACACTAGTATAATATTGCAACTATACAAATAGCATTGGGAAGGAAGACTAATGTCTGGTCAGGCACAACAAACTGATCAGACATGTTAGTCAGGGTCAGGCATAATATACTGGTCAAAACCCTCACCTCGGCTTCCACGCAGCCCTTCCTGGAAACGGGCTGTTTTCATGACAGCCTGACTAACAAAGTGAGGGTGAGGGATCGACATGATCCCTGTAGTGGTGAGCGACACACAGATGAAGCTAAGCATAGCACAATCACCTAGAGGACCCATGTTCACCTTCATCAGCACGACAACCCACCACTTAACGTCCTTTTTAGGGCTCACAAAAGAGTAATCCCACTCACTGTGGGCATTCAACAACAACTAATAGCATTTCCACAAAAGCTAGAACTCCCAAATATGCTTTACTCACCTGCCACAGCCTTTCTGTGTGATGAATCAAGAGCCTGGTCTATTTCATCAAAGAGGTAGAAGGGAGCTGGATCACATTTCTGAATTGCAAAAATGAGAGTCAAGGCCACCAGAGACTTCTGACCCCCAGAGAGTTGTTGCATATCTCTCATTTCTGCCTTGTTGCCAGTGAATGATACCTAAAAGATGTCAAAGACAATTTAAATGCTCTACAAACTTTTAAAAAACCAATTTATATTTATAAATGTTACAATACAGATTCAAATGTTTTCAGAATTTAAACTTAAAGTTAAACTTTAGTTTGCATTAACAAATAAAAAATATGTGAGATATACTTAGCATTCATAATGGAACACATTGATAACAAACCAATAGATCAAGGTAGTTTGGACAAACAACATGCAACAACAGACTATATTATTGCACACATTTTAAAAAATCAAGCCCAAGGCAGCAGTGCAAAAGAATATGCTCACTTTCCACAGTGGTAGAGGAAAATTAAAGCAGCAAGATATAGCAGCAGGAACCTCTTTGGGTAAGACCTGGTAATCACCTGTCCTTGTGACATCTCAAAAAGAAAAGGATTTTGCTCTATAACAAGATAATATCCTGCCAAGATGGTTTTCAACCAAAAATGTATATAGCGCTGCTTGAAAAACATGCAAGTGATAATGACAAACTAACCTTGATACCCACACCTGTAAACTGTTCAACAAGTGGTATATCTGCCTCACCTCCCTGATACAAAGAACAAAGAAAACAGCTGTTGAAAGAATAGTTTGACATAAGTGCAGGCACATAAATAACAAATGTATTAAATACTTAATTGTTAGAGTTCAAGATGTTGAAGATGATGGACAATTAGTCTAAAATGTTCAATCCATTTAACCTTTACTGTACTAGGGGCGCGAGATTGCGACTCGTTCGTCCCGTGACACGGTAAAAATTCTATGCACGCTTTAGGGTCATCGCTTTATTATATATAAACTAACGAGTTAATGCCATAGAAACGGCTAACATACTGGTCTTTTGATTGTAGAGAGTTCCAACTTCCGCCATGTACGGTTAGATATATACAATGGCGTTTAAATAAAATTTGTTTTAGATTTTGGAAAAGATTTTCTTTAGTTTTTCGCTTTGATTTGAAGATTCCCCCATTATTGAGCAATTTTTTCCAATAGATTTTTTGTCTGAAGTAGATCTATTTAGTTTGTTTATGTGTCCAATTTTGTTTTCTTTCCTAACAAAGGGACGCCACTACCAATTGAGTCTATATGTTTGTGCTATTTTTCACCATTATCACCCTTGTATCTCAGAATCTAACATACACACAATAACAACAACACCAACAAGTTCTTTATTAACCTTACGCACTCCACATTATTTTTGAAAAAAATTTGACCTAATTAATTTTCTTAATTAGTCGCTGTGGTAGTCGTCTTTCAAAATTTGTAACTTTTATGTTTGTTTGTCAATAAATATGATTTTCTGGTGTGTAGATACACAATAGCATAACGAACATGTGGGTGTTATTGTTTTTGTTGTATGTTTGTTAGTTTTTGAGATTTAAAAAGATGAAGTTGAAAATTTATGAAAATCTCGGGAAAAATTTGGACTCGACCACTAGGCCTAGTCGCTTCGATAGAAAACCATGGAAACCACAACAACGTATCGATACTGTGTTTACAATATCGCCACAACTGTTAGTTTCCAATTCAAACGTAGTTCTTTCATTTAAACAAACAAAATAAACAGATCTACGCGATAAAAATCTTTCTCAACAACCTACTTCACCTTTCGCAAAAAGTCGGCTTGCTCCAAACGGCGTATACAAAATTAAAACTGTTCAAAAGCCATTTGTAATCGAACACACGATACTTTAACCGGCAAAATATCGTGTATATATGGAGGGCGTAGTCAGCAGTAAAAAATGGCTGTCAGGAGTGACTCCGTTCAACAAAAAAAAAATTTTTTCCGCACACCGTTTTTGCAGGCCGAGCTGGTTAGAAGGGATCGGACAAGGGCGTGCTTAAGGTTAATATATATCTCTAGACACACACAAATTTTAAAAATCAAGCAGTTGCAGGAAATAGAATTCATTTTGTAATCTGGTAAGCTAAAGGTTAATTATAAATCTAAATGAATAATTAAGTTTTTAGATGTCAATGGTTCCTAGCTATCCCTTTGTGTGAGTGGGTGTAGTTAAGTGTATTGTGTGGTGTCAATAGTTGAACCACTATTACTCTGTTCACTACTCACATAATTCTGACAAAAGCAAAATCACTTACATCTCCTTCTATCTCTCCCTTCTTCATCACAAGCACTCCATGACCTTGAGGAACTAGCTTCTTGAAGATCTCACTGAAGTATCGAGACACCTTTAAAAATTGTTACACAAATTTTAGCTGAAAACTTACTACTTACTAATGCAAATGATGGAAATGTTACAGCAAATAAAGCCATCACTTGACTAACAGATTTTACAATAATTTCAGAAATAATTTGCATTTATCTTAAATACCTCTCTATTAGAAAATGTAGGAAATAATGAAATGGGGACAACTCACAGTCAATATAACATATGAATTAAAAGTGGTTTTTTTAACAGATTTAAAAAAAAAGAGCTGCACAGACCTGTTTGAATGTCAACTGAATTGCCTCATATTTTCTATGATCTAAAGCATTCATCAAATCAATAATCGACTGAAAGAGAAAAGAACAAGCAAAAATATATTTTCAAGTCAGATACACAAATGCCCAAATAAACATTTCATCTTAGAAGGAAAGGCAGTAATTAAAATATGTGAATGACATTATTTCATCTGACAGACTAACTTCTTGTTGTTCGAATCTACTCGTGCTGAATTCATTCTTGAACAGATTACAGTGCCTCTTCTTACATCCTGAGGCATACTTGGAATGGTGGAGCAGAATCCTCGTAGCTTACTCCTAAGCTCATTACTATGGGGATTACAATGTTGTCCCCACCTCATTGTCAGGCTACTGTGACACAGGATGATGTGAGGTGGGGGTCTTGATCAGTATGTTTTATCTGACAATGATTACTTATTGCTCCCTTCAACTTTTGACCACGCTTCTTTTCAGACTAATGTTTGTTCAATTCCGTCTGCTTGCAACAAAAACTTCATCAGCCTTCCTTTTTTGGCCCAATAAGCAAATGGGACCACCCCTACAGTTGGCCTCTTTGCATGATGTTTGAGCCAAAGCATTTATGGGCTCCTGCAGCTGTGGTTTCTGTGACCTTTTCTTTAATGAAAGGCTAGGTTTATGTCCCAACCCTCATGAGTTGCCTTCTTAGACATGTTGGTAGTAAGGGAGCAGTAGTCCCAAGAGGTCAGTAAGGACTCAAAGAATCCACAAGGGAGTCAAACTGGTTTGTTTACAATTATGATGGTAAGAGTTATTTTGAAGTATTTGTTTTGATGTCTGCACGCTGACTGTTCTGTTTATTTATACCACCCTTGCACCTAGTTTTGTTAGTCTGTCTGATTTTTCATTGCCTGATATGTCTATTGGTCCTGGAATCCACTGGAGTGTGGTTTTAATGTTTTGTGTTGTTTGTATGTTTCTAGTGCTTGTAGCATTAATCTATCTCGAATCAGTGAAAACTACAATATCAGATGATTTTATTGTCCTGCTGGATCTGCTTGAGTATTACTTGAAAGGTGGTGTTTATTGTTGTGATTTCTGCTTGGTGGTTGTTACGTTATTGTCCACAAGGTTCACATAGTTCTAATGTAAGCACTAGAGGTAGGTCTCACCATTTTTCTAATGCTAAATTCTCATTCTATCTCTCCAGGTAACATTGATGACATTTCATTTTACACATTGCAATTTTCTTCTCGCGTGCCTTGGATAAAGATCAAGTTTGATATTGGTAGCAAAGATAGTCTGTCACCACTGAATAGTAACAGTATGAAACAAGGCAATCGATAGCTTCGCCTACCTAGACAGTACCCTCACCAGAGAAGCAGATATTGACTCTGAGACAAGCAACAGGATTGCAAAGGCAAACTAAAGTGTTTAGGAGGCCATAAACAAATGTGTGGAACTGACAAGGTATCAGTGTATGAAGACAAAAGTGTATCATGGTGTAATGTTAACTACTCTCTCATTGCCTGCCTGCAAAACTTGTATAGTGTACAGCAGACATGCCAGATAGTTAAATCATTTCCACATGAGCTGTCTGCGCAGGCTACTCGCAATCAGGTGGCAGGACAAAGTACCTAATTCTGAAATTCTTAACAAATCAAACATGTTGAGCATCCATACACTTCTGCAAAAAGCCCAGATAAGAAGAACGGGACATGTTGTTCACATACCCGATGATTGTCTTCCCAAGCAGCTGTTATACGGTGAGCTCAGAATAGGCAAACATTCATCAGGACAGAGAAATATTACAAAAACTCATTAAAAATGTATCTGAAAAGATTCAACATTGATGTCACCTCCTGGGAGATGCTTGCACAGAATCATTCCATAAGGTTTGCTTGAATCATTCTGTCTGGCATACAAAGTGCTCAGATAGCAGAGCTAAACATCCTCACTGGGGCTCAGAGAAAGCAAGCAGCCGATAGAACAGAATGCACAACAACCCGACAGCAGTGTCTGCCATGCCAGGATTGGACTGAACAGTCATATCAGATTACATCTCACAGCACAAGTCTGATGCTGTTGCCATCTTTGCTTGCGATGGACAACTATTATAATTATGAGACGACTTGTTCCTCAGAGGCGGTTACGCTGCTGCGGGTCCGAACTTCACTTCCATTGTCTTCTGTCTTGGGCCAACTATTATAATGACAAATATATTTCCTGATATTAGAGACGTGCAGTAATAGAAAGCTCAAGTGGCATACAGTTCCCAAACTAATGCTGTTTATGATGAAACTAATTTTAGTCAGCAATACCTGTTGTGCTCTGTCTAGCTCTTCTTTTCTTTTCATCAACTTTTCCTTCTGGTCTGAAAAATTTACAAACTGGTCCAGGGCTTTCTTATTAACGTGACTGTAGCGTTTTAGCTGTTGGTTGCAGCTTTCTAGTTTCTTGAATAACTGTAAAGTGGCAGAAAAACAAAATCATCAGATCAGTCGATGAATAAATACTATCTAACAATCATACCCACCCAGATAGAAAGTGTTCATGGAAGCATGAAATATGTTTTTTCTTCTTCGCTCTCAATTTCCCGCTACCAAGCCTTAAAAAAGGATTTTGCAAGTAGCAGGATGTTGTCTGGAGAACAGAATTTGTTGTGTTGCTAGTTTACATCTTTACTGCGATATTTGCACCTTTTGGTCTGACACATCTGACTTCAGCAGATATTTTTGAGTTAGCCTTCATTCTTCAATCCCTTCTCCTTAGCAAGTCTGCTCTGTTGCAGCCCACTATCCAGGAAATTCGCATGAGATGTAGAAGGGTCTTGGCAGCTCTGGTTTGCTGGCCCTGACGCTAGCAGTCAGCTATGGGTCGCTGACCCAAGTACAATTCTCTTTAGTCACCTTATATGACATGCTGATTTTATTCTTGTTATTCCAGACACAGCTCAAAGAAGGTTACTGCCAACTAAACAGCCACCATGTAGTACAACAAATGCTCATATGTAAAGGAAGTGTGGAATGTACTGACCTGTTTTAAGGTCATATTCTGGTATTTTTCAAAGGCATCAGAAGGCAATGATCCAAGCTCTCTTATCTTCTTCATGCATTCTTCTTTCTGAAATGAAGATTTGTGTATACCTATAAAACAATGTATAATCATAGAACAAGTGGATTCTTAAGCCTGTTTACCTTTTACATCTCAAAACTGCCATCATTGTAGTGCTACTTAGTCATTCAGGGTGCTTCTATACTCATGTCCACTGCCATTATATGAATGATTTTCGTTATATGAACAGAACTCAGATATGCAGGCAGGTGACACAGTTGTTCTCTCAAAGAACGCTGCAGGACTGGAACGGATCATCCTGTCTGTAAAACAACACAGTGAAGACTGAAATCTATACCTGAAAATTGGTAAAACCAAAATAATGAGCATAGACAAGACAAAGACCAAACCTCAAGTTATTCTAGAACAGCAGAACATTGAAAAAGCCACAAGTATTGAGTACCTCAGCTCAATTATAAGTAACAATGGAGATTGCCTGAAGAATGTCAGATGAAGAATGGCTATGGCAATGGAGAGGTTAAATAACATGAGAAAATTATGGCAGAACTTTAATAAACTGACGAACATAAAATTCCAGCGAATTTTCATTTTCCCGGTGGTAAAACGTGGACTACCCCACAAATACTTAAGAAAAGGATTGAAACTTTTAAACTAAAATGCTACAGAAGAGTGCTCAAAATGCCATGAATAGCAAAAAGGAAAAATGAAGATATCCTAAATGAACTGGAAATTGAGGAAAATTGGTTACTAAACAATATCTTGGCCACATCAAACGCCAAAATTACCTGGAGAGAATGATATTGGAGTGTATGGTGCCTGGAAAGCAGGGCAGAGGCAGACTGAGGAGAAGATGGACACAAGACATCACGGAGATCTTGAAGATGACAGTCACAAAGGCGAGAGTTCTGGCTAGGAATCGAGAGTCTTACAGATCGGCTGTTGTGAGAGTGACGTTCTGCAAAGAACATGCTACATAATGATGATGAAATGCTTCTAGTTTTAACTATTTTTTTAAATTAATCGAAAATCAAATCTTTTCCAAATTATTATGGTTTCCAACAAATGGTATTTTTGTTTCAACAGCTAAGAGATACTTTTTTACAGGTAGTCAATACAAACAATGGCAATACTCCTGAATTAGATGTGGATATGGAGTAAAGATGCAGTAGTGTAAGAAATAACAACAGCCAGAGACTCATGTCTGGCTGCTGGCATCAAGGTCAGTGAACCATAGCTGACCATCTGGCCAAAGGGTAGGAATCAGTTGAAAGGAAAACCTGGTACACAAAAAAGCCCACTGAAATCAGATGTGTCAGGCTGAAAGGTGCAGATACCACAGCTCACTGTTGGTTGGTTATTGATCCAGCGGCATGTGGACTTCTGCCCTTTGACCCAATGCCATATAGTGGTATCTGCAAGTGTTTGTGAGCTGTTGTTTAATCCTGTATAAAGTGTTTCATTTGTCTGGCCTAGAAGGAAAAAGCTCTTTCCTAACACCAGCTAGAGCTGAACATTCAAAAAGATGGTACTAAGTTTCATATGTGTGTACAGTCAGCATTCTGGAGTATGCTCTGGTTGGATTCTGTTCAAGTATCTATTAACCTTTAGCACGCTAATGTTAGAAGAAAACCACCCTTCCTGGCCAACAAAAACGGTGTGCGGAAAATTTTATTTTTTTTGTGAACGGAGTCACTCCCGACAGCCATTTTTTACTGAGTACGTCCTCCATATATACACGATATTTTGCCGGTTAAAGTATCGTATGTTCGATTACAAATGGCTTTTGAACAGTTTTAATTTTGTATACGCCGCATGGAGCAAGCCGACTTTTGCGAAAGGGGAAGTAAGTTGTTGGGAAAGATCTTTATCGAGTAGATCTGTTTATTTTGTTTGTTTAAATGAAAGAACTACGTTTGAATTGGAAACTAACAGTTGTGGCGATATTGTAAACACAGTATCGATACGTTGTTGTGGTTTCCATGGTTTTCTATCGGAGCGACTAGGCCTAGTGGCTGAGTCCAAATTTTTCCCGAGATTTTCATAAATTTTCATCTTTTTGAATCTCAAAAACTAACAAACACACAACAAAAACTATAACACCCACATGTTCGTTATGCTATTGTGTATCTACACGCCAGAAAATCATATTTATTGACAAACAAACATAAAAGTTACAAATTTTGTAAGACGACTACCATAGCGACTAATTAAGAAAATTAATTAGGTCACAAAAGACACATTTTTTTCAAAAATATATTGGAGTGCTAAAGGTTAAGTTCTTTGTCTGTTAACTACTACACATCTTTTTCAGTATGAATGCTGCAGAAGAAGATGTGGATATTTAACTTTCAGCTTGTATTGCTTGGCGCTGGCAGCTTAAAAATGACAGCCTGTCTCGACCAAAATGGACCTCTGAAACATGTGTTTCGGAATTTAGTTTGCCGAATTTCTTTTTTTTTTTTTTTTACGGCTCTACACAATGGTCCACTCATGTGCATTTGATGTTTAACTATGATTATTTCTAGTAGGTCGATTACAAATCGTGATATGAGATTTGAAAGTCTACCCATTTATTTCAACAACAATTGGGCTTCAAGACCGTAGAAATGATTTATTATTTAATCAGTCCAATTACTGGATTACTGGTGGATATTCAACACACGCCCGATTCAGACTTTGACTGGGACTCATAATACAAAAAGTAGGTATATAGGAATTGATTGAAATGTCAGCGAAATACACGACGGGGTAAGTATGAACAAAAATGTTTCTCTCCAATTTCCACCTTCGCATTAATGTTATTTAACGCTACATACTAATATTTTACCTTTATTATGAATACTTTATGCCATAGATAGTTTAATTATGTGTCTCACGATATTTAGATCGTCATTTTGACTCAATCTGTTCAATAATAATACATTTTAATTTGAATAAAACTTTGACGCACAGAATTCTGGCAGCTTCCCTCAGAATCAAAAACACAAATCGGCAATATTATCTCAGAAAGATCACTCTCCCTACATTCACTGTTGGGTTTGTTGCTGATCCATATGCTGTTTGGGCAGTATTTCTTTATTCATTTTTACACTTATGACTCTTCTTTCTGTTTCTGTCAAGCTGTTTTTTTTTCTCTCACAATGTCAAGAATGTTTTGATCACCTCTGTGCAAGCACTGCTTTATCCAGGTGGGAAGCATGTGTTTAGAGTTCATGTGCTTTGTATATGCTGTGTCATAACTGGGATCTGTTCTCAACTTTGTTTTTATCAACAAAGTTGTTCCACTTGAGTCTTCCCCTTCCAAGCCCATCTATTCTCTGGTACATTGGGTGGTCTTTCAACCTTCTGAATTGTAGTGCTGACCAAACAAGGCCAACTGCTGTGCTGGCACCATGCTCCTGCTGTAGTGACAAGGAATGATGATCATCATATACTCCAAGAAATACTAAAGCACAGTTTGACTGTCATTAAAATAAGTAATGCCAAAAAAACCCACATGAATGGTATCCAGATTTAAAAGAATAGGGAAACTATAACCTTTAAAGCGTGCCACAAAAGGTGACTGAAAAGGATTATGCATGTGGTTAGCAAACTCATCATGTCAAATTAATGGTTATGAAACCGCTACTTCAATTATTTAGATAAAGACTCGTAATGGGACCAGCTGTACTTGGATCAAAAAGGTGAATCAATCAATGCCAAAAATAAATAGAAAAGTGTGTATCACTCATTTCAGAACTATGGATACAGATTCAGAAAATGTCCAAAATATTCTTGAAGGTTCCAGGAATAACGACGAAAAGTGAGCAGTCTGCAACAGAACAAAAAATCCACGTTCTAAATGAGCTCAAGAGACAGTACCCTAGCAACACCTGGACACATGGATTAGCCACTGAAAGCACAAAAAAAAAGGGGAGGCCAGCGGAATCTACATTACACGCTCCAACGGTAGCATAGAAAACCACTCCTAACAGCAGGAGAGACCTGTATTAATTTCAGAGCTGAAGCAACAGCAGTACATGCAGCAACTCAGATACTTATCACTCAAAACATAACTACAAGGAAAACAGTCATTCTAACAGACTTCAGGAGCGTACTGCAGGCCATCTCAAACATCAAACAAGATAGACTCTCACATGAAATATAATATAAATCAGGTTGCTGTCCCAAAAAAAAACAGATCTAATCCTATAGCAGATTCCCGCCGACGATGGGATTCTTGGAAACGAGATGGCAGACGAGCTTGCAAAAGCCGAAAGTGGTGGTATACAGACTCATCATACACAGAACTATAAAGATTCAGAGACACTCATAAAATGATCCATGAGGACAGAATGGAGAGACCAGCACAAAGAATACAAGCCAGAAGTTAACAGTATAGACAAATTTGGCAGAGATGGGCAAAGATCTTCAGACTCAGAACAGGACATTGCAAACTCAAGGCCCACTTCCAGAAAATGGGTATTAGAGACACCACTACGTGTGATTGTGGAGCTCCCAAGAGACACCACTACGTGTGATTGTGGAGCTCCCAAGAGACACAACCACGTGTGATTGTGGAGATCCCAAGAGACACCACTACGTGTGATTGTGGAGCTCCCAAGAGACACCACCACGTGTGATTGTGGAGCTCCCAAGAGACACCACCACGTGTGATTGTGGAGCTCCCAAGAGACACCACTACGTGTGATTGTGGAGCTCCCAAGAGACACCACTACGTGTGATTGTGGAGCTCCCAAGAGACACCACTACGTGTGATTGTGGAGCTCCCAAGAGACACCACTACGTGTGATTGTGGAGCTCCCAAGAGACACCACTACGTGTGATTGTGGAGCTCCCAAGAGACACCACCACGTGTGATTGTGGAGCTCCCAAGAGACACCACTACGTGTGATTGTGGAGCTCCCAAGAGACACCACCACGTGTGATTGTGGAGCTCCCAAGAGACACCACTTCGTGTGATTGTGGAGCTCCCAAGAGACACCACTACGTGTGATTGTGGAGCTCCCAAGCAACCACTAGAACATATCCTGCAGGACTGCCCCACTTATGCAGACCAAAGAGAGGCAGTCTGGTCCAAGGGAACGAGAAGCCACAGGGCCCCGGTGAAAACTTGAAACGCAGTCTCCTTCGTGAACCTCACTGGGCTAGAGGCATGGCATCAGTTGATCGAAGAAAAAGAATGCCAAAAAATACAACAAATGAACAGTTGATGAAAGATTCTTACACTTCTTACACTCCAATTACAAATTTATTTGCCAGCTTTCTAGTCTACCAACAACAAAGTCAAACATATCAGGGATAAAAACACAAACCTTTTTAATAAGTAAGCTTTGTTTCTGTGAGATCTTGTCCAGCTCTTTTGCATCTTCACCTATCTTCTCCTGGAAATCCCGCTCCTTGCCCTGGAAATGTTCAATTATTAAAAATAGATCTATCTGTAACAAAGGCCTAAGGATCTTTATAACCTGTCATAAATGAAGAAAGTGTATCCATCCATAAATGTTCACTAGTGTATGACTTGATTTAGCTGCTTCTCTTCTACCATGAGATGTACAGGTTTTTTTTTCTTGTTCTTGTGGTACATAGTTTCTACAGGATGGGGAAGTCAGTCCATGCTTCTTTGCAAGTATATGCAACATAATTCCACCAAAATAATTGCATCTCTACAACATTTTGATTTCTCTAAATGTTGTGTGTGGTAGGTTATGCAGGTCAATCAAAGCACACATTACTGTAGTGGATGAAGTGATGAAACTTCATTACTAGGTCTTCAACCTTATGATGAGGGGTGACTTGTTCCCTTCATCTTTCCTATTTCAAATCATTGTTAGGTTCCCATTTGTACAACTGAATAAACTGCAGCATGCCATTACCACATTACCAAGTCATGAAACTGTTACCTTTATTACAAGATCTCTTCCAATCTACCAGTGTTGGGCTACATGTTCTGGTAACATCTGTTTACAGAATAATTTATAATTTAATTATTTATATAGCTGAATTGCCAATTCAGAAACACATCTCTAGACCAACCTTTAAATCTGTAAAGAGAAGCTGGGAAGAAAGCAATGACCATTAGAAGTTCAAAAACAAAAACCATGGGGATCTCGAGAAAAAAGACATTATATCTCTACGGCAGTTCAAATACCTTGAAGATGTAATAGACTTGAACAGAGACATCAAAGAAGAGTTGGCAACTCAAAGAGCAGCAACTGATAAGACTTTTTCATGCCATAAATAGAGGATTCCTCAGTAAAAGAGATATAGGTGGGATCAGGACAATGAGCAGCGCATGAGCGTCAGAGATCTATAGCTTACTGCTAGCATCAGACCAGCGAACCATAGTTGCCAAGACCATCCTTCTACACCTCCACGCGGTGATCCTGGATAACAGGCTGCAACAGAGCAGACTAGCTAAGGAGAAGGGATCGAAGAAGGAAGACTAACTCGGTACTCAAAAAATGCCTGCTGCCGATGATGGATGTGTCGGACCGAAAAGTGCAAATATCGCAGTCAAGCTGTAAACTATGACACAACGCATTCCGCTCTCCGGATTACATCCTGCTACTTGCAATGCCCTGTTCGGAGCTTGGTAGCAGGAGATTTAGAACAAACACAGAAGAAGAAGAAGAGAAATAGGTAAGAAAAGAAAGATGAACATATAACGTTCCAATTATGTACCAGTTTTGAATAACAGATTTAAATGGGAAACCGAACATACTGGCTACACAAAAAACGATGCCTATTACCAGTTGAACAGAAGAGAGCAGGTCGTGGTCTTCAGACTTTGCACTGGCCACAATAGACTGAGGTACCACCTATTCAACAAATTGAAGATAGGTGGCACTGACGAATGCCCGTGTGGTACCGGAAAAATGACCGCTGAACATTTGCTGCAAAACTGCCCGACATACGAGGATCAGAGAGAGCAGATGTGGCCATCACCAGTGGCAACACTAGACAAGCTCTATGGCAGTGTTGACAGCGTCAGGATGACCGCTGCCTTCTTCGAAAAAATAATGGTTACTGTCTGACTGCGTACGATGAAGAAGAATAACACATTTGACCCAGGGACAATAATACATACAACCCTGAGAAGTTTCTGAAATTAGTTCTCTAAGAAGGGTGGTCCAAGGAACAAGATCTGCAATCCAACAATAGGTCATAATCTCAAAACCCATCATTTGCAGACTCGAGTGGAGCAATCTCAACCACGGTGGTTTGGCCATGATTGCAGAATGAAAGATGATCAGCTACCACAAGTCACAGGAAGCAAAGAGTCAAGTATCTAGACCTCCAGGATGGCCTAAAGTCTGCTGAGATGACAGGCTATAAGAGATGGAGGACTAGAATGGAACCAGGCCAAGAGTAAGACAGCAGATAGAATAATCTGGAGCTCTTTCTAGATAACCTTTATAGCCCAAGGTAGAAGAGGAGTCACTAAGTAAGATTATGTATAGAGGTCTTTGGTCATTAGTCTCGACAGACTCTAATCTGTCCAACTGTAAATGTGCTCAACTTAGAGAAGGCAAAACAGCAGATCAGTCCAGTTGCAATAGAACCTGAGGGTCAGTCCAGCTATAATAGAGAGTGTTAGTCCAAGTCCAGCTACAATAGAACCTGAGGGTCAGTCCAGCTATAATAGACAATGTTAGTCTGTCCAGCTACAATAGAACCTGAGGGTCAGTCCAGCTATAATAGAGAGTGTTATTCCAAGTCCAACTACAATAGAACCTGAGGGTCAGTCCAGCTATAATAGAGAGTGTTAGTCCGTCCAGCTACAATAGAGAGTGTTAGTCCAAGTCCAGCTACAATAGAACCTGAGGGTCAGTCCAGCTATAATAGAGAATGTTAGTCCGTCCAGCTACAATAGAACCTGAGGGTCAGTCCAAGTCCAGCTACAATAGAACCTGAGGGTCAGTCCAGCTATAATAGAGAGTGTTAGTCCAAGAAAAGCTACAATAGAACCTGAGGGTCAGTCCAGCTATAGTAGAGAGTGTTAGTCCGTCCAGCTACAATAGAGAGTGTTAGTCCAAGTCCAACTGCAATAGAAGCTGAGGGTCAGTCCAGCTATAATAGAGAGTGTGTCAGCCCAGATACAAGAGCTGAAAGTCAGTCCAGCTACAAAAGAACCTGTTTGTCAGTCCAGCCACAATAACCGAAAGACAGCCCAGCTACAAAAGAACATGTTTGTCAGTCCAGCCACAATAACTGAAAGACAATCCAGCAACAATAGAACTTGATGCTGATGGTCAGTCCAGCTACAAGAGCTGAAAGTCAGTCCAGCTACAATAGAACCTGATAGTCAGTCCAGCTACAATAGAACATGATGGTCAGTCCAGCTACAAGAGCTGAAAGTCAGTCCAGCTACAATAGAACATGATGGTCAGTCCAGCTACAATAGAAGCTGAGGGTAAGTCCATCTAGAAAAGAATCTCAGAGTCAGTCTAGCTACTATAGAGCTGAGGGTCAGTTCAGCTACATTAGAATCTTACAGCGAGTCTAGCTAAAATAAAAGCTGAGATCTAGTACAATGAAACCTCTAATACTTCATTGCCGACAGTAGATTTGCTCATGGATTATTTTATATTTTGTTAAAAAATGTATTAAAATGTTATAATAACTAAAAGAAATAATGAATAACAGCAATAGTTACCCTCCAAAATTCTAACTGTGTCTGTAACTGTTTCTGCTCCTTGTTGAGTCTTTCAATGCTTGCATCTGTTTCTGAAATAACAAATTGCACAAAGAATTATTAAACTGTACTCTTGCATATCTCAACTACTTCATTAAGTAGTCATTTTACTCACAGGATTTTTTCTTCTTGTTAAGCAGAAACAATCATGGAACTTGTTCAAATCTTTCAGCCTCCTGTAGAGTACAAATATATACCAAGTCCTTCTGTCTTATGTATTCTATTACAGATTTAGGATTATTCAGTTATGTTAACACAACGCATTATTGAGACACAAAAGGGAAGCAAAAAACAGTAAAATTGTAACCAGCTAGGATGATCATAAGAGATGACTTAGGAGTATTGCGAATGGAGTCAGCTGCCTCAATTTGTAGAAACTATAAACCATAAGAGAAAAAATATATCTAAATACCATTGTAGAGGAAGAGTGTTTTTTTTTTTTTTTTTAAAGTATCCCATAGCATTACTGCCGTAGGGGTGTGAGGTGTTAGCGATCTCACATTTCAAAGGCTCGGCTATATGAGGGCGGTAGCCATCTCCTCTCCCTCGCCGCTTTTACTTCCCGGACTGAACCGGTACCCATTTAAGGCTGGGTCGACCCGGGAGCCATTGCGGTCTGAAAAAAACATTACCGCCTCAACTGGGGAATGAACCCAGGACCACTCAGATGCGAAGCCAGCGCGCTAACCACTGCGCTACGCGGCTCCACCAGAGTGGCTAAGTCAAGATATCTACACTACACCGAAGAGGAGGAAAGGCTAAATGTAAGATATCTACACTCTACTGTAGAGGAAGAATGGCTAATTGAAAGATATCTACACTCCATTGAAGAGGAAGAACGGCTAAATGAAAGATATCTACACTCCATCGAAGAATGGCTAAGTGTAAGATATCTACACTCTATTGTCCGCATGAGTAAGCTCTGATGGCCTCTCCCATGACCTATCAGAACTAACAGTATGTTACAATTTAACTTAGTAGATGAGGTACTATATAATGAGGATTTTATTCTTAAAACATTACCAGTAACCCATCTATACAAATGAGTCTCCTATTGGACAATATGCATGCACCCTCTGTGGTTAGGAAGGAACCAGCACTGTGCTGAACAGACCAGGGCAAAGAGAACCTACATTCGCCGCACCATGACAGTCGAGGCAAATCGTATAGGCCCAGTGACTAAGGATGTGACGATCCAATTGTCTAGAACTTTTGGTTTCAGGTCTAGAGCCTAGGAGAACTCGGCCTAACAAGTGGACAATTGGTGGCGAGGAATGAGCGCAGTGAACCCTACCGTGGCCTTGGTACCTTGGAGCATTGCTAATGCACCCTCTCAATTACTTAATGTTGGGACAGTACATTTCTGGCTTCTGCCTGGGATGGGAAGAAAATCCAGACTCACCAGCCGGACAATGCCAAAATATCAGAAGTACAAAATTTTAAAATTTAACAAACAAGCTCGGACGACGCCTCGGTCATCAAGGTCCGCGCCTGGCAGTGGGTGACCAGGCTGCAATAGGTGGAAAATGGACTACGGGAAACAAAACATAAACATACTGAAATGAGAAAACTTAGGAGGAAGCACGTGCAGAAACAAAATAACAAGCTTTCATTTAATGTTCTACAGTTCAATATTTGTGGCCTGAGAAATAAGAAGCTTGCCAAGGTTTTGGACAGGGTTCATGTGGCTCTCCTGCAAGAAACTCTACGCAAGGACATTGACCTGAACTTGACAGGATACACTAGCTATGCCTGTGAGTGCACTAACTGCCGTGGCATAGTTACCTACATCCAAAATTACAGCGCATTCCAAATACAGAAAATCACTATCTGGCACACTGGATCAAAATACATTATATACAACATATGCAGCCCCATACAGACGACCTGCCTGATCTGCATGAAACACAATGTATTAAAACACTCCTTGCAAGTGACTTCAATGGACACTCGCCCCATTAGGGTTACACTGACCACAACTCTACAGGAAAATCGATCTAAGAGCTCTGCAGAATGCAGATTCTACCCCAACACTGCTGCACAAGCCCATCTCTCTCTCAGTCGACCTGACTTAACGATCTGTTCATCTCATTTTATAAACTCCTGCAACCTGCAGGTTCTTGATGACACTGGAAGTGATCACAAACCACTCCTTACAACCATAAGAACACCATCAAGAGCATACTTTAAACAGAAAACGCGCTTGAACTTTAAAAAAGCGATCTGGCAGTTATTTCAAGAAACATCAGAGCATATTCTTATAAACACAACCAACAGTGTTGAAATGCTCAACGAAGAGATTACAAAGGCAATCTTGGAAGCAGCATCACAGTGCATCCCAAGGGGCTGTCGTAAATAATATAGACCATTCTGGAATAGAGAAATACAGAGTGCTATACATGATAGAAAGAATGCAAGAACAGCCCTTGAATCAATGCCATCACTAGAAGCAAAGATGCAGTACAACAAAGCATGTGCCAAAGTAAAGCTGACAGTCAAGAAAGCAAAATTTGAAAAAAGGGGCTGAGACATGCTCCAAATTAGATCTCAGACATTTATGGAAATAGAGCCTGGTTATTGGTCGACAGTCTGTCCGTGCAAACAGGAGAGTGAACCCGAAGCCAGTGATAGATGGAGAGAAAACAATCACGTTATTTATTTTGATTGGTCCACATCGGCTGAAGTTTCTGTGGTTTGAAATTTCAACAGAATGGGGTAGCTGGTCCCTTGTCAAATCTTCCTTAGTCACATCTTACATCATGAAAGATACTGACTAAAGATCTCACACAGATGAATGTCCATGTGGAACAGGGAGCCAGAATACTGAACACATTCTACAGGAATACCCACCAGAGGGTGTGGAGCTAAGACAAAAGCTGTGGAACACCCACTCTGACCAGAAGAAGACTACAGACTTCATCATGGCGACTGGCCTGCAGATATAGTATGACTAAAGATCCTGAGCACAAAGACATCATGCGAGGCAGGTTCCAGTGTTATTATTAGTACACATACGTGCTCAAGTGATACCGTGGACGAACAAAACCATTTTTCCCATTGCTGAGTGGGTGTATGTGCGTGGTGTTTGTATTTATGAGACTAAGAAATAAAAAATACTCTCATTGGCAATCACCATACAGTGTGCAGACTTTCATTTTCATTTTCATCCCTAACTGGATCTGAACCTGTGCCCTAAGATTAATTGGAATACATGAAATCCTGGTATTCAAACATGCAGGTTATGTCTGTTGCCAGGAAGCTGAAGGCTATCAGTAAATTGTTCTTTATTTTGCAATGTTTACTTTGTTTGGCTTACTAGGCCTTGGGGAGGGTAAATTGTGTGTTGGGAAGGAATTTCATTACTTTTTAGAATTTTGCCGTACAGTGACTAACAGCCTACTCTTATTGATTTTCAACTGCCAAGAGTTCTTTTCTATGTGCCCAGATTGCACACAGGATCTCTATGTTTTTTCATCAGCCTCTAATATGACGAGACACTGATCTCACCTGCATTGACACTGGGGGACTCATGAAACTTGCAGGATTCTTCTTCTTCTTCGTACGCAGTCAGACAGTAACCATAATTTTTTCGAAAAAAGCGGCGGTCATCCTGAGGCTGTCGCCACTGCCATAGAGCTTGTCTTGCAGTTCCACTGGTGATGGCCACATCTGCTCTCTCTGATCCTCGTATGTCGGGCAGTTCTGCAGCAGATGTTCAGCGGTCATTTTACCAGTACCGCACGGGCATTCGTCGGTACACCCTATCTTCAATTTGTTGAATAGGTGGTACCTCAGTCTATTGTGGCCAGTGCGAAGTCTGAAGACAACGACCTGCTCTCTTCGGTTCAACTGGTAATAGGCATCGTTTTTGGTGTAACCAGTATGTTCGGTTTCCCATTTGGTCATGTATCTGACTTTGATAAGCCGTTTTGACTCTTCGTACGTCATACTAGTATCTGTTTGTGGTAGTCTTGCACCTTCTTTTGCCAGTCTGTCTGATTCCTCGTTGCCTTGGATGTTGCAGTGTGATGGGACCCACTGTACCACTACCCTTTTTGGTGCGGACTGCTGGCACAGTTTGCAGAGTGCTGCTCTTAAGTCATTAAGCTCAGTGTTTTTCTGGCTTTTTAGCGCTGTGACTACGGCGAGAGCATCTGTAAGCAGGACTATATGGCTTTCATTTTCACTGTGTGTCACCATTTCTTCCACTGCCGCCCTCAGTGCCTCTGCCTACGCTCTGAAATTGCTTGTGTACTTACCAGTAGCGAGTGACAGTGTTATTTTTCTGCCATTTGGTAGGTTCAGGAATGCTCCTGCCCCTCCGTTCTGTGTGGTGTTTGTTACAGAACCGTCGGTGTATGCATGGGTCCAGTCCATGCTTGGGTAGCTTTTCGTTATGAAGCTTAGGGTAGTATCTCTCCTTTCTTTTTCAGTCTGGCAGTTTTTGTTTGCAATACCTGGTATATTTTCTACCACCTCTGGAAATATATCCTGCCTCCAGGTAGGTTTTCGTACAGTAGTGATGGGTTTTGGTGTTGTTTGTGCGTTTATGGGATCTTCGTGCATCTTTGCTTTGGCTATTTCTGCAAAGTTTCTCCGCTTTAGTTTCCCATTTCCCAAATTGTTTAGTCTCTGGTGCATTAGATGGTCGGTCAGTCTTCGGAGTTTCTCTGACTGCAGCTGGGCTCTGCAGTCTCTTCTATCGGTCATGGATTGCAGTTTTGTAATCTTTTCAAGTTCTACAATTGGCGTTTACTTCATGCCACCTGTTTTAATTCTCATGGCTTGGTTTTGAAGTTTGCTAACTTTATCGAAGTTCGCAGGATTCAAAACCCAACCGTTTCGTGCTTTCATCTCTTGAGAGGCAAGCACCTTTACATCGCAGTTATAGTGACCCATAGAAAACATATATCCTAACCACTCCACTGTTAGCAGTAACAAATAATACTAGGAAATAATTCTGCACTCAAAAATAGCAATCAAGGTTCAGACTTCTACTTAATTGTATACGCACCTACAGTGCTTGTTTCCAGATCAGCCATACGCTTATCAACCTCCGTCTTGTCCACTTTGAAAGTACTAAGCCTTTTGTCCTGCTCTTCTAGGCTAACCTCTCTAAGCTCTTGTTGCAACCTCTCTCGTTTTTTGGTCAAGTTGTTATTTAACACATTTTCCAGCTTGTTCTTCTCTGTCTCAAGCTGCAAATAAAAGGTGTGTATTAATGTATGTTTGATTTTATACCTAATATTCAGATTCGACGTCTGTGTATCGAGGGTGTCTCTGACACTCTCGGGAAGTTACACCTTTAGACAGCACAAGCACCTGACGATAACAAGAAATCTACACATCGCACCTCTCTGCAATGCATCATTGCAAGAGCAGGACAATAGTAGAAGAATATTCAGAATCAAATGTTCATACAGAAAAACTAGATGCAAAGCATAAAGTATAGTTGTTTTACATTACTCATGTCCCGAGTAGTCTGTCGGGATCTTGTGTATGGCAAGGACAAGAAGAGCACCACTGTCCCACAGAGAACATGTCGTAAGAGGTGACTGTGTGACATGACATAACACCGGCCATGGTTAGGTGGTTTGTTAAGATCAGCATAGATGCCGCCTAACAGACTGCAGGTCTACTTTGCTCTAGTGTTTGAGTCTATTAAGATGGACTCGCACATCAGTAACCACCCTCCGCGGCACTTGTCCTAACGCAGTGGAGTAATAAGCTGCTCGAGCATAGCCAAATTAGCAGGATATCCTCCCGGCTACATCCAGCTCACGTCTGAGCTGGGGCCTGTACAAGTGCAACCTCCCCTGTAGAAGTACAGGTCAACTAAGACTACTCGTGTAATTTCAAACCATGTCATCTAATGCATCTTACAAGGCCGAAGATCTACAGGAACCACCTGTATTGCCGTTTATTGAGTAACACTGATCACCTACATACACCCGGAGCACATTGAAGTCAATTGTTAGGACTAGAATAGAATCAGGTGAAGAATACAACAACAACCAACATTACACCCCCCCCCCCCCCCCCCCCCCCCCCATATTTGAGCATAGAGTAATCACTGCAACTGGCCTCCTTACAGGCGGCTTGTAACAAAACACTTGTAATTGTGTTTTCTGTAGTAATTTTATGAAACTATTAGCCACAAGTCGATACTGAGTGCACTTACTGGGAAGGTAAGATTATCACCACTGCACATCCATGCAAGTCAGAGAAGAAACAACATAACAGTTGTGCATGGGGTTAGCAAACCAAACAATTTCTACAGAAACTACCTCTGTAAAAGCATGCAGTGTTTTGATACAGGCTTTTTAAATAGACCAGCATGGTGGTGGCCTTATACTCCATCTGGAGTGAAAAAAGGGACAAAAAGGGTAATAAAGCTACTAGCCCCATGCACAACCTACTTATGTCGCCTTTCAGGACTTTCTTCAAAAGTTGCAGCAGTTATATTATTTCCACTATGGCTGCTACTTACATGCTGCAGTAACATGCACTTCATTTAGTCACTCCTCCTCTATCTAGGGGCTGTAGGGGTCTTTGTATATACTTGCTACTGGGTGTACAGACAAACAGGTGATTGGTCTGTTGTGCCTTTGCATGATGGAGGTGCAGTATCCTTTCGGCCTTCATGCAGATCTGTTGTGCCTTTGCATAGTGGAGGAGGGAACCGTATCGTTTCGGCCTTCATGCAAGCCACTGTTGGGCAGGAATTTCATTACCTTCAGAATGTTTGCTTGGACAGCGGTTAACAGCCTGTTATTTCTGATTTTCCACTGCCAAGGGTTCTTTGTACAGCGTGTATATGGGACCTCTGAGTTTATCATCCATCTCTGATATGACTAAACGCCGGTCTTATGTCCCATGTCATCAGTGACACTTGAAGCTTGCAGGATTTGAACATCTCACTTTTTCACTCGACTTTTGAGAGCTGAATTCAGTGGCCGGGGGTGGTGGTGTGTGCGTGCGTAGAAGGGAACACATTTTGTGTGTGTGTGTGTTTAGTGTTAATGTAAATTTGGATACAAAGTATCACACGTTGATAAACCCTTTTCACAAGCAGCGAGGGTTTTCATAACTCTGCTGAAATGTGGCCAACAATGTATCATGATATAATTGTGTACTTCAATTAACTAGTTTAAACAAGGCATAGCTGTACATTTGTATTATGATATGGTGAACACTCAGAATTAAATTTTTTAAAGAAAAGGTTAAATTATATAAACAGATTATCTTCTTTTGCTTAAATATGAATAAATGAAGATAAAAAAAGCCCATCTAGAACAGATAGCAAGTGATATAAATGTGCAAAGATGTTCTTGTACAGATAAAGCAGCTGTTAGCAAAATAATCCTACTTCTGCCATAAGGACAGACAATAAGTCCAACATCTAATTAAAAGACACATTTCACACTTCCAAAAAATTGGACACACAATAAATCTAGATGCCAAATATAAAAAAAGTCACACAATCTACAGATGCCAAATACTGAAAGACATACAGACAAATTATGTCCCAAAATATATTTTTAAAATAGATATACAATCTACATATGTTAAACATTTCTTTTTTAAAAATCCTTGCACTATATACTGATGACAAATAATGACAGATATAACAGACTAAAGTTGTCCATTATCAGACATACAAAATTTACAGATGCCAAAGAGAAACAGATATACAACCCAAGAATATACTAGAATAAAAGAAAAAGAAACAAGGAGGTCTGAATCAAACAAATTCTGAGCTATAGATCTTTAAGCGCTGGACTCAAGCACACAAAGATCGTCCCTTACACGATTTATCTTCTTATTATGCGGATTGGTGCCAACCCATTTTTTTAGAAAGGTGAAGTTATTATGGGGTTAATCTTTAATCTGTTTATTTTGTTCATTTCGATGTAATAACTATGTTTGAAATGGAAACTAACAGTTGTGCTGATATTTTAAATATACTATCAATACTTTGTTGTGATTTCAATGGATTTATAGAGGAGCGATGTCCACTCCTTGGTGAGTTCAAATGTTTCTGCTTTGTTTCCCAAATTTTCACCTTCATCTTCTTGTATCTCAGAAACTAACAAACGCACAATAGCAAAACAATAGCACCAACAAGTTATTTATTCATTTATGTCTCTACATACAAACAAATCATATTTACTGACAAACAAACAGAAAGGTTACAGGCTTTCAAAGTCAACACCCATAGTGAAATATGAAGTTATGAAAAATTATGAAAAATTGTTGTGGCATCGTAAAGGTTAAACAAAACACCAGTTTGCAGCAACAGTCAAAGTATTACACTAAATATTAGGAACACACTGATGGAGCTAGAAAGTCTTACCCTGATTCTTTCCTGCCATGCTTGTCTGTTCTCTTGTGTGAGCCTGTTAATCTGGTCATTGAGAAAGTCTACCTGACGTTGATCTTCTACACTGAGCTGAGACTGAAGCTCTGTGCCCAGCTCCTCCTTGAGGGCATCTGCTTGTCCCTTCATAGCTTGTAAACTAGATTCCAGACTAGCTACGCTTTTCACCTTGTAACAAAATTTAGCACAAGCCAATTATAAAACTACTAAGTTGTATCAAGATAAATTGGTTTTGCTATGTTGTGTTATATGAAGCCAACATCACTGCATCCCGGGCACACCCATAGAAGCAGTTCCTTTCAGCAAATGGTATGGATATTGATAGTTCCCGTAGCAAGTTCCATTCTATCCTCTCATGCACCTCTTTCTGTTTGACCAAACATTTTCCTCCTGTTACCAGCGAACAGCTAACTCATTGATTACAATGCTATCATCCAACAGGTAGCCACTGATTCATTTAAGCATGCATATCTCCATTATCCACATCTATTAAATGTGTTAGACCGAGTGTGATTGAAAATGAATTGGGTTTATTGTATTGGCAAAATAAAACAACATAAATTAAATGCTTAAATGGGATAATGTCCCCTCCACACTGAATACATAAATGACTATGTAAATTGTCAAGAATATATAATTATATTTCAGCTGAGAGACATTTAGCCTCTTCGTTGGTTTCTTTCCCTGGGGGCGCATTTTGGGCTGGATCTTGAAGTTTAGCTTGGCAATGACAAGTCGATGGTCGGTCCAACATTCTGCACCACGTGTGCTCTTCGTTACCATAGCATCCGCTCGATCCCTACGTCTGATGATAATGTAGTCAATGAGGTGCCAGTGGCGGGACCTTGGGTGCATCCATGTGGTTCTATTTCGGACAGGTAGTCAGAAAGCTGTGTTCGTAATGAGTAGTTCATTTGCGGCACATGTCCTCAGAAGGAGCAGTCCATTACTATTGCATTTTCCGATACCATGTCTGCCAATGGCCCCCTCCCAGGCTGTATGGTCTGCGCCAACCCTAGCGTTAAAATCACCGAGGATGACCAGTTTGTCAGATTTGGGGACTGCAGCGATGAGCGCCTCAAGGTCCTCATAAAACTTATCTTTTGTTTCCTGAGGATTTGTCAGCTGAAATACGAACCCACGAGAGGAGGCTTCCAGGAAGAGCTTGAGGGTAGACTGTCTGAGCTTTGTTTTGAAAAGAACTACATCGAAGAGAACTGGGCATCATTGAGAAACACACTCTACGATACAGCTGTTAAACACATTGGCCCACTCACGCGCAAGCAGAAGGACTGGTTTGATGAGAACGATCTGGAAATACAGGGCCTTCTCGATGCAAAACATGAAGCGCACAGGGAATACCAGAGGGACACACCATCTCCGGCAGCAAAAGCTGCCTTCAATACTGCTCGCAAAGCTGTCCAGACCAGGCATAGAGAGATGCAAGACTCCTGGCTCAGCAAAAGAGCTGACGAAATTGAGATGTTCGCCGAGCGTCATGACACCAAACGGTTTTACAAGGCACTGAAAGCTCTCTACGGCCCGCAGCCCTCTAGTAATACTCCAGTTCGCAGTGCGGATGGGGTACTGCTAACAGATAAGGTTCAGATTCTAGACAGATGGGAAGACCACTTCTGCAAAATACTAAACCACCCATCGTCCATAAATGAAGAGGCCATCCGGCGAATGCCGCAGGTGGAACTGAACCTGGCGTTGGATGAAGTCATTACTGAGGAGGAAGTCGACAGGGCAATCAGTTCACTATCTATAGGAAAAGCTCCAGGAGCTGATGCAATACCAGCAGAGGTATATAAGACAGCTGGCCCATCCCTCACCAGAAGGATCACTGAACTCTTCTGTCACATGTGGGCTGAAGGTAAAATTCCGCAGGAGCTAAAGGACGGCTCAATCGTTCACCTGTACAAAAGAAAAGGCAACCCTCAGGCAATCATCGTGGAATATCACTACTCTCCGTAGCAGGCAAGATCCTAGCGCTTACTGCTAAACAGGCTCAACAAACACCTTGAACAAAGTCACCACCTCCCAGAAAGCCAATGTGGATTCAGAGCCGGAAGAGGAACAGTGGACATGATTTTTGCCGCTCGCCAAGTACAAGAGAAATGTCGAGAACAAAATCAGGCCTTGTACACCACATTTATTGATTTGACAAAGGCATTTGATACAGTAAACAGAGGAGGGCTGTGGATGATAATGTCTAAGTTTGGCTGCCCCAACAAGTTCATAACAATGGTGAAACAGCTACACGAAGGCATGTGTGCTCGTGTACTGGACAGCGGTGCAATCTCTAAAACGTTTCTAGTATCAAACGTGGTAAAACAAGGATGTGTACTCGTCCCGACTTTGTTCAGCATGATGTTCGCGGCCACGATGACAGACGCCTTCAGATCATTGAAGCTTGGAATACCCATAAAGTACCGCACAGATGGCAGAAGAATGAAGGCCAAAACCAAAGGAACTTGTATTTGCTGATGACTGCGCTCTAATGAGCAACTCAGAACTGAACATGCAGGTTGGAATGGACCAGTTCTCTGCCGCATGTGCAAATTTTGGCCTGACCATAAATGCCAAAAAAACAGAGGTCATGTACCAACCAGTACCAGGCATGCCGTACACAAAACCAGAGACTACAGTCAGCGGGCAGACGTTGAATGCTGTAGACAAATTCACATATCTGGGCAGCACGCTGTCGAGATCTGTCAGCCTAGACGATGAGGTGGCAAGCAGAATAGCAAAGGCCAGCACTTCCTTTGGTAGAATGCGCTTGATGGTCTGGGCACATCGTGGCACTGGACTGTATACTCTGGACATGCAAGGAGGTTAAACCACTTCCACACAGGTTGCCTGAGGTGAATATTCCACATCCGATGGCAAGATCGTGTCACTGACATCGAGGTTCTCTCGAGGGCTAACATGCCCAGCATCCATGCACTGCTAGAAAAAGCACGACTAGGATGGGCCAGACACCTCGTCCGTATGTCAGACGAGCGGCTCCCAAAGAAGCTTCTCTACGGCGAGCTGAGAGAGGGATGGCGCGAGAGAGGGCGCCCAAAGAAACGTTTTAAAGACGGTCTGAAGGACTCACTAAAAAGTTACCAGATAGACATCGACACCTGGGAATGTCTTGCGCAAAACAGATCTGACTGGAGAAGCGCAGTCAAATCGGGTGTAGCTGCCGGTGAAGACGACCGTGTTGTGAAAGCCCAGAGCATACGCGAGACGCGGAAATCCCGAGCAGCGGGAACACCATCCCCTTCTGCAAACCTCGTGTGCCCGATATGTAGCAGATGTTTTCGTGCTCGCATTGGCCTGTTCAGCCACATGCGCACCCACACCCAACAGGGAAATCTGTGACAAGGATGATGTCGGCGGTCCTCATCGACAACGATGGACAGCTATTATTATTATTATATATAAGTAAAGTAAAGTAAAGTATACCATAGCATTACTGCCGTAGGGGTGTGAGGTGTTAGCGATCTCACATTTCAAAGGCTCGGCTATATGAGGGCGGTAGCCATCTCCTCTCCCTCACCGCTTTTACTTCTCGAACTGAACCGGTACCCATTTAAGGCTGGATCGACCTGGGAGCCATTGCAGTCTGAAAAAAACATTGCCGCCTCAACTGGGGAATGAACCCAGGACCACTCAGATGCGAAGCCAGCGGGCTAACCACTGTGCTACGCGGCTCCACATTATATATAAAACAATGAAAAATGATTCAGAACTGACTCATTGCACCTGGGCGCTCCCCGCATATACAATAAATACATTTATAGTGGGAACTGACGGATACAGCCATTTGTAAACAATGATAATTCGTTTTTGGGGGAAATGTTTTTTTTATTCAAGCAAGGGATGCAGAAAGCCTATATATTAGTATTTTTTGGTGTTGTTTTTCATTTTCACCTTTATCTTCTTGTATCTCAGAAACAAACACACACAAAGCAAAAGCATAAACACCAACAAGTTCTGTATTCATTTATGTCTCTACGAGCAAACAAATCATATATATACAACAACAAACGAAAAAGAGACAGGCTCTCAAAGTCAACAATCTAGAAAAACGTGAAGCAGCAAAAAATAATTCAGTGGCAGGGGAAAGTGCGCAGTTTTTTTTATTGAGTGTGGTAACGGTTAACAAACAGCACTTGAGGATTGAAAAGTAATTGAAAAGTAATGTAAGAAAAGTATCACCTGACAGGACTTAAAATCTTCAGCCGGGTTAACTTCTATAATCTAATAACTTTTTCAGGTTATTGTATCTGTCAGAGGATGTCCAACTATATGTAGCCCATGTCAAAAAAGTAGTAGTAAAATTACTCACCCTGGATGGTTGTGTGGTTTGTAATGTCCCTAATTCTTCTTTCTTTATCCTCAAGTCAGCCTGAACTTTTTCATATGCATCTCTGAAAGTTATTCAATCATAAATATTAACCAAAATCTAAATACAAGAAATATGTCTGCTTACCATTTTAAACTTCAAAACATGCAGAATATCTACATAGCTGATACATATCTTGAAGAATTTTGGTTTATTATGTCCATCCTCTTAGAACTTAAGTGGCAGTTAATTCTCACACAAAAGCTACTGTGTTCATGCCATTCTCCAGTCTTTCTATCTTTGAATGAGTAAATTTCTTCTTTTTTAGTGTTTGTCCTAAAAAGAACATTGTGTCTTAATTTATGGCAAAAGTTGCGGAATCCGCACCTTTCAACCAAACACATCTAGTTTCAGCTAGCTTTTTTAGGTACCCACTGAAACACTGCAACCCCTATTCTCTTAGGCAGACTACATTAGTGTAACTTATTTCCAGGGCGGCCACTTGGAGGCGGAATAGTGTCTTGGTCAGCTCTGGTTCTCTGACCCTGGTGCAAGCAGCCAGCTATGAGTCACTGCTACTGTCAGCTCATTTGCTGTTACATCTTCAGTCTCTGATGGGCAAATGATTAACAGGGAATACTTCAAAACAATTTCAAAGAGGAATGGCTGAACCAATGGATCAACCATAACTGAAAAGTTCAAGTGACTATTTTCAAGTCAGGCATTAAACACAATAGACTGAGGTTCAATTTTTATAGAAAATGTGTGATTGACACAATAGTTAGTGCTGGTAGCCTTAACCTAATTGCTGCTTTTGTTAAAGCCATTGATGCTAATGTCTGATAGCAAATAAGGAACAAGGATGGAAAAAAGGTTCCAATACCTTCTTCAATATGCTTTTCTAGTGACCACTGTTTTAAAAAACATTAATTAATGAAAAGTATATAAATTCTAGCACACCAGCAAAAACATATTTTCTTGCGTTCGCCTTATTTCTCTATTCCCCAAGGCTGTGCGCATTGCACTGTTATTTTACGCCTGTTGGCCGAGTGCATCCGACTTTGACATGCAATTTATGTAAGGATCTGCTTACTCCTGCATTTTCTAAGAGTTTGCTTCCCTAGGGTAATGGCCGGTGCTGTGATGGGGATCGAACCCAGCACCTTCAGGTTGTGAGCCATGCCATTTAACCACTATGCCACGCCGTCCCCTATGCAGGCAGATGACACAGTTGTTCTCTCAAAGAGCGCTGCAGGACCCCTGTACTGTACAATATGAAAGCAACAACAGCAGTTCAACAATTAAAGATTCTCACCTGCCGAAGACAGATGTATCGGACCAAAAAAGTGCAAATATCGCAGTCAAGCTGTAAACTAGCAACACAACGTATTCCATTCTCCGGACTACATCCTGCTACTTGCAAAGCCCTTGGTAGCGGGAGATTGGGAACTAATGCAGAAGAAGAAGGTTCTCTCTCTTTCTGCACACCTCCCGTGTCTCACATTGACCGGACTAGCGTTTCAGTTGCTCAAATAATATTGGTAGATATGAAACACCTGCTAAATCTCAATTGAGTGGTTTGGGATATCGCTATCTCAATTAACACAGTATTTGGCTTCGTTCATTCTCAATCTCCTGCTACCAAGCCCTGAAAGGGCTTAAGTAGCAGAATGTAGTCCAGAAAACGGAATGCGTTGTGTCGTAGTTTACAGCTTGGCTGCGATATTTGCACCTTTCGGTCCAACACATCCGACTTCAGCAAGCATTTTTTGAGTACTGAGTTAGCGTTCCCTCTTCGATCCCTTCTCCTTAGCCAGTCTGCCCTGCTGCAGCCTGTTATCCAGGATCACCACGTGGAGGTGTAGAAGGGTCTTGGCAGCTTTGGTTCGCTGTCCCTGACGCTAGCAGTCAGCTATGGGTAGCTGACCACTGCAGTTTATGCGCTGCTCAGCATCTTGATCCCTAACACAGTATTTTAAAAATGAATGATATATATAACTCACTTGTTTTTGCTATTCTTAGTCTCCAATTTTTGCATCTCTGACAGTAGATTGGTGATGTACTGCTCAACCTTTTCTAACTCTACCCTGTGCCTCTGATATTCAATCTCTTGTTCTTGCTTAGCTTTTGTCAGTTCCATTTTGCTCTTTTGTAGATCTAGTCGTGACCTTCGGGTGTCATAATAACCACCAGTAAGTGCCCCTCTACGACTCACTTGGTCGCCTAAACCAAATAAGAAAATATCATTAAAACAAATAAAGCATAACATTGAGCAAAACATCAATAGTATAATAAAGAACTAAATGTGGCCTTGGTTGATCAAAAGAAAACCTTTGATAGGGTTAACAGGATTAAACTATAGACTGTTTCAGAGGAATTCCGTCTTAGAGGACAGCTACTGGGCAATATTAGAGCCATGTACGCCAACAGAGAAGGGGCAGTTAGAACAAGTATCGGACAGATAAACTGGTACCCAGTGAGGAGTGGGGTGCGTTATGGATGTGTGCTATCCCATCTTTTATTTACTATATTTATGGATAAAATCATGGTGAGCAATCAATCACTCAACGAATTGATTTTCACAGACAACCAGAGCCTCTTTTACAATAATCAAGAAGATTTATAACAACACCTCAACTGTCTTGACTCAGCCTGACTAGAGTATGACACGAAGATCAGCTGTGGTAAGACAGAAACTATGACAATCAAATGTCAACACAGTTTCCACACTGGCAACAGATCCCTGAAGTAGGTATAGAAATTAACATACCTGAAAAGTGTCTTCACTGACAACGGCAGACTGGACAGAGAATCTAATTCAAAAGACAAACAAGGTGCACCACTACCAGCTAGCACCAATACTGAAACAACAAAGTGGCACTATGTTCACTAAACAGATGCTGATAAATACAATGATCATCCCTACATTATGTTATCACTGTCAAACTTGGGCCCTATTAGATAGACAAAAACGTAAGATCGAGACCTGCGAGAAGCACTGTGTACAAAGTGCTGCAGGAAAGACAATTCTCGACAAATTTCGCAACAGCACGCTGAGTAATATGGTGGGTACTTAATCTTCTATATTCACACACAGAAGATACAATGGTTTGGTCATCTGGCAAGGATGCAATGTGATCAACCTGCAGCGAAATCATCATACATGGAGGTTTCAGAGCTACGAGCAAGAGGCTGACCCAAGCGGCGATGAATAGAGCAGATCAAAGAAAGACTCCAAAAGTTCAACATGTAGGCAACACAAGCATCTCACCTAGTACAAACCAAAATTCTACGCATACCTCTTCTCTGCAGCGCTGCAAGACAAGAGCAGTAGGACAAAAGAAGAATAAGATCATTGGAGTAATGAAAAAAAAAAAGCAAGAATAAAGGAAAAAACAAAAATGAGTAGATAAAATGTCATACGAGAAACCAAAATGAGCACTTTCCTCAATTCATGCAAATTATTATCTCTGTCCAGCAAACCACAGAATTAAATCAATACCTGTCTATTAAATAACAATTTTTGTGTAAGAAATATCGCCACAATCAATCACCTTATTTCAAATGTTTCACAAGAACACCAGCCTGAAACTCTTACTATCACACAACTGACCTTCTAATGTGATACAATCAAGATTCTGTGTCCGTGCAAACTGTGTAGCCACTTCCATGCTTCTGGCAATTAGCGTTTTACCAAAAACATGTTTGATAGCTGGGTCATACATCTCATCAAACGTGAGCTTTTTTATCATTGCTACTGCTTCCTGTAATAATAAAAGAGTGAATAATTCTATAATTACCAGTTCATTAAGAAATTCATTTAGTGATTATCCAAATCTTACATAACTTGTGAATAAAGCTGGAATCTAATATACGCATCAATGAAAATTCAGTAATTCTTCTATATATGTTTCAATCTAAAAACATTTACTATGGAAATGCGATGTGCACATCCTCTTCTGCATTCGTTCTCAATCTCCTGCTACCGAGCCCTGAACAGGGCTTTGTAAGTAGCAGGATGTAGTCCAGAGAACGGAATGTGTTGTGTCATTTGTTTACAGCTTGACTGCAATATTTGCACCTTTTGGTCTGACACATTCGTCTTCGGCAGGGATGTGCATGTTTCATTCATTAGAAAAAAAATGTTTTTTTAAATTACACTCCAAATTTTGGATGTGCTATGTTTTCAAATCAACAACACAAACAAATAAATACAAAATAATTTCCACCCAAAACTTTTAACCTTAGGCACGCTACATAATTTGTGAAAAAATTTGACCGAATTAATTTTCTTAATTAGTCGCTGTGGTAGTCGTCTTTCAAAATTTGTAACTTTTATGTTTGTTTGTCAATAAATATGATTTTCTGGTGTGTAGATACACAATAGCATAACGAACATGTGGGTGTTATTGTTTTTGTTGTATGTTTGTTAGTTTTTGAGATTTAAAAAGATGAAGTTGAAAATTTATGAAAATCTTGGGAAAAATTTGGACTCGACCACTAGGCCTAGTCGCTTCGATAGAAAACCATGGAAACCACAACAACGTATCGATACTGTGTTTACAATATCGCCACAACTGTTAGTTTCCAATTCAAACGTAGTTCTTTAATTTAAACAAACAAAATAAACAGATCTACGCGATAAAAATCTTTCTCAACAACCTACTTCCCCTTTCGCAAAAAGTCGGCTTGCTCCAAACGGCGTATACAAAATTAAAACTGTTCAAAAGCCATTTGTAATCGAACACACGATACTTTAACCGGCAAAATATCGTGTATATATGGAGGGCGTAGTCAGCAGTAAAAAATGGCTGTCAGGAGTGACTCCGTTCAAAAAAAAATTTTTTTTTTCCGCACACCGTTTTTGCAGGCCGAGCTGGTTCAAAGAGAACGGACAAGGGCGTGCTAAAGTTTAACAAATTCATAATTTTGAGTATCCAATAATTATAGAAAACTTAAATTTCTCTGCTGCACTGCACATTTCAGAAATTATCTTCTGCAGTTAAAGGGCTAATGTTTCCAACTAGCCTAAGGGAAAGAAGAAACAATAACAAAATAGTTACTGCAGGACAAGGTCAAGTTTTCAATATTTGACTTACTTGTGTATCTGGATAAGGTGTGTCTCTGTTCTCAAGACGGTTGAGTGGCATAAATGTAACCTCCCCTGGTAAATGCATTCTGTTCATTTCTTTCAGCAGTATTGTGCCCGTGCGATCTGTGTCTACAATGTGGTGAAACAAGCTGGAAACAACAAAGAACACAATGATGAACATCATCTGTTCCCCACACAGACTGGTAATGAAAGCTAACAAAGATATCTTCCTGGGTTTAGAAATAAGAGTACATTTCCTGTTTCAAGACTTAAGGCGCAGAGAGGGTTAAGAACGATAATGACTATGTCAAGACTATATCCCTAAATCTTTACTAAATTAAAGTTTGGCTATCAACAGCCCACTTCAACCACAACACACTCCTGAGTGCCAGCTGTGTACACACCCATATGAAACACTTGATCCTCATCTCTTTGAGTGCTAATCGCTAAACAATTTTAGGAAAATGATTATTCTTCTGAGGCCAGATAAATGGAACAATTTGAATGGCACTAGATAACAGCTGATAAACACATGCAGATACCATTACATGATATTGGGCTGAAGGGCAAGAGCCCAAATGCTGCTGGATCAGTAACAACAACAAAAGCCCACCCTAGGATTAATAAGTTTAGTCAAAGATAGTCTTATTTTCCCTGATGCACATTTACAGGTAAATGTATTCCACTGCTGTCAGGGATGAAGTGTTAGAGACTTCTTTGTATTAGACTTGTGCCTTATGAGATGGGATGGCCAGTTCCCTTTCTTGCTGCCTTTGGTTACCTAACATAAGCCTGGCACTCATTTAAGCCGAGTTTGGCTGAAGCTTATGGATAACAGGGATAAATTCAGTACATTTGACACTAGAAGCAAGCTCTCTACCACTATTCTGTTCTGATGCAAAAAGCATGTATATTTCCTCTACAAACATACAATCTTGCTACACAGCAAACTATAGCATTACACAAGCAACAACAAAAGTTATTAATAAATACAAAAATAAATACCACTTACAATTACTGCCATATAATATATTTCACCCATTGTGAGAGGTGTAGAAGAAGTCATACACCATTAGTAATGATGATGACATTGTATCTTGTGTTGTTGCACACTTGGGGTTGTTACCAGAAGTGACTGTACCATCAGTATTTTGTATGACAACCCTCTGTGAGTTTTTATTGTGCCTTATTAATTCTTGGCTGTTCAGAGCAGATTGCCTAGAGTGATGTTGCTGAACCTAATGCAGTGGTCATGCGCTAGGATCTGACAAGTGATGCCACCCATGAAGCCACTCAGGAACACTTTCAGTGAGTCTTCAAAGTGTTTCATCTGTTTACTCAACTAGCCTCTTGTCCTCCATAAGATTGCTGTTCATCAGCCGCTTAGGAGGTACGCCCTGTCCATGTTACTTGGGTTTTCTGCAGTTGAATGTAGATACTTGTATTTTTTTCTTCTTCATTGTTCACTTTCAGGCGTCAACTTGAATATATCTAAAGAAGGCAGTATTGTCCTGAAATAGTATTAGTGATGGCCATTTGCGCTTTCTCTGTTACATCTTGAACACCACTGCAGCAGACATTCAGTAGCCATTTTATTAATGCTGCAGACACATTCATCAGTATTTCCTGTCCTTAGTTCATTGAATAGATGGTATCACAATCTGTTGAGGTCTATGCGGAGTCTAAAGACTACCACTTGGTCATCTCTGTTGAGCTGGTAATATGTGTCATTTGGTTGTTGACTTGTATGTTCTTGTATCCCCACCTGGCAAACCTCTTGGCCTCTTCCTAAGTTATACCTATATCAGATTGATGTTCATAAGTTATACCTATATCAGATTGATGTAGCTGATTTGGACAAGCAGAACATATCTCAGAAAGTGAATAAAACAGCAAAAATAGACTTTAAAAAAAAACTTGCTTATAGGATCAAGACTGATAGTAAAAGCTTCTCTTATTTTAAAAATAAACAAAGAATGAAAGACAAAGTAGGCCCTCTCATAGACAGTACAGGGAAAATAATAAGTGAGAATAGGAAGGCATCTAATCTACTCAATCAGTACTTTGGCACAGTCTATACAAAAGAGGACTGCTCCAAGATCCCATAGATATTTTTCAAAGAGACATGGATACAGCAGGATTCAGATCAATCTGTATTACCGAGAAAATGGTTTTTAAAAAATTGGAGGGGTTGAAAGTGGATAAATGTCCAGGTCAAGATGGTATTGTCCAAAATTATAGACCAACTAGCCAAACCATTGGCTATATAATGTTCTCAATCACTTGCAAAAGGGATTGTTCCACAGGATTGGAAAGATGCAGGAGTGATTCCCTTATTCAAAAAGGGTAAAAAATCAGATCCAGCGAATTATAGACCGGTGAATTTAACAAGCATAGTCTGAAATTGTTAAAGTCAATAATCAAAGAAAACAATGTATTGCATTTAGACAAATTTAGTGTAATTAGAAATAATCGGCATGGGCATGGGTTTACTAGAGGGAGATCATGCTTAACAAATCTATTAGAATTCATGGAGGAGGTTACCAAAATGATAGATAAAGGGGAGCCAGTGGAAGTTATTTATCTACATTGTGCAAAGGCCTTTGATAGAGTACCAATTTTGTTCTTGATATATATAAATGATTTGGACATTGTCCCATGATTGCAAAATTTGCTGATGACACAAAACTATGTAGTAGTGTCTCATCTAAAGCAGAAGTGGATATATTGAGGTCAGATTTAGATAAAATTCGAGAATGGTCTGTAAGCTGGCAAATGGAGTTTAATGTAGATAAATGTAGTCATCCACATGGGTAGATCCAATATGGAACATAATTACAGAATGGGAAAGAACAATATTAGAAAGATAGATAAGGAAAGGGACCTAGGGTTATAATAGATCATACAGGTAAGGTGAGTGAGCAAGTTCAGGTAACAGTGAAAAAGGCAAATGCAATGTTAGGTATGATAACAAGAAATATTAAAAATAGGAGCAAGGAAGTGATAGTCAAACTGTATAAAGCATTAGTTAGACCTAGATTGGAGTACTGTGTACAGGTGTGGAGTCCTTATCATAGAGGGGATATAAACATGCTGGAAAGAATACAAAAAAGAGCAACAAATCTGATAGTGGGATTCCAGAATTACAGTTATGAGGAAAGACTCAGAAAAACTGACCTACAGTGTCTAGAAAAGAGAAGAATTCGTGGTGACTTAATACAGGTTTATAAGATGATCAGAGGAATGGATAAATTAGACTATTTATCCATTAGACTATAACAAGTTTTTTTTAAATATAGCCACCCACAAGAACAAAAGGGCATAGCTACAAATTAACTAAAGACAGGTCCAGATTAAATAATAGGAAGGGATCAAGATGCTGAGCAGCGCATGAGCTGCAGTAGTCAGCGACCCATAGCTGACTGCTAGCGTCAGGGCCAGTGAACCATAGCTGCCAAGACCCTTCTACACCTCCACGCGGTGATCCTGGATAACAGGCTGCAGCAGGGCAGACTGGATAAGGAGAATGGATCGAAGAGGGAATGTTAACTCGGTACTCAAAAAATGCTTGCTGAAGTCGGATGTGTTGGACCGAAAGGTGCAAATATCGCAGCCAAGCTGTAAACTATGACACAACGCATTCCGTTCTCTGGACTACATTCTGCTACTTACCCTTACAGGGTTTGGTAGCTGGAGATTGAGAACGAACAAAGAAGAAAAAGATATTAGGAAATACTTTTTTAGTCAGAGAGTGGTGAATGCTTGGAATGCATTGCCACGGGAGGTAGTGGAGGCAGGGAAAATTAATGCATTTAGAAATATGTTGGATGCGCATAGCTTTCAGAGCAAGGTGATGTAAATGAAACTGGTTTTATACAGATTCTGCAGTCTTCTAAACCAGTATAAAGACGTAAGTTAAGTTAAGCTTTTCATCTTCCCATTACAGTTTGTTAACCTCTGCCAAGAATGTTGCAATGATCCACCGAGATACACATATTTCATGTCCCTATGTATCATACCACTTGACCCAAAATAATTTCAAAAGACAATTCATGTTGAAGTGGCCAAGTTTCTAGGCCTATTATAAATTCCATGCTTTGCAGGTAGACATCCATTAGCTACCAAATCTTGCACAAACTATGAGCCACAAGAAACAGAAAAGAAGACCTTAATATTTCAATGTAGAGTAGCAGCAACTAAGTCAAGTCATGTTTCACAGTTGTTTGAAACTTAAGTCGTCATGTTTCACAATTGTTTGAGATTTGGTTGCAACCATGACAGCACGGTATACAATAGTTATTTATAACATATGCTGTAACTCATTTCAAGCTTTGATGCCACAAATTTGAAAAGCAAATCTCCGATGAAAATAATACTGACCGTGAACCAGCAGTGACTTCAACACAGGTGTAATAAACTTTTTCGCATTCAAAGCCTTCAATTAGAAGACCATAATAACCATTGATGACTTCTGGGTATTTGTTTTGTTCACGAAAGGACTGTAACACTTTCTGTATACTGTCTATACCATTCAACATGCCCTGGAAATAAATAAAATGTAATTAATTTGCTGTCAAAATAAACAATTATTCTTCTTCTGTGTTCATTCAGGATGTAGTCCGGAGAACGGGTTGCGTTGTGTTACTAATTTACATCTTTACTGCGATATTTGCACTTTTTGGTGTGACACATCCGTCTTTGACAGCAAAATAAACAATTAATTCAGATACAAAACTAAACTGTTTTAAACACACAATAATGTAAAAACTTCAATTTCACAAAACTGAATAAACTCTGCTACAAATGTGGCAGATTACAATCGATGACTCATTCCCATGACATCATTGATGAAAATGCATCACATTCGTCTGTTGTGATTAGCCCTAAAATCCTCCAATGAAGCAAATTATTTTGATATTCCCTCTCCAGAGTTTAGTGTTGAATCTGTTCTGTCTTTCCTGCAGTTTACTCTGACAGGTATGAGTTTCTTTTCACCGCTTCCCTATGTGCCCAAGTATTATTTGTCAGGTAATATATGGTTTATGTCCTAAATTACTGCATTTCATTTGTTTCATGTGTGTCACCTTCTTTTACTCAGCGCAGTCTTGCGTCCATTCTGTCCCAAGAGCCCAAGAGGCGGGGAGTGTTATTTTGCTAAATAAAATGCAACCTAGAAGCTGATACAAGGTAAACACAGTGAAGCTGGAAAGAACTGGAGAAAATAGCACAGGACTGGTCTGCTTGGATAGGGTTGGTTGATGGTCAATGCACAGCAAGTTGATAAAGGCAAATAAGAAAAGAAAAGTGGAAAATGCTAGGTACAGTTTGTTTTTTTACTAGCACACTTTTGTCTTACCTTTCCAGTGAGAGACCGCAAACCTTGTATTCTTTTATTTAATTCTTCTGTTGTTGTGCTTAGTTGCTGTTGGAGGGTGTTTTCTTGGCGCCATAAAGTGCTGCAGAAAAACAGGCCATATGACTAAGTAGAAATTTGTTGTTTATTATATTTACAAACCTTTGCTCAAATGGAAAACCGTGTTTCATAATCATGCCCGGGGCGGTGTGGGATAGTGGTTAAGTGACACAGCCCACAACACAAAGGTGCTAGGTTCGCTTCCCAATCACAGCACCGGCCTTTACCCCGGGGAAGGAAAAGCTTAGAAAATGCAGGAGGAAGCAGACCCTTACATAAAATGCATGCTGAAGTTGGGTGCACTGGGCCGACAGGCGCAAAATAAAAACATAATGCAGCGCACACCACCTTGGGGAATAGAGAAATAAGGCAAACTAAACCAAAAAAAAAAAAAAAAACCATGTGCTCACACACCTTTCACCTACATCTACTTTCCTAGTTTTTCTGCAGCTAATCCATTTATCTCAAATGGCAAAGTAATTTATATATAATAAAATCAGTAGCTATAAAGGTGCCTCTGATCTATAAACATTTTAGGATGGAAAGGCTAACATTAGGTTCTTGTGAACCTTACAGACCAAGACTACACCTCATGCCCAAGGCATGCACCTGGAAACAGGTGATATTACAGCAGCATGACCAATGAGGTTAAATTGAAACTGTGATCCCCCATAGTGGTGAACCTGCTGTGAAGCCTTGCATTGCACTACAGCAAAGAAATCCAGATTCACCTTTTTCAGTACACCCCAGAATATAAATGTGGCCACTGCAAGCATTTACCAGAAAAAATTCATTAACATAAAATAACTCAGTACAAGTGACTTAGAAAACAACAACACAATTTGAAATCTCTAAGAAAGGTTTACTGTTGCTAACAACTATTGCAACACATGAGCACTAGTTTGTCAGCTTAGTAATACAAATATTTGTCACAAAATTGCAAAATATTCAACAAGTGGTAGATTTTGTCTTAAAAAATGAAAATTAGTCATGACAAAAATTAAAAATACATGCACTGAAGTGTAACATTCAAATCTAAAAAAAAAAAAAAAAACCCAACAAAAAAAAACCAATGAGGTCATAACTAAAAAATAGAATTTAGACAAAAATGAATGAAACATAGTGTGCTGATAAAGAAAATTTTATTTTTAACAAACAAGTGAAGATTGTTAAAAATGAAACTTGCATAAAAACTAGTTTCTGAACTTGCACAACAACCAAGATATATTTATAAAGTATACACATACTTCTTCCAAACAAGAAAACTGCCATCTGACAGGAACTAAATAACTAATTCTCCAATAACAATCAATAAACTGATTCAAGTCAATGCAAAAATTTTGTGACTTACTTCCTTAAGTTCTGTTGGATGTCCTTATCTGCCTTCATTTCAGCAAACCGACGATTATTATCTTCGATGCCCTCTTTTCTGTTCTCAAGGTCTTTTTCTTGATCCTGTATGACAAACATTGTAAGTTCAAAGCTGCCAGAAATACAACAGTTCAAAGTTGCCATAAATACAACTTGATCCTGTATGATAAACATTAGTTCAAAGCTGCCAGAAATACAACAGTTCAAAGTTGCCATAAATACAACTTGATCCTGTATGATAAACATTAGTTCAAAGCTGCCAGAAATACAACAGTTCAAAGTTGCCATAAATACAACTTGATCCTGTATGACAAACAGTTCAAAGCTGCCAGAAATACAACAATTCAAAGTTGCCATAAATACAACTTGATCCTGTATGACAAACATTAGTTCAAGGCTGACAGAAATACAACAGTTCAAAGTTGCCCTAAATACAACTTGATCCTGTATGACAAACAGTTCAAAGCTGCCAGAAATACAACAGTTCAAAGTTGCCATAAATACAACTTGATCCTGTATGATAAACATTGTAAATTCACAAAGTTGACAGAAATAAAACATTTCTCTGCATGACAAACATTGTAAGTTCAAAGTTGCCAGAAATATAACATGATTCTGTATGATAAACATTATAATTTAAAAACAGCTATAAATACAACATTGTCACATATACTTGTGGACCAGAACCACTAAAAAATAATTATATGACAGTATAAATACATACATGAAAAATGGAAAGCAACCCATACTTAACCTCATTGTGACCTATGGTGACACATAAGGCTTCTATAAGGACTGTGCATACTCAATTGTCTTCTGCATACTTCCTCAGTGTTTCATGTTAAGGACACCACACATAGTTCTTTTTTTTTTTTATAGATCATACGCTTCCATGTTGTTCTTGGTCTACCATTTTTCATTTCCCCTCTGGTGTCCAGGTGAGAGCTGCCTTTGTGGGGATACTAGGGCTCATTCTCATGATTGACATGTCCAAGCTTTATCCATCTCCCTTTTTGTTGGATGCTGTCCAGTCAACATTTGATGATGACTTGGTGTGTATTTGTTGAAGAAGACCTATGTTACACAGGGAGCTGAAAATATATTGATTGATGTGATGCTACTTGGCAACTGCGATGCCATGCTGGCTTATGTCCCTTCCGCAATAAATACCAACAAGATTTAAGCCTAGCCCAAACATGAGTGTACCTGACACTAACAACAAGATTCCATTTAAGCAGAGGCAAAGTTTGAAACCTGACTCACAACTATTTCTTTCTGTAGATTTGTAGTTTGTCCTTGACCTTGCTGTTGTGCATCTCTTAATCTGTTAATCTACAAAAATAAAAGTTTTGTAATCTTCAATGAAAATAAGAAACTAATTATTTCACCTGCAAACTATAAAGAATTTACACTCAAACTTCAAATAATAATATTAGTATTGAAGTATGTAATTTTACTTAATATTCAACTTATCTATATCTATATACAATACTGGAAACACAGCTTTATTCTTTCTTTTCCCCCCATAAATCCTGAATGCTGAAATAATAATAAGAAAAGTTACTTGTAGCCATCCCATAGCAGGCATCTTTGCTGAGAATAAAGTGTTAGCGACTTCATTATACTAGGGTCTCAGCATTTTTGTGAATGAAAAGGGTGACCTGTTTCCTTCCCATCCTATTTATCTTGCCTTCCCTACTAGTACATCAAACATTTACAGCTGGGTAGAATGGAACACTTCTTAAAGTATTTCATGTATACTAATAATAAAATCTCCTTTCTACTACAGCGTAACATCATCCCAGTGTTTACAGGGCCTGAAAGGGGAGCAAAGAATAGTTACATAAAATTTGTCAAGCATGTCGTAAGAGGCAACTAAGGAGGGCTGGGTTGGGACTGGTTACACAATCCTGTTGAACTTTAAGCCATAACAGCTTCAACAAATATGGAAAAGTCAACTAAAAAGAAACATACAACTCAACCATTCAAGACAGAAAAAGATCTTCCGTCTAGAGGGTTAATTATATGGTGCAGAGAAAGCTGTAAGGAATCTGCATCCCAGACTTCCCTGTTTGCTTAGGAATACCACCAGATTTGGTAACTGGTATTTTCATACAATATAAGGACAAGGGAAGGCTGCACATATGAGAAATTACAAAACTGATATTCTGGGATCGGCTGAAACAAAGTTGAAAATGCTGCTGTCCTCAGGACATGCCAAAAAAGGTGCAGATCAAAGTGAAGGTGTGACCATAATGATACCAAAAGATAAGCAAAAGTTTAGTGACAAAGCATTCCGTTCTCCGGACTACATCCTACTACTTGCAAAGCCCTGTTCAGGACTTGGTAGCGGGAGATTGAGAATCAATATAGAAGAAGGAGCAAAAGGCACTTTTAGAATGTGAGGCAGACCTAGAAGCAGACTGGCTACTTTAAAAGGATACAAGATAAAGATTATCCAATGTTTTGCACCAAGAAATGACAAAGAAAACTCAGTGAAAGAACAACACCAGATTACAAAGTATAATGGATGAAAGGAGAAGAAATGATATGATTTTTGTGAAGTCCTAATTGCTAAAATTGGGAATAATGATATTGGTTTTGAAGAGATCGAGGAAAAAATGGAATAAGGACTAAAAATAAAAATGCAGAGTTTCTTAAGGACTTGTGTGCTTTAACCTTTTCCGTTCCAATGGCGTGAGATTACGATGATTTGGCTCGTTTCACTGACATTGCACACCGTCACCTCTAGGTCATCATTTTATCGTATATAAACTACCGGATTAATGTCATAGAAACGGCTGAACATACTACTCTTTTGATTGTAGAGAGTTCCAACTCCCTCATGTACAGTTAGATGAAAACAATGGCGATTTTTTAAATTTGTTTGAGATTTTGGAAAGGATTTCTTCTGTTTTTCCCTTGGATTTGAAGATTCACCAATTATTGAGAATGGGAGAGTTAAGTTTCCACAAGTTTGTTTAAGTAGATGAATAATCACGTTTATAGTCGAAGTGACAGACATAGCCATTATGGTAAACAATGATAATAGTATTAGTACATTTTCCTGCGAATTATTTTTGGTCTCTCTAACCAACGGACGCCTCTACCGGATGAGTTTATGTTTGTGCTATTTTTAACCACTATCACCATCTTCTTATGTCTCAGAAACTAACATACACACAATGACAACAATAAAAATCATGCAGATACAGGAAATAAATGTAATTTTGTAATCTGGAAAGCAGAAGGTTAAATCAACTGGTGATTGGTGGCAGAATATTTCTACATAATTGAATAAACTTTATATATTTATATAAATAAGAAGTTCAGATCATTATTACATGATATAATAGTATAAATAAAGATGAAACTTTAAAGGTATACGCATAGACAAAAATTCAATGTGGGATGCCTCCTGAACAATAACATTCAAAACAAATTTAATTTCACAATATATCATGTGTTATGACAATGAGAAGAAAAAAAAAGATATATAAGCAAAAGAGCAAAAATGACATTGAATGAGACTTGTGGAGAAGTACTGCAGAAAAGAGAACATCAACACAAAGCATGAATAACAAAAGAAACTATTACAAAGATTGAGGAAATAAAAGATATGAAGGCATATTTGAACAGCAGCAAAACCAGAACTGCCGGAGCCAAGGCCCATTTAGTACATACTTGTTCTTCCTTGTCTCTGATCGCCTTGTTAAGTGACTTGAGTTCCTTTCTAATCCAGTTGTCCCTGTCCTCACGAGATTGGAAGTGACTTCCTCGACCTTGCTTGGCATATAACTCCTTTCTTTTCTGATCGGCCTCAGCAAGTCTGCGAATAGACAACTAAATATCTGAATAACATACAACTCTGACAATACATTTTATTGCAAGTTTCCTTTACTTTGAAAGGTCAGGAAAATGCAAGGCTGCAGATATCCTGACGGTTCATAGAAAATATCTTCTTCTTCTACTTCAACTTTCGTTCTCAATCTCCAGCTACCAAGCCTAGAACAGGGCTTTGCAAGTAGCAGGATGTAGTCGGAGAATGGAATGCGTTGTCACTAGTTTATAGCTTGACTGGAATATTTGCACCTTTTAGTTTGACACATCCATCTTCGGCAGAAGAAAATATCTTGTTATTGAACTATAAAACTCACATTTGATCGGAGCATGACATGGAAAAGTCAGATCGAGAGAAACTGAATGAGAGCAAGACAAAGAATGGCAATCATGAAGAAACTTACTGGCACAAGCTGGGGAGCAGACGAAAGAATACTGAAGAAACTGTACACTGAAAGAGTGAGACCAGTTCTCGAGTATGGCATTGCGACATGGACAACAGCAGTAAAGGCGAACTTTGATAAAATTAGCAAACTTCAAAACCAAGCCATGAGAGTTATAACAGGAGGCATGAAGTCAACGCCAATTATAGAACTTGAAAAGATTGCAAATCTGCAGTCCATGACCGACAGAAGAGACTGCAGAGCCCAGCAGCAAGCAGAGAAACTCAGAAGACTGACAGACCATCCAATGCATCAAAGACTAAAAAATTTGGGAAATGGGAAACTAAAGCGGAGAAACTTTGCAGAAATAGCCAAAGCAAAGATGAGTGAAGACCCTATGAACGCATTAACAACACCAAAGCCCATTCATACTGTACGCAAACCTACCTGGAGGCAGCATATATTTCCAGAGGTGGCAGAAAATATACCAGATATTGGAAACATGAACAGCCAGACTGAAAAAGAAAGAAGAGACATAACCCTGAGGTACATAACGGAAAAATACCCAAGCATGGACTGGACCCATGCATACACCGACGGTTCTGTAACAAACACAACACAGAATGGAGGGGCAGGGGTATTCCTGAGCCTACCAAATGGTAGAAAAATAACACTGTCAGTGGCAACTGGAAAATTCTCAAGCAATTTCAGAGCGGAGGTAGAGGCACTGAAGGCTGCAGTAGAAGCAATGCTCACAGGCGAAAGCAATGAAAGCCAGATAGTCCTGTTCACAGATGCCCTCGCCGTGGTCACAGCACTAAAAAGCCAGAAAAATACTTAATGATTTAAGAGCAGTACTCTGTCAACTACGCCAGCAGTCCGCACCAAAAAGAGTAGTGGTACAGTGGGTTCCATCCCACTGTAACATACAAGGCAACGAGGAGGCAGATAGACTGGCAAAAGAAGGTGCAAGACTACCACAACCAGATTCTAGTCTGACCTACGAAGAGTCAAAAAGGCTTATTAGGGCCAGATACATGGCCAAATGTGGGAAACAGAACACACTGGATACACAAAAAATGATGCCTACTACCAACTGAACAGAAGAGAGCAGGTCGTGGTCTTCAGACTCCGCACAGGCCACAACAGACTGAGGTACCACCTATTCAATAAACTGAAGATAGGTGGCACTGACGAATGCTCGTGTGGCACAAGGAAAATGACCGCTGAACATCTGCTGCAAAATTGCCCGACGTACGAGGACAAGAGATAGCACATGTGGCCATCACCAGTGGCAACACTAGACAAGCTCTATGGCAGTGTCGACAGCCTCAGGATGACAGCTGCTTTCTTCGAACAAATTCAAGTTGACGTCTGTCAGCGTACGAAGAAGAAGAACTATAAAACCACCCAGATGGTATTCAGGAAGGACAGAATACGGATACTAACATTTCAAGTATGTCATAAATTATGACCAATGATTGGAACTGGCAACTTCATCCTGTAAAATGAATCAGCATAGAAACCATCATTGCAACAAAACACACATGTGCTTGATGCAGGCTACCTGTATAGAGTCAATTTAAGTAATCCCCCTAATTATCATATTGAACAAAAAAAAGGAGACAAGAAATGCTTGAATGCATTGAATTTAATAAAATATCCATAAACAGCTTTTTGTACACTTAGTAGAGAGACTTTGAAGCATGTGCAAATGAATTTCATCATGATTTTGGCAGAATGGTGGCTTTATGAAATCCTGAAATTTAACAATCTAAATATGTCACGACTGACCTTTCAGAGTGAACAATCTAAATATGCCACAACTGACCTTTCAGAGTGAACAATTTAAATATGCCACAACTGACCTTTCAGAGTGAACAATTTAAATATGCCACAACTGACCTTTCAGAGTGAACAATCTCAATATGCCACAACTGACCTTTCAGAGTGAACAATCTAAATATGCCCCAACTGACCTTTCAGAGTGAACAATCTAAATATGTCATGACTGACCTTTCAGAGTGAACAATCTAAATATGTCATGACTGACCTTTCAGAGTGAACAATCTAAATATGTCATGACTGACCTTTCAGAGTAAATAAGTTCATATGAAAACAAAAATGTGGGTTAAATATTTAATGAGGATTAAATTCAAATTTACAATGACTTCTTTGAACAGATACTGTGAAAAAGCATAGAAAAACATGAAACAATTACATTGTTATGAAAGATTAAAAACACTTATCACCTTGTTGAGCACATTTCCTCATTGTCTAACTTGTTCTGGTACTCCAGACAGATAGACTCATACTGAGCTTGTGTCTTCACAATCTTCTCATTTACTTTAGCCAGTTCAGATTCTGTTTTTGCCTATGAATTAACAAGTTCAATACAATGACTAAACATACACATTTTGAACCCACATGTTTGTGAACCCTTTTTAAACCTAAGGCTACTAATCAATTAACAAATACAGGAATTTGCTAAAATAAATGGACTATTTTCTTGTAAGGTGCATGACAAAGAACTAACAAAAACACCTAACAATCACATGGACTAGACACTGAAGAAGGTATAGTATAATTTGGTGTCTAGTCCATGCTATTTGTTGGGATTCGTTAGGTATTTTTGTTTATCTTTGTCCGTTACGAAGACCTTGAGGCTGTAACAACGTTTTCATTTTGTTTTCTCTCCTGATGCGGTAACTGACCTATACATATTTATGTTATTTTCAGCTTTAAGTTAAGAGATGTACATTAGAGAGATCACTTCTATTATTTCTCTGGCTTTAAATTAATTATTTGAGAAAAATTACCATTAATTAAATGAGAACTCACTGTGTATATTAATTTCAAAATGACACATCTACTATTTAAGGTTCCGATGGAAATTCTGTAAGATAATATAACAACTTCAAAATCAAACACTAATAAATCTTTTAGGCACAGGCTGAGGAACCAAAAAGAAGACCACGTTTAACTCATCCAGTCAAGCAAGTTAACCTTTAGCACACCACCTTTTTTTAATTGCGAAAATTTGACCTAATTAATTTCTTAATTTCTCGCTGTGGTAGTCGACTTTCACAATTGGTAACGTTTCTGTTTGTTTGTCAATAAATATGATTTTCTTGTGTGTAGAGACACAATTGAATAACGAACATGTGGGTGTTTTGTTTTTGTTGTGTGTTTGTTAGTTTCTGAGATACAAAAAGATGAAGTTGAAAATTTATGAACATCTCTGAAAAAATTTGGACTCGACCGCTAGGCCTAGTCGCTCCGATAGAAAACCATGGAAACCACAAGAATGTATCGATACTGTGTTTACAATATCAACACAACTGTTAGTTTCCAATTTAAACATAGTTCTTTCATCTAAACAAACAAAATAAACAGATCTACTCGATAAAAATCGTTCCCAACAACCTATTTCACCTTTTGCAAAAAGTCGGCTTGCTCCAAACGGCGTATACAAAATTTAAATTGTTCAAAAGCCATTTGTAATCTAACATACGATACTTTAACCGGCAAAATACTGTGTATATATGGTGACGTATTCAGCATTTAAAAAATGGCTGTCGGGAGTGGCTCCTTTCCTTTTTTTTAAAATGTTTCCGCACACCTTTTTAGTAGGCCAAGTTGGTCCGTTAGGGTATTACAAGAGCGCGCTAAAGGTTAATAGACCAATATTTGTGTGTATATAACTAAATAATTTACTAGTGAGTCATAACTAAAAAACACCTAACAACCACTAACATATACACTAAAACCCACTTTACAAAAATTTACATCCTCGCTCAAATGTCATTACTTCATTGTGTACTGCATTACATTGCGAATGTTTTATCATATAATGTAATTACATTGCAAATATTTTAGCATATTACGTAACAGGTCATTGAAACTTTACTGAACATAAATAGGTATCAAGCATGTAACATTGTGTGGGAGTTTAGCAATGCAAAAATAAATGTTTTACAGTTTATACCTCATGTTAAAAAAAAGTTTTTGTTACTTCAGTAAATCGTATCATGGTTAGCATAAATACCTTAGCATTCTGGTTGCCTCGCTGATCCTCAACTATGTCTCGGATGCTGAGTTCAAGTTTAGAATTTTTCTTCATCAACTCCTGGTATTCTGTCGTCAAACTTTCCTTCTCTTCCAAAGAAGCCTGCATCTGTGCTTTCAACTCTTTCAGATCTTTATTGATTGTCTGATGATGTAGTATTATATTGGTTGCAAATATGTTATCAGACAATTTCTTATCAAACACTTTAACAATTGCATTATGAAAAAAGTCAGTAAATATGTCACAAAATGATATTAGATTTGACAAATGTACTTGGTAGTTTCTAAAGGTGTTAATACGTGGGAGCAACATCCAGCTTTGTGGTTACTGTGGGTAGCAGATGTTAGGTGTCACATGTATGTGTGCAGCTCAGATACAAAATGGCGTCCATGCTTAAAGATCAGCATTTTGTTGTTTGCTTTTTTGGGCAAAAGGACTTTCTGAATATTCATTAGGAAATGATTCCTGTCTAAATTAGAAGTGTTTGTCATGTAAAGCAGTGCATAACTGGGCAGATAAATTTTCTTAAGGACACAAAAAAATTGTTGATGAAACCAGACCTGGTTTTCCCGTTCAGATTTCAATAGAAGTGCAGTGAGTGGGGGAGATAACTACTTGCATTAGGGTCAGCAAACCACAGCTGATCAAACCCCTATTCCTTAAACAGGCTGCACTAGTCACATGTGGTGTCTGGCCAAGGGATTATAATCGCAGTGGGAAGGCAAACCCGGTGCAAAAAAAGCCAGCTGAAATTAAATCAGATGTGTTGGTCTCGCTGCAAACTACGCCACAACGTCCTTTTCAGGATAAACGCGAAAAAAAAGATAAATGGTTTTCAAATTGGTATCTTTTTTTTAAAAATTAAGTAACCATTTGTGACCTATTTACTGACATGCCATTGTATATTATGTTCTGTTTTTAATGTAATTGTTTAAATGGCAGAGACAACACAACTTCAGATGCCAGCAAACAACAACATAGTAAAATGCAGTAGCCTGCCTCAATAATTCACTACATAAGATAGAGAAATAAATTTATAAACCAATTGAAATGCAATCGGCTCAATAATTACCTTGACTTTGTCATTAGCTGCCATTAACTCATCTCTCATAGCTGTTGAGTTAGCACCACTATTGTCCCGCTTAGATTGAAGCTTAAGTTGGAAAATAAAACAAAAATAAGCAAAATTATTTAATTTCATCAATAAAACATTTAACAGCAAAAAATGTATGATTGGTCATTTATATTTTTTATCATTTTGTCTTTTCTCACTCCAGCTGGAACATAAAGCCACCATTACAGATCACCTCCTTCAGTAAGATGGCACCAAAACATGTGCTCTTGCAGTGGTGGTTTCCGTAGCAATTTCTTTTACACTATGGGGTTGCTAGCCTCGTGCACACTCATTAGGGACCATATACGGATAGAGGTGCAGTGACCCTATTCTTTGTCTCCAACAAGGGACCCTGTGGTTGGCATGGGAAACATTTACTTTGTTCTTTAAAATCTCTCGGCAACCATATACTGAAAAAAAAATTCATAACTTCAGATTATCATTTTACCAACCATATTTGATTTTTTTTCTGCTTCTTTTGTTATCGCTCTTCCAGGATATCAGAAAAGTTTATAGATCATCCTTTAAAAGTATGTAGCAGATTCATTTTTGACCTGTCTTTCTTTTTGTTAACTGATTATTTATTAATGTTATCTATCATATTTTCTCATTTGATTTTTTAGTTGTCCATGCTATGTATAACATTCTGATATTTCCCATATAAACTGATTTATATAACATCATTCAAATTTTTTGCTCCAATGCGAACTGTAGGCCAAAACTTCAGCTGGTTCCTTTTAAAGTAAGTCTGTATTCTGACATCTGCAATTATTCACCTTTTTGTTCCACTGTGAACCATAAGAGGGGGTAGCGAGGTCTGGGCTGGAAGTCTCGCTCATTAATGAAAAGTGAGTGTCTGATATAGCCTCTCCTTTCCAGGCGTAGAGAGCGCCGCTGGATTCACTGTTCGGCTTGCCCTTCAGGAGTTTCCATGCTAATGGCCTCTCCTACATTATTGTGTCCCCAGCAGCACCTTCATGAGGGGCCCCCTGTTTCTTAAGAGCCTGCTGTGGGGTGCGACCGAGTACCCAGCAGTATAACTGGGCAGGCAGATTGGGCTCATTAGCCTTGGTTGGCAGCCAATCTAAGAGAAAACTCTGACTTTAAGCCCGGGTAGACAAAGCTTGTTAGCCTGTTCAGGCAGTTCGTCTAGGAGAGGAGGAACTCTGATTTTAAATCAACAAGTCCCAGAGAGTGTAGGCTAGTCTTGGGACAATGAGAGTATCATCGGATGTCTCGAGCAACTAGCATCTGCAGGCAACGATTCCACTGCCTTGTGGAAACCTCGGGAGAGAGTAGGGCTACAGGAGTAAGCCCAGACAAAAATTCCGGAGTGGTAGCACCTAAGGTGGATGATTTCAAAATTACGAACTCATTCTGGCAGCTCCTGCAGCTGAGCTGGTGCCAAATTGTCATGCTTTTTATTCCTTTGGATTACACCAGCGAGGCAAAGAGGGGGATCCTGCAGTTTGGGCATCCCAGCGTCTCCATATTCAGCGCCTAGAGAGACTACTCACAGGGTGCCATGCGCATGGTCTACAAAGACTGAGACACCTATGAATGAATGGAATCATAGACCAACAATGTGGATGGGTCCATTACAGGAAGCCTGTTTCCTGGACTGCTACAACATATGTTAGTTAACGACACAGAGTGCAATTAAAACCCTATGGGGCAATTTCTCATGCCAATCCAATTGTATCCACCAACAGATAAATAAATCCAATGGCACCCCTTGTTACTAAACTGAAAAGATAATCAGCAGGTAGACAAAGTACTATCCTATATCATCAAGCAGCTGCTAATCCTGAGATTCAATGAGCAACCCTATCTCACAAACCCCCGTTAACGACCTCGATGCTATCACCACTACAACTGTAGAAGAATGTGTCACCCTAAATGAGTTGAATAGCGGCCTAGCCGCAGGACCTGATGGCATCACTCCCAAGCTGTTGAAATAAGCACATGACCCCATGAGTATCACTAAGCATTACCTATTCACAACCATATGGTCCACCAGATAGGTTCCTGCTGCATGACAGAACAGAATCATCATTTCCCCATACAAAGGAAAAGTACCATGCTCAGAATGTAGCAGCTACAAGCCCATCACATTACTGTTTGCGCCTGGAAAAATGTTTGTCCACATACTTCCCCCCCCCACATCCAGCCTTTGCTGAAAATAAATCAGTGCCTGCAACAGTCTTGACTTCACTGCCTCCTATTCCCCCATCGGTGCTATTCTTGCTCTATACATGGGGATACACCAGGAATTCAATCGCCCCATCAACAACACTTACATCAACCTTAAGTCTGTCTTTGACTCCATGAACAGATCTACCTTGTGGAATGCCTTAAAATAAGTGGGAGTTCCCAGCACACTGCAATGGATAATCGAGCAGCTACACCGCAACATTGGAGCAAGAGTCCGCCTGGAACACCTAGAAGGCCTTGCATCTAGAATAGGCCTCCACATCTCATCAGAAAAAACTAAGATACAAAACACTGGCTGCAACATCACAATGACAGGAATTATGCATAAAGCCACTCACACATCATTCAAAGAGTCGACCTGCCATCTCTATGAACACCCTGCATACAATCAAGAACCAGCAGAGACTTTCACTGAAAATCAAGCTATGAATTTACATAACCTGTGTTGTCCCCATTCTGCTGTATGGTTCAGAAACCTGGACTATTCTACAGAGGGATCAGAAGGAAGAGCATTGCAGCCTTCCCCATGTAAATTCTTGCAATCCACTGGTATGATCAGGAATAAGTCACCAGACAGATAGGTTTCGAAAGCAAATTCACCATGCTAAACTGTCATTATTTTACCCTATTTGGATGTCCCTGCCCACAAACTTTAAAAGCAGGCCATGACATCAAGGCTAGAAAATTACCCTCTCCAACATGACCTTCTTCGTATGATGAAAACGAGTTATTCACTTTAATTTCTGTATTATTTACAGTAATCTTTCTCAGCAGACTTTTGCCCCATGTAAATGGTTTGGTGTGCAATACATTGAGTTGTAGAGTATTCTGCCCTAGAGAGAATAGACCTCAAGCTTTGTCAACTCTGATGACATGCTCTCAGTGTAGCAGTGGTCCTATTTTCATCTTAGTCAAACACACATCCCTTCTGGAAGCCACTCTGCTTTTCATATCTGACAAACACTAACATTAAAGTGAATGTCAATTTAAAACTCTAGCCCAGTAAGAGTAGTCAATGGCTGAGAGTGACCTAACTGAAAATAACATTATTTTTTTATAATATTTTTAAAACTCACTTCATCCAACTTTTTACGGGTGTCTTTCAATTCATGGTCATGGATTGTGTACTCTAATGATCTAGAAGAGAAATTATGAAGAACAATTCAGTATAAAAAAAGTGTCCTGTAAAACGCGCAGTGTGAACAAACAAATATAGTACTTTCATTAACTTCTACTTCTCATACATTCGCCATGAAAAGTGAGTTAAGCCACTGTGTCGTCGCTTACAGCGAGGTCGCAATATCTGCATCTTTTGGCCTGACACATCTAGTTTCAGCACACCATTTCTGGGGCTTGGTTTGTCTTCTGCCTGCAATCCCGATCCTCTTTCCAGTCTGTTTTCAGGGCCACTACTTGGAGACAGAATAGGATCTCAGTCAGCTGTGGTTCGCTAACCTTGATGCAAGTAGCCACTTATGGGTCACTGGTTTCTGTAAGTTCATTCACTGTGTTGCATATTCAGCTTCCTTTCATTAAGTACGATTTAAGTGTGTGTGTGTACTATGCATATCATAGACAAAATTGTGTAGCAGTATGTAATGCAGTAAGCGATACAACAGAATTCAGCAAACTATCTACCATATATCTCCTGAAAAGGAGAGACCAAAGCACCATTTTCCGACTTCGTACTCAACACATACAACTTAACAGCCACTTGAACAGAATCCAACCAGAACATACACCAGAGTGCTGGCTGTGCACACATTCCTATGAAACTGTTGAACATCACCTTTCTGAATGTCCTGCGCTTGCCGGTGTTAGGAAAGAGCTTCTTTCTCAAAGGCCAGACAAATGGAACACTTTGTACGGAACAAAACAACAGATTACAAACACTTGCAAATACCACTATATGGCATTGGACCAAAGGACAAGAGCCCATAGGCCGCTGGATCAATAACCAACCAACCATATATGCCATTCACACTTGGACTTAAAATACACTTCAATACCTTCATCTTAAGGATGAATAACATGTTGGTGACAATGTCTTGAAAGCAAAATGTTAAACGGTAAGGTTAATGGTTTCTAAGTAAAATTAAACCAGTTTATAAAGGAAGAAGATGAAAGCAATAATCATTTCTAAGGAAAATAATTTAAAGCATGCATTAACAAAGTCAATGATGTAATACTGAAACAAGTTCACAAGACCAACTAACACCAGATGGAAGACACAACTTCTAACAGCCCAGGCAACAACAGCTCTCCAGATGAAAGACACTTTTATGTCACAAGTCTTTGTCAATGGGAATGTGAAAGAGAATTCTTAGGTGCTATATAGAGTCCTGTCATCTGGAAGTGAATAATAAATAATCAAATGGGAAGTTTTTTTCACGCGGATCTTCTGGTAAAAATTCCCCTGATCTCTGGGTAGTGAGATTGAACTCCAGTGTTCAGTGTCGAGCACATTTAAAATTCCTTGGCAGTAGGAAATGAAAAGAGCAAGCTTAATGGCCACCTGCCGAACAAAATTCAAATTAAAACTCAATCCAAGTTATTTGTACCTATCCCCAGGCGGTTTGTTAAGAACAGCTATAGATGGCGCCTAACTGGCTGCAGGTCTACTTAGCTAGCTCTAGTGTTTTTTGTTTTTTTTTGGCGTTCGCCTTATTTTTTTTTAATCCCCAAGGCGGTGTGCGTTGCACTGTGTTTTTATTTTGCGCCTGTTGGCCCAGTGCATCCGACTTCAGCACGCATTTTATGTAAGGGTCTGCTTCCTCCTGCATTTTCTAAGGGTTTGCTTCCCCGGGGTAACGGCCGGTGCTGTGATGGGGATCGAACCCAGCACCTTCGGATTGTGAGCCGTGCCACTTAACCACGCCGTCCCCGATGAACATAGATGACCTGTAGCAACCAATTATGTTACTTAACCTTTAGCACGCCAGCATTTTTTTGAAAAAATTTGACCTAATTAATTTTCTTAATTTCTCGCTTTGGTAGTCGTCTTAGAAATTTTTTAATTTTTATGTTTGTTTGTCAATAAATATGATTTTCTGGCGTGTAGACACACAATAGCATAACGAGCATGTTGGTGTTGTTGTTGTTGTGTGTTTGTTAGTTTTTGAGATTCAAAAAGATGAAGTTGAAAATTTTTGAAAATCTCGGAAAAAATTTGGACTCGACCACTAGGCCTAGTCGCTTCGATAGAAAACCATGGAAACCACAACAACGTATCGATACTGTGTTTACAATATCGACACAACTGTTAGTTTCCAATTCAAACGTAGTTCTTTCATTTAAACAAACAAAATAAACAGATCTACTCGATAAAGATCTTTCCCAACAACCTACTTCCCCTTTCGCAAAAGCCGGCTTGCTCCAAACGGCGTATACAAAATTAAAACTATTCAAAAGCCATTTGTAATCGAACATACGATACTTTAACCGGCAAAATATTGTGTATATATGGAGGGCGTATTCAGCAGTAAAAAATGGCTGTCGGGAGTGACTCCGTTAAAAAAAAAAAATTAAAAAAATTTCCCGTACACCGTTTTTGTAGGCCGAGTTGGTTAGAAGGTTAACCTTCCAACTGTCACAACAGCCAATGGTCGGCTGCCATGACTCTTCCCGTGGTGTTATGGTCATTGAAATCGACCACAAAGAAAAATTGTAATTAAATATGCGAATCTGACCTTTTTCTGTTAACAATAAATAAATGGTTTTTCTTCTGGATTGTAGCTTACAGCGTTGTCTAATCGTAAAATTCCATGGTTGTTTTACACTTGAACCGAGCGTGATTTTTTTTCAAATTTTTCTGCCTGCATCATGTCTGACGTTGGAAAGGGTCTATCATGACTAGAAAATAAATCTAACCTTCATTATTTGAAGTTCTGGTTGACGAAAGTGATATCAAGAATGATTTTGAGGACATGACAGTGATTTGTGGTGAAGATGAATCAGATTGAGAGTCAGATAGGGATACAGCTGCCTAAGACGGATGTGTTGGACCGAAAGGTGCAAATATCGCAGTCAAACTTTAAACTAGCGACAGAAAGCATTCCGTTCTCCGGACTACATCCTGCTATTTGCAAAGCCCTGTTCAGGGTTTGGTAGCGAGAGATTGAGAACAAACGCAGAAGAAGATAGGGATATCATTCTTAGCTCTGGACCTAGTGTTGCCACTGACCAATTTGGTTGGGAAAAGTTGGAAATTGAAGGGAATAGGCCCCGCTTAGATCCTAATTTCATTTTTATAAATCTTAACAGCTCTCAGAATATAGACTTAGAAAGGTGGATTATTTATAATATGCCTAGTACCAAGTAAAGGACTAGAGAGAAAAATATCTTTCTATTGTGGAATCTCTATGCTGCAACGTTCCAGAATTTCAGCCACTACAGTTCAGCCTCAAGTTGGACATTTCATGTCAAATGCTGATACGGTTGTGTATTGTCTCTGACTGTTGGATGGCAAGAGGGTTTTGTTTGCAGTGACACTGACAGAAGCAAGAGCAGTAACAACAGCAAAGGCAGAAGATGAACATGGCACCAGTGTCCGACATGCAAGGTTGGGTGCCACGAGCATTGCGAGCAAAACCTTGTTCACAAAACTGACAAAGGTTCAATCGGAAAAGAGAGATTAATATTAAAATATTGTATTCTTCTGTGTCAACTTTTGTTCAGAATATTAATAAAAACACAGATAAAGGTAATTTTTAAAAAGGTTTTTTGTAGTTTATCTTTCTGGGTATGGTTAAATAGTAATTTTTAGGTTGTGAATTATAAAAATTCACATAAATTACATTTTTCTAATGAAATCCACATAAGTATACATTTTCTTAAATAAAACAGCTTGCGGTATCGGAAAAACTCATTACAATGGTAATTGGAACCAATCAGTAAGTGTGAGAGTAGGTTGAAAGCAGAAGATGAGTTGCAAAATTGTATTCACTGCGTACAGGTTTAGGTCACCATACGTAACGTGCAAACATACTAAATTTATACCATAAGATTCCTTGTACAATATGCTTTCAGAAAATGTATACTTAAATGGACCTCTGATTTTATTTTCTATTGATTCTGGTATTTTATTGAAACATGTCAAAATCCTAAAAAAATGCCTTGGCACCAAAGAACAGATGCACTTGACAATTGTAGGGTTAATTCTGTAATGATTCAGTACCTCCTCATTTTGTCCCACTTTTGGTATTCCTTTAATTCTTCCTTTTCTCCTTCCAAAGTGTTTAGTCTTTCTTCAATGTACTTTAGAAGGTCATTGATCTTCTCTCTCTTGCCATCTGAAAATTACAAGATACATTTTAGTAAAAGTTAGTCCTAGTGGTATCAATACAAATTCTGGCCAATATAGTGACCTATAGAGAATACATATTTCCATAATCCCTGTGGCACATTAAATATTGCCCCTTTATAGTTTTGGGTGTAAATGAAACACTGAACTATTTTTAATTTAGTTGCATGTCTGTGAAATGCAATTTCACTTACATTTTTAAAAAGAAGAATCACTATGCTTAGCTAAATACAAATCCATTAAAGATTTTAAATGCAACAGATTCTATAAATAATGAATTATCCTCATCACTTTTTCTTTTCAAGGGAAAATCTCTGTCGTTTGACAAAGGATTTATCTGTTCTTGCAGCAACAGTTTCTGTAGTCATTTGTTTGACATGAGTTTGTCAGCTTCAATCACAGCACTCTTTAGTTGTCTTTTATCACATCCACCTTAGGGAACAGAGCTCCTATTCTTTCCTCCCCAATAAGGGGCCAAATGGAGTACAATAGAACTACTAAATCCTCAATATTTTTTTCAATTCCACAAATGAAACACACGCTCGTCTTGGTAAAGGTTACATAAACAAACACCTAACTTAAAGCAAAAGGATAATACCTGTTTCAGTTAAAATAGCATTACTCTCTTCTTTGCGTTCATCATAAACTTTTGTGCCTGCCACTTCTCTTAGAAGCTTGAGACGCTGAGAATCTGGAGCTGTGGCCATTTGATTAATCTAAAAATAGAAATATATGAGACACACACACATTAATTGTGTAATTTAAAAAGTCAAATACTATGTCGACACACACACATTAATTATGTAATTTAAAAAGTCAAATACTATGTCATTTCACAAAACGAAAGAAAAAATACCACAACATGATTAACTTAAAATATAGGGTTATAGTAGTACAAAGCATCCAAAATAAAAAGTGGAATAACATTTTTTTTCTTCTCATTTGTTCAAATATCAAACTGTCTTGAGAAAAATTATGACTAAATTCTGACCGAGAAATACAATAGGCCTTACTTTTCCTTGCTTAACAATGTAATAGGGGTTACTTCTTGAAAAACCAGCACTTTCCAGCAAGTTCATAACATCAGATTTTCTGGAAAAAGTCACATTTAAGAACAGCACATTTTAATATGAACTTTTAACAAATGAAACCCAATAGTGTAATATAAATGCAGAGTTGCAAAGTTCACCAAAGTATACACAAAATAGCTTTCACAAAGTTTTTTTGTTTTTATGTTCATAAAATTCATCCTGATAACTACCACAAAGTTAAATTCTACAGTCGCACCTCTTCTACCACTGGGCATGTAGTGGTCTTTTATTTATATACACGCAATTGAGTGTGCTGACAAACAGATTGGCTCGTTATGTCTTTGCATGTTGGACGCACCATCTCCTTTTGGCCACTACTGGGTAGGAATTCATTACCATTAGAATTTTTGCCCGGACAGCGAATAACAGCCTGCTCTTTTTTATTTTCAACTACCAGTGATTTCTTTTATATATGTACACAGGACCTCAAACTTTATCGTCTAACTCCAATATAGAGGGGGTGATCTCACCATCCTTGAGACCAGGAAACACTTGAAATTTGAGCACTCATCATTTTGTGCTTTCGTTTCTTGAGGCAAGTGCCTTAACTCTCAGCTATAGAGACCCCTATGAAGTTAAAGTCTTCCAAGATCAGTAACTAACAACCAGTACATTCAGACTTGCCTTTTGGCAAAAACACAAGAGAGGACAAAAAGAGTGAAGGTTAAAACACACCAAAGAAAACTAAAGATGTAGATGAAGTCAAAGCAGCTGGAACCTACTAATACAGATAAAGAAGACTATCTAAGATGCAAATTGATGGCAATCAACATTGCAGCATCATCATTAGGTTAGTCAGTCTGGCAACTGGTGTGGAAGTCTTCTGATCATGTCATGCCACTGTCTCCGGCAGATCTCTTCAGCTAATTTTTTTTTTTTGCGTTCACCTTATTTCTCTATCCCTCAAGACTCAATATTTATGTTATTTGTTGAAAGAAGTTTTTGCGGCATGGGAAAACAAAAAGATTGATTAGGGATAGTTTGTCTATTAAGGTTGTGGCAGTAAAACTAATATTTCTCTGAAAATACTCAGAAACAGTTGTTTTTTTTAATGCCCGCAATAAGTAGGTTTACTCTTTTGTGCGCTCTGAAAAGGACGTTAAGTGGCAGATTGCAGTAGCTTTTCTCACATCCCGAGCGTGCTGATGAAGGTGGACCTGGGCTTTCCAGTCGGTTGTGCTATGCTTGGCTTCATCTGTGTGTCTCACTAATATGGGGATCACGTCGATCCCTCACCTCATTAGCCAGGCTGCCATGAAAACAGCCCGTTTTCAGGGAGGACTACTAGGAAGCCGAGGTGAGGGTTTTGGCCAGTATATTTTTCCTGACCAGATGTTAGTCTTTCCTCGCCACTCAGAAACAGAAAAAAACAAAATGAGTGATACAACAAAGAAGACAGACAAGCACACTGAGAATACTGACTTAAGGATACCAAAATTTAAAAAATATATATAAAATGTATTGTATACTTTTAATTAGTCAATAGCCACCTGGACAAAACACAAACACTTAGCTTAACAAATCACAATATCAATAATGAGAATGGACTGGACAAATATTTTGATTCACACATTCTTGACCAGTCTCTGACACCTTATCGTCTTCTTATTCTGCGTTCGTTCTCAATCTCCCACTACCAAGCCCTGAACAGCGCTTTGCAAGTAGCAGGATGTAGCCCGGAGGACGGAATGTGTTGTGTCGCTAGTTTACAGCTTGACTGCGATATTTGCACCTTTTGGTCCGACATATCCATCTTCTGCAGGTGACACCTATGTATTGTATCAGTTGTCCGGTCCATTCTCATTGCTGATGTGGTTCTTTGTCCCTAATGAAAGATCTGTCTCTATTCCTGTGCAGTCATTGAGCAATACCTATATACATTTTGTATTGAATTTATACCTTCAATACAAAATAATGTACTGGAAAAGTTTTGGGAGTACACCCAGTGATCAAAGCAGGAGGCAAAGTCCCTAAGACAGCCTGGTATTGTTCTCAATGCATCTGACAACTCCTACGTCGCCAATGGTGCCAAGTAGAAACGGCTTGTCGTTACCTTGGATACCAACTGTGGGTGGGGATAGCGAGAGTGGATTTGTTGATCCGGCAACAGCAGTCTTTCATATCAACATGCTCAGGCAAGCATCTAATCTGCTTCAAAAAGTCGAAACATTATAGTATGCTATTCGACCGTGGGTTTTTACTCATCTATTTCAACTGGGCAGGGAGGGCCTTGGTTAGTATGTTTCACCTGACTTCCTAAGTTGAAGAGAGACAACTCTATGAATGTCATATTTATATTTTATTATTCTTGTGTATTAACAATGTAAACTATCATATACATTACAGCTGTTACGTTAGTAATACTTACGTGACCATTTTCTTGTCCAAGAAGTACTGATCCTTCTTTGAGCCAATTACTCTTCTCAACACAACCTCATCTTTTTCAATCTGTAGAACATGTTACTTTTTTTTATATGGATTGTCTAGTTGTTGTTGTTTGCGAATGCCCACAATGAGTAGGTTACTCTTTTGTGTGCCCTGAGAAGGATGTTAAGTGGCGAGTTGCAGTAGCTTCACTCACATCCTAAGCGTGCTGATGAAGGTGGACCGGGTCCTCCAGGCGGTTGTGCTATGCTTGGCTTCATCTGCGTGTCTCTCGCTACTACAGTGATCACGTGAAACCTCACATTGATAGCCAGACTGTTGTCCTAGCCAACAATCTGTTTCCAGGATGACCAATGAGGAGGTCATGTGAGGGTCTTGGCCAATATATTTCTCCTGACCCTGGCGAACACTGTCTTGGCTTGGCTTCGTTCATTCTCAATCTCCCACTACCAAACAATGAAAGGGCTTAAGTAGCAGAATGTAGTCCAGAGAATGGAATGCGTTGTGTTATAGTTTGCAGCTTGACTGTGATATTTGTACCTTTCGGTCCAACACATCTGACTTCAGCAAGCATGTTTTGAGTACCAGGTTAGCATTCCCTCTTCGATCCCTTCTCCTTAGCCAGCCTACTCTGCTGCAGCCTGTTATCCAGGATCACCTTGTGGAGGTGTAGAAGGGTCTTGGCAGCTTTGGTTCGCTGGCCATGACGCTAGCAGTCAGCTATGAGTCGCTTACAACTGCAGCTCATGCACTGCTCAGGATCTTGATCCCGAACACTGTCTGATCAGTGTGTTTTTCCTGACCAGACGATAACCTCATCGTCCTGATTGTCTAGTCATTTACATATGCTCTGTACATGGATGCTATTTTTACACTCAGTTAAGTGGGAAAAAACCCACAGAATACAATAAGAAATCCATGTGGCCTTCATTGATCAGGAAAAGGCAAACAGATGTAAGATATGAAAGGTAATCGAGAAATACGGTTTGGAGGGTCAATTACTGGATGTAACTCGTGCCTTGTACGTAAACAGTAAAGATGTGGTATGAACAAATGCCGGTATAACAAATTGGTTTCCAGAGCTGAGTCGCGTACAACAGGGGTGTTTTCTTTTACCATTATTAGTCATAATTGATCTGGATAAAATTACAGTTGGATAACCCCCATGAGGAGTCCCTAAATGAACTGTCGTTTGTTGATGACAAGGTCATCCGTAACAGGACAGACTGGCTAAAGAGAAGGAATCAAAGACACAAAGCTAACCCGGTACCAAAAAATGCCATGCTGCAGTCGGGTGTATCAGACTTCTTTTTACAAATATCGCAGTCAAGTTGTAAACTATGACAACTCATTCCATTCTCAAGACTACATCCTGCAAAGACACAGGGCTTGATTGCGGGAGTTAGAGAACAAACAATGACGAAGAAGAAAAATTGCACCAATTTTGCAAGGACTGGGATTCCAGATCTTGTCATATTGTCTGACTGCGGATCTTGTCTCTCTTTGTTACTTGGACCACCATTCTTAAATATATTTCTGACGCTTGGATCTGGCTTGTCTAGGTTGTTGTCATTGCCCATGATTCATATCTATAAGTCAAAACTGGTGCATAGGTGGAGTGGTGTACATCCATCTTAGTTTTATTACTTATTTCTCTTCTGAGATATAGTGAAGCAATCACTCAAATGATTTACTTCTGTATGGTTTCACCTGCTTCTACAGGCCTCACCAGGAAAAAGAATGTACAATCTGCTCTTTAACCAGTTTAACATTGCGAAGGACTTCCTGTTACCAAGCCTCCAAATGAATTTTCCATAGATTCAAGAAAGAGTATTAAGGTGCACCACCATCATGTTATCCGCAGTCTTTGGTGTCTATTGATGGTTCATATGTCTGCCATTGTACGTCATATGTGGCACACATTCTCAACCAAGAAGAAATGAACAATCTAGTTCGTCATCAGAAGCTGTCCAAGGCCAAAGTAGAGTTACTTGAATCAAGACTTAAACAATGGAATCTTCTCAAGGAAAATGCAGAGTTACTTAGTTTCACAATCATCATGAGCAATTTGCTCTTTACTTTAGAAAGGAAGACGATCTTTCGCTTTGCTAGATGTAGATGGCTTGGTCAATGTTCTAGGAATTAAACATGACCTGTAAGAATGGTAACAGCCAACACTGGCAGAAACACACAAAATCCTGCTACCTCTCCTACACATGACAAACATCTCAAGCCAAATGCCGTACTGCATTAGCTATCCAAGTACTCAGCAAATTGAAAATTATAGAGAGAATATTTATAGGTATTAAGATCCACAAACTCTCCTGAAGTAAAGTTAGTCCATAGCAAATACTGTCATCGTGGGTGAAGTGTTAGAGCCTTCATTGAAGAAGATGGACCTGGTTGACAACAACTCTAACGGTGGAAGCTGGATACGCCTGGTATTGGGCTAAGGGAGCACCAGGGACCATAGCTGGTAAGTGGCCAGAACAAGGTGCAGAAATCAATGGCAAACTACTGAACGAAAAATGCCAAGAAACCTATGACAGTCGATAGAAACAAAACTCATAAAGATCTGATGGTGAGGTCCTCAGGCCAGGCAGATCATCGACACCAACTGCTGAACAGACTGATTTCAGAGCCAGTACAAGTAATAGAGATGACGGGCTACAGCCTGCATTACAGTGGAAAACTCTGAAATAATATACATATTATAATTAATTGCAGATTTCTCCAAATTAGTAGCCAATTTGGCATTTTCTGTCATATTCGTGTTCAGCACTTTGAAATCTCTAAGTAATGGCTACTTTTATCTCAGATGCATAACTTTAATCAAAATGTACTGTGTAGTGTTATCAAACATGGAAATAAGTGTGAAATATAATGTCCAAAAATTCTAGCCTAACAATGTTAACCAATGGTAGGGTATGGTAATGTGTTTTTGGTTCACCCTGTATTTAGAACTGAACAGGAAAGACCTTGAGAGCAACAATGCACTGGCGACAGACAGGTAGAGGTGGAAAAAGACAGCAAGCAGAAATGGTTAGTTTATAATATAGTGAGACGTGATGCTTGTACCATCTAAGTTATGGAAAAATACTAAAAGAAGCGAATGCATATTTTTAATTTGCTAGTGTTGATTTTCTAAATAAGACTTTTATGGGCGTAAGAATGTGTTCAAAATATCACTGTTTCATTTTTACACAACACAAAGTTTTCTTAAGCAGCCATCCTCTACATAGTTTAGTACCTATAGCCTCATTGATTTTAAGCTTACATATGTAAAGGTTCACCAGTGACAGACTGATAAACTGTAATGGAAAATTGTGCGCTTAAACTTGGATATAGGGCTGGCACATTTGATATATGCTGAAGATGGACATTTAATATTTTTTTTAATGTAAGACCTATTTTTAGCTCTCACTCAACTTAATTGATAGAACAGAGGTGTACAGCACCAAACAGACTCAGAAATAGCCAAATGTTTAGCCTTTTTAAACAACATGTGTTGAACAGTAAACACAACAGAACATACATGCAGTCATAAGCACATAAAAGTAAATATGATAGAAACCTTACTGGGATTCTGTTGTCTGAATTGTCAAAAATGATTTCCACGAATGCACTTATAACTCTTGGTCCGGTGCCTTCATGAAGAAGTGCCTGCCGCTGGTCTGGTCGCATGTGACTAAATTCATCAGACAGCACAAACTGAATGGCTAAGAATTTTTAAAAAGAAGAAAGACATTTTTTTTAAAATGGTAAATATGGTTTCCAGTCAAAAGACAAAAGAAATAAAAGATTAATTTGTGTATCAGCCCCAGAGTTACAGTATTTCAAAATTGATGAATATACAAGTTCTGGTGCATCTGTATAATTACTACGGTACTCAAATCATTAATTAATCAAAAGCTTTTCAGCTACCTGTGGAGCATAAGCCTTCAACAAATAAACACCAAGTTATCAAATGTTGACCCACCCGCATCTATTAAAATGTTTGTGACATAAATGTTCTACATAATGGGGAAGCCAGCCCTTGTCCAATAAAAACTACTGGCACATAAAGAAATGTACATGGCTCAATGCAATATTTACAATATATTACTCACCATAGAAAAAATTACTTTTTCCTGACCCATTTCTTCCAACTGCAGAAAGATAAGAGTAGCAAATATAATTCATTTGAGTTATTTTAGTCATTTATTTAGTCATGTTCAAATTATAAATCAACCACAGCAATTAGTAATATAACTACACTTTAGGTTCTTTCTTTCTTTCCCCTGTTTTTTGTGCATGATGATGTTTGCAACTACCCACAATGAGTAGGTTACTCTTTTGCTTTGTGCACCCTCAAAAGGACGTTTAGTGGTGGGTTGCAGTAGCTTTCCTCACATCACGAGCGTGCTGATGAAGGTGGACGCTTGGCTTCATCTGTGTGTTATTCACTACTATGGGAATCACAACAATCCCTCATCTCGTTAGCCAGGCTGCCATGAAAACAGCCCGTTTCCAGGGAGGGCTACTAGGAAGCCGAGGTCAGGGTCTTGGTCAGTATGTTTTGCATGATTCTGACTAACATGTCTCATCAGTATATTTCGCCTGACCAGACATTAGTCTTCCTTCCCTTTTTGAGTATGATAGTGGTGGTTGACTGTGTGTTGTATAGCATTCTTTTTTTTCCATATTAGCATTCACACACAAATTATATATATTTTATAAACAAAAATGTAATAAAACAGCAATGGTCAGAGCAACAATAATAGTATACAATATCTGATCAAAAAGTAAACAACCTTTTTTTTAGCCAGCCAATAGCTATTCTGGGGTGGGCTTGTGTGGAATGCAACCTTGATATCTTCTGTATGTACATGTTTTTTTGCCAGACTGTGAATCATTTATATCCCCCTTGTCACATCTGAGTTTTTATCCAAAATGACCAAACATGTTGAGCAAAGGTGCATTCAATTATTATAAAAACTAGGTGACATACAATCACAGACTAGAAAAAGTCACAACTGGAGTCAAGACCGGAGATGAGTCCTCTGTCTAAGATTACAACCATGAGACAAATGCAGTCATCTCAATGTAAGATGTCAGCCTCTCCACAGTCAAAGAAAGCATAGCAGCAATAAAAAACGTGAAAGTGATGTAGACAGTTTTTTTTCCTGACCAACACGGCATACTTTATCATGAGTGCATGAGTTAAAAAATGTATGGATAGGCTACTGGAATTGCCACAGCGCTGCCCAACGCGAAGTGATTCTCCAAAAATTGGTGTATAGTTTCGACATAATAAAGAGGATAAAGAGGTTAGATGACAAAGGAAACAGTCATGTGGTAGTATTGGCAGGTACAAATAATGTAAAGAGAGATGGTACAGAAATAATTATGGATAAATATAAAAGTCTTATGAGAACACTTAAGGAAAAAAAGTTTAGAAAGGTCACAATGATGGGCATTTTAGACAGAGCAGATGGGTCAGACTATCTAGATAGCAAAATAATAGGTATCAACCTTAGGTTACAGGTGATGTGTGCGGACATGGGAATGGAATTTATTGATGTTAAAGTAGACAAAAGTAAAATGTTAGATAGGGGAGGTTTACATCTAAATGAGATAGGACAGCATGTTGTAGCAAAGTATATGTTCTATCATTGTGTTAGAAATTTAAACTAGTTAGGCCTATGAAGTATGAGACTAAAGATAGGCCTACAATAGGGTGCTATAGAGGATGTAGTCAAAGGGGTAATTTGGTGTCAGGGAAGTGTGAAATACATAGTAGAAAAGCAAACACTAAAATGATAAAGCAGAAGCAAAAAGAGGAAAACCAACAACATTACAAACTAAAATGTTTTTATGCAAATGTGAGAAGCATAGTAAATAAAAGAGAAGAATTGGAACTGTATGTAGAAGAAGAAAACCAGATATAATAGGGTTAACAGAATCATGGACATATGAGGAGATTGCAGATAGTGAACTTGAAATTGAGGGATATACAATGTTAAGGAAAGATAGGATAATTGGAGACAAGACTAAGGGAGGTGGCGTTTTATTATACTGTATAAATTCTGTTAATATAACGATCAAAGATTATTTATCATGTGATAACAAAAATGAAAGTGTATGGGGAGAAATAGAAAGTGGGGGTGAAAAAACAGTGATTGGAGTGTGCTATAGATGTCCATCAAGTCAAAAAGAGGAAGATGAGGAGCTGATTAGTAGTATAGCAAAGGCAAGTAAAGGGAAATTATTATTAATGGGAGATTTCAACTATCCAGAAATAAAATGGGATATGGCAGAAGCACTTGTAGAGTCAAAACCTTTTGTTACGTGCATAACTGACAATTTTTAAATTCAACATGTAGAAGCAGCCACCAGAGGCAAAAACATACTCGACCTAGTTTTTACCACAGAGGAAAATATGATTGAAAACGTTACCGTTGGCGAACTGTTTGGCTCAAGTAACCATCAAATCATCCGTTGGGATCTTATTGCAGGGAAAGAAGTAAACATAAACACGCGAACATACGACTACTCTAAGGCAGATGTTAAGAGGATGAAAGAGGCAGCGAACCACATAATCTGGAAAGATATTATTGTAGGAACAGATGTTGAACAGGAGTGGGAAAGTTTTAAAACAGTTCTAGAAACGCTAAAAGAGGAATGTGTTCCATGTAGGGAGGTAAACCCCAAGCGTAAAAAGTGGATAACTAGATTTGTAGTGAAATGTAGAAGAGCAAAAAATAAAGCATGGCAAAAATATATAGAGGCAGGTAAATCAAAAGAAACATATGTAAAATATTTGGACAAGCAGAACATATCTCAGAAAGCGAATAAAACAGAAAAAATAGACTTTGAAAAAAAACTTGCTCAGAGGATCAAGACTGACAGTAAAAGCTTCTTTTCTTATGTTAGAAATAAACAAAGAACGAAAGACAAAGTAGGCCCTCTCATAGACAGTACAGGGAAAATAATAAGTGAGAATAGGGAGGCTGCTAATCTGCTCAATCAGTACTTTGGCACAGTCTTCACAAAGGAGGACTGCTCCGAGATCCCAGAGCCTATAGATATTTTTCAAAGAGACATGGATACAGCGGGATTAAGATCAATCTGTATTACAGAGGAAATGGTTTTTAAAAAATTGGAGGGGTTGAAAGTGAATAAATGTCCAGGTCAAGATGGTATTCACCCAAAATTGCTGTATGAAATTAGAAACCAACTAGCAAAACCATTGGCTATATTATGTTCTCAATCACTTACAAAAGGGATTGTTCCACGGGATTGGAAAGATGCAGGAGTGATCCCCTTATTCAAAAAAGGCAAAAAATCAGATCCGGCAAATTATAGACCGGTGAGTTTAACGAGCATAGTCTGTAAATTGTTAGAGTCCATAATCAAAGAAAACATTGTAATGCATTTAGAATAATTTAATCTAATTAGAAATAGTCAGCATGGGTTTACTAGAGGGAGATCATGCTTAACAAATCTATTAGAATTCATGGAGGAGGTTACTAAAATCATAGATAAAGGGGAGCCAGTGGATGTTATTTATCTAGACTTTGCAAAGGCCTTTGATAGAGTACCTCATCAAAGATTATTTCGAAAGTTAAAATCACATGGAATAGGTGGCGAAGTTGCCAAATGGAATGAAAATTGGTTAACGGGAAGAAGGCAGAGGGTGGGCATAAATAAGGAGTACTCTGAGTGGAGTGAAGTGAAAAGTGGTGTGCCACAGGGCTCGGTTTTGGGACCAATTTTGTTCTTGATATATATAAATGATTTGGACATTGATATGAGATCCATGATTGCAAAATTTGCTGATGACACAAAACTATGCAGTAGTGTCTCATCTAAAGCGGAAGTGGATATATTGATGTCGGATTTAGATAAAATTCGAGAAGGGTCTGTAAGCTGGCAAATGGAGTTTAATGTAGATAAATGTACAGTCATCCACATGGGTAGATCCAATATGGAACATAATTACAGAATGGGAGAAAACAATATTAGAAAGATAGATAAGGAAAGGGACCTAGGGGTTATTATAGATCATACAGGAAAGGTGAGTGAGCAAGTTAAGGTAGCAGTGAAAAAGGCAAATGCAATGTTAGGTATGATAAAAAGAAATATTAAACATAGGAGCAAGGAAGTGATCGTCAAACTGTATAAAGCTTTAGTTAGACCTAGATTGGAGTACTGTGTACAGGTGTGGAGTCCTTATCATAGAGGGGACATAAACATGCTAGAAAGAATACAAAAAAGAGCGACAAAGATGATAGTGGGATTCCAGAATTACAGTTATGAGGAACGACTCAGAAAAACCGGCCTACAGTGTCTCGAAGAGAGAAGAATTCGTGGTGACTTAATACAGGTTTATAAGATGATCAGAGGAATCGATAAATTAGACTATAACAAGTTTTTTAAAATACAGCCACCTACAATAACACGAGGGCATAGCTACAAGCTGATTAAAGAGAGGTCCAGGTTAGATATTAGGAAATATTTTTTTAGTCAGAGAGTGGTGTCTGCTTGGAATGCATTGCCAGGGGAGGTAGTGGAGGCAGGGACAGTTAATGCATTTAAGAATAAACTGGATGCGCATAGATTTTAGAGCAAGGTGATGTAAATGTAACTGGTTGTATACAGACTCTGCAGGGCCTTCTAAACCAGTATAAAGATGTTAAGTTAAGTTAAGACATCTTCATGATCCAGGAGACCTGCTTGAAGGAGAATGTTGCCATCAAGTGTCCAGGATTCAGGTGCTACAGTAATCCATGTGGGCTAGGTAAGCGGGGACTGGCGATGTACGTGAAGCAAGAACTTCCCCATACATGGATAGATACTAGCAACTGTGAAATTGAGGACATCGAGATACAAGGGATTAAAGTAACAATCAACCACCAAGAATGGAGAATCTACAACAAATACGCTCACGTAGATCACCTCTTCGAGGACGTAAAGTGGGAATTTCTCTCAGACTTGTCAGTCACAAAGCAAAAAGTGCCTCATTGCAGATGACTTTAATGCTAGGTCAAAGGAGTGGGGAAATGTCACTGAAAATAGGCAAGGGGTCGCCGTGAGCCACGCATTAGTCCACACAAACCTCACTGTCATGAATGACGGACGTCCAACTAGAATAGGATCTCGACCGGGAGATAGGGACGGGGTCATCGACCTGGCTCTTATATCCAGTGATGTTGCTCCATCCACACGCTGGGACGTATTAGGGGCACAAGAGAGCGACCACCTGCCATGTGTCGTACTTATACCCAGAGGAAAACACACCAGACAGTCAAACAGGTGTTCAGATACACGTACAAACAGGATAATGTAGTGAACAAGCTGCGCCAGGCGATCGGACGCAGGACCAGTAGATCCCCTTTTGTCCAACCACCCTGGTGGACTCAAGCTGTTGATACGGCCTGGAGAGAAAAGGAGGCGACAACAAAGGATTGGCGTAAAACCAGAAAGAAAGCTGGTATTAATGTCGACGCATTGAACGAGAAGGAGGAGGTAAAACGCAAAGTTACCAATTCCTTTAAAGCGTTAGCTAGGGAGTCCAAAAGCGAGCAATGGGAGGAGTTCATCACAGGGGTGGGTAATGATAATACCCTCCAGAAGTTCTGGCACATGCATCGAAAGATGAATGGACAAACTACAAGCCAGCTTATCTCCAACATTCAAGACACCACAGGAAGGCTCCTGAAGACAGATGAAGAGAAGGGGCTAAGTTTTTTTCAGTCGATATGTTGCATAGACTGACAAAGGCGACAGAGATGCCCGTCAGGAAACTCGGAAAGGCATCTTAGACGCAGCCATCAGGGGAGAGGCTTATGTAGACCTTATCACCGAGGCGGAGGTCGTAAAAAGCCTACGTACAAGCAAAAACACTGCCCCAGGTCCTGATGGAGTACAGTATTGCCACATCAAGCAGTTGGATGAGACAGATGTAAGAAATATGGTGAAGGAGTTCAACTACACTATAGAGAAGGCATATGTGCCTTTGGATTGGCTTCATAGCTATCTATGCCCACTGCCTAAACCTGGTAAGGACTACACGCTTCTCGTCAGCTATCGAATAATCACCATTCAAAATTTATCTGGCAAATTGCTCGAGAAGATAGTGGAAAGGAAAATAATGGCCTACCTTGAACAGGAGCAGATTCTACCCGATACACTGGGCAGCTATAGAACAGTGAAGGAGACCTGGGCTAACGCTTGAACTTTCGCGTATGATGTGTACGAGGGGTTTCAGTCAAAGCAAGAAACAGTCGCGGTGGCACTCGACCTAGAAGACGCATACAACTGTGTCGATTTTGGGACCTTAATTACCTGTCTGCAGCAGTGTGGTTTAAACCCGTGGCTGGTTAGTTGGATATCAGCTGTCCTGATGGAAGGAACAGTTGCGCTACGTGTGGGATCGTGGACATCATAACCGAGGCGAACCGGTGCTGTTCAACATTTACACAGTAAAAGTGGCCAATATTCAACCCACAGGGACAGGGCGAACGTTGACATTTGCCAATTACATCCTAACGTACAGGACTGGCTCAGACAGGCAAGAGTTGGTCAAAGACATCCAGGAAACCTTGCAAGGATGCTCACAGTGGTGCAGCGACTCAAGCTCCAAGATCAATCAGAAAAAGGCCTGCATGATGTGGTGCTCTTTGAATAATTCCATAGTAAAGGCTGAACTCCCGGGCATCACTTTTGATGGTTGCACCATTGACAGGTGTGATAGGTTGAAATACCTCGGAGTGACATTTGATCGCAGTCTTTCCTATAACTGCCATGTTGACCACATCGTACAAAGATGCAAGAGAGGGTTAGGAGCACTCAAGACCATGGCTGCTGCCAACTTGGAACAACGCCTCCTGTTCATCCTATTTCGTCAGATCGTGTTGTCTGTCATCGATTACAGACTAGGCATCCTCACACTATCATGAACGCAGTGTGAAAGGTTGGACAGCATCCAGAATGAAGGTATGCATCTGGTTCTGGGCTGCACTAGAAGATACCCCGATTGTGATGATGTGGTACATGTTGAGATTGTTATCTGTGACATCCAGACATAAACTGGCACAAGTCAAAGCCTATATGAGTGTCACCACAGACACTCGACACCCTCTGCACAGTAGTATCTCAGACATCAAGGAATCAAGAGAGGGTCATCATGGATAGCACAGGCTGAGACAACAATCGGACACATCGCTTCAGCTGAGACGAGAGTCAAAGGAGATGAATGTGTCCACACTGGTGATAGAATGATAGAGTACCAGAGAGTCATCATAACCTTAGGCAAGGAATCCTGAGAACGGAACAACGAGAGTGCAGAGCACGAGGTAAATCAGCTGATAACTGAGAACACCCAGGAGAGTGACGCTGTCATATACACCGACGGATCAGTCGTGCGCAGTGGGACATCAGGCTGGGGTTTCTCGGCTAGAGTGAGAGGAGAGGTCGTTGCTGAGCACAGTAGGGCATACATGTCAACAACCTCCAGTATGAGAATGGAGACGGAAGCAGTGACTTCAACACTGAAATGGATATCTGAGACTTCTATTACAAATGCAGTCATCGTGACAGACGTGCAAGCTGTACTTCAGAAAGTACAGAAGGGATGGCTTAGGTACGAGTGGATAGCTGCTTTTGAGGCCTCAAACCTCCAGGCGCTGACCTGGATCTACTGTCCTGCTCATGCCGGGGTTCAGTGCAATGAAAGAACTGACATCTTGGCTTCACGGGCTCCCATCATGGGCACATTGGTGATGGATAGAAGTGACATTTTGAAATCAATCAATGACCACCTGCTGGATGAGGACACCGCAATAGATGAAGCAGCAATCCACAGACTGCAAAGTTTCTACATTAAACGAGGTTCGAGCGGAGTGGGGCGCATGAGAGGACGGCGCAGGAGAGTGTACAACCAGCAAGCTACAAGGACCATCAGCATCCATACCTTACGCCATTTGATGAGAAAGACTGAGCACCTATGGGTGGGTATGCCCGGAGTGCAGTGACATCGATTCTTAGAAACAGAAACAGAGTACATTACCCTGGGACAAACTCAACAAGGAGTACTACCTGAATATTATGTATTGCCTATGAGATGTAGTTAGACACAAGAGATCACAAGTCTAGGAGAGTGGCAACTGGCAGATTCATAACGACAATTCTCGTCCTTGCATTGCATATAGGATTTTTGCCGAAACACTGCATTGGACAGGTTTGGCACTCCCCATACTCCCCAGATATGGCTCCTTCTAAGACTTGGGGTGTTACTCAAAAGGATGAGATTTCAGGATAAAAAAGAAATCAAGACAAATGCAACAAAGCCTCTGAAGGAGATCCCAAAAAAATTACTTCCAATGGAAGCATCTAGAAAAGTGTGACAACTTGAGCCCTATTTTGAAGAGGATTAGGTTTAGAACTGAATATGTAAGTTAGTTAGTTTTTTCCTCAGCCTAAGTAAGATCAGATACTTTTTGATTAGCCCTTATTTTAGGTACAAAACAAGATATATAAATGATGATTAAAACAACTAACTACAAAAATACTGACCAATGACGTTATGCTTAGGACTAAATGGTTCAACTACAGTTTGATCCCTGTAGCTTCTGAAACCCTGGATAATGACCTGTGGAAATAATGTGAAACCAAAAGGAGATCATTAGAGAGGGGTTAACAGTTGACAGGAAAAAAACTTACAGCAAAGTAAAAATATTCTAAGTATAAATTCTCAAATGGTATAGTATAAGTTTAAACTGCTTATAATATTAAATTTGAATTTATGTAATAGTACTGCTTCTTCTTATATCCTTTATTTTAAAAAACTGGCAAAGTGGTCAGTGACCATCATGCTTGACAGTCTTTAAATGCAGCAACAGACTGACTCTAATTAATCCGTACTGCAGCTATCCTTCACAAAGTGCGCAGCTGTGGTTCATGATTTTTATTTAGGCTTACAGGATTTTCTGCAAATTGTCTTAGGTTGATCCCCTTTTTTAATAATCTTCCATCTGGGGTTCATAGCATAGCGGTTCTAGTGATGGTGTCAGGCATTCTTTTAAGGACATGACCAATCCATTTCCTGTTATGATGGTGTACATATCTTCTTGGTTGCTCCAGCAGGCAAGCAGTTATCGTTTGGGGATAGTGTACAGCCAAATATGATACTATGCTTTCTGTGACAGGTTATATGGAAAGATTGCAATCTGGACATAACTTTTTCTGTTACCATCCAAAAATGCATCATATACAGAATTATGAACATCTTGCACATTCTTAGTTTGGTCTTTTTGCTGTACTGTTAAGATTTCCAAGTGTTATTTATGCTGGTTAAAGTTGTTCTAGCTTTGTTCATTCTGCTTTTCGTGTCTTTGCATGTTTTGCCATATCAGTGTTTCCCAGGTATATAAATGTGTGTCTTTTCTTCATTCCATATTTTAATTAGTGTGCGATTTATTATATTTGCGCCATCATGACTTCTGTCATCTTGATATTAATGTTCAGTCTCACTTGGTTATATCAATAGATTAATGTTCAATACCACTTGGTTATATCAATATTATTGCAGCCATATAATAATGGTTGCGTACAGACTCTGCAGAGTCTTCTAAACCAGTATAAAAACGTTAAGTTAATACAAGTTTGTATTTAGTTAATTACTTAGTCGTGCATCCATAAGTCATAACTGGTACATAGTTAAAGTGCTATACAGGGATCTTAGTTTTCTTAATAAATTTTTCTTTTGAGAGACAGCCAACTTACTTCTGCATAGTTCTACCTGTTTCTGCAGGCTTCATCAGGAAAAATAAGTGGACAACAGCGTACACTTGAATATACTATCTTCTCTTCAACCAATTCAGCACTGCAAAAGACTTCCTGTTTTCAAACCTTCAAATGAATTTTCCATCGATTCAGTCGATGAGGATTGGGGTAAACCAACATCAGGTTATCCCCAGCCAATGGCACGCATTGATAATCCCTGTCTACCATGGTAGGTCATCTGTACCACGCATTCAGCTTGACCTGTTCCAGAGGCTGTTCATCCTTCTTTTCTGTCAAGACCCCCATGGTTTTTGTTTATAAATTACTAATGGCCATCCCTCTCTTCACTAGCTCCTCTTTCCAGATTTTAAGGATGGTCTGGCGATCTGACTCTGATTTAGTCATCTGCAAAAAACAGTCTCAATATATAGACTGGTCTCATCTTCAAGTAAGTAAAAATCCCGTCATGCCATGCAGCATATAGGAAATATGGTGTTTGGCCCATATTATTTTGTAACCCATGGCACTTAGTGGATGATGTGGTCAGCATCACGCCGACCGTCTTTACTTCCCGGACTGAAAAGGTATCCATTTAAAGCTGGGTCGACCCGAGAGCCATTGAGGTCTGAAAAAACATTTCCACCTCAACTGGGGAATGAACACATGACCAATCAAATGCAAAGCCAGCATGCTAACCACTGCGCTACGCTGCTCGCTCATCAAAATGAGAACTTTTTGGTCCTCTCCTTACAGGCTTTGATGAATATCATTCATGAATAGTATGATGAGTTATGGTGATATAATGTCGCCATTTCTTATGCCACTGGTGGTCTTGAGCTCCTCTGACATGTGGTTTCCTGCCCTAATGATGTAGTTTCTGCAAGTCTTATGAAAACTCTGTATTGTGCAGATGAAGGTTGTTGGGATATTCTTCTTTTCTGTGCAGTCCCCGAACCTGGTCCTTGGAACCTTATTGAAACTGTTCAAGAAATAGATGCATTTCATCATCATACTCAACACCAATTTTATTCAGTTTACAGACTGTGAAAATAAAGTTTTGAGCCCTTGGTTTGCTTTGAAACCACACCAGCTACATCCATCTGTGGCGCAGCCAGATGTTTCCACTTCAGTATCCTTGAGTAGGCTCTGCTGGGGACACTAAGGAGGGATGTGCCTCTATGATTTTCACACTTGCCAGTTATTATTTTTGAAAATTTGTATAATGATGGCTATTTTCCAGTCATTTCGTATAACCTTATGATGCAAGGCTGTCCGGAGAACCTTCAAGAATAACAGCTCCCTTGCAGTTCCCATGTACTTTACCATTTCTAGTGTTATTCCATCATGTCCAGCTGCTTTAACAACCTATATTTTCTAGAGTGCTGCCTTCAGCTCCTCCATTGTGATGTTTTTCCTATCATTGATTTTCTCCTCTATACTAGAGCATATCGAGCTTTCTCTTCATCTGCACAGTGGAGCTCTGAGAAAGGCTTTCCATCTATCTATTACCTCCCTTTTTTGGTGGTGAGTAAAGCACCTGCTTTGGTTTTTTTTGTTTTTTTTTTTACAAATTTCAGTGAGCACTCTTTTTCCTTCCTCATGTTCTTTTGGGTCCTGCAAAACTACTTCTGGTTTTTCTTCACCATTCATTAAGCGATTCATCAATCAATAAAAATCGTTCAGCTACCTGTGGATCACAGGTCTTCATTAAATACATGTCGTCCTCCTGTCCTGGGCCATCCACTCAAGATATGTCTACATCTTTCCTGTTTTCTTTATGTTCGTCTCGAGCTCTCATATCCATGTGTGATTTGGTCTGCCTCCATACTTCTCTTTGCCTTGTGGGTTCCAGAAAGATACTGATTTGTATTGCTATCAACTGGTTTCCTTAATATATGCCCTATCCAACATCAGTACCTTCTCATGTCATGATACACTGATATCTGTCTGATTCTTCCCAACAGTTCCAGATTAGTGATCTTATACAAATTTCAATCTCTCGATTTCAGAATGCCTTGTTGCTGTTCCAAACTACTTGTGCTGAGTTAACTCTTCATCTTTCATTGACAGAAAGTTATAGTGACTCGTATATCCCGATGTGTATTTCAGTAGATGGACCTGACTGTAGTGCAATGTGAGGCACTTCAGTAAGCTCACCACTATGGGGATCACAGTGCTAATCCCCACCTCAGTCAGGCTGACAAAGCTTGTTTCCATGGAGACAGATGGGGATGTGAGGTGAGGTTCTTGATCAGTATGTTTAACTTGACTGTGACATTAGTCTTTCCTCCCCTCAATGTGCCCTGAAAACAGTAGCAGTTTTCCCATGCTCAGTTTCCTTCCCTCAACTTCTTTCCACCTTGTTTCAGCCAGTCCCAACATCAATTTTGTAGTTTTTGTTTTCATCTCCACTACCACACATGCAACCTTCCCCTGTTGTACAATGCTATACTCAGCTATACCATTATTGGCAAACAAAAAATATGTAAGAATGCTAGGAATTTATTTATTTGATTGTTTACAATCAATAATAAATAGGTCAAGTTGAAAACATTTATGACTAAACTAGAATACTGGAATCCTGGTGTTCAATCAGCAAAGTCAACTTGTGACTGATGCCAGGTAACCAAAAGCTACCCGTTTGTTCTACATGTCCGTCAAGTCATCTATTAGAAAGCATTTAACATGCCTCCCTTCAACAGGCTTTTTAAATCTCCAGTTGAAGGTTGCTTAAAGTTTCTTCTATATAAATGCAAAATGGCAAATTTAACTTTGCTTAGCACAAATTTGAAGTTTACACCCAACGGAGAAAACTTAAAAGACAGATATTGAAATAGAAATAAGGCACAGAGTGCAGCTTTCACTGATCATATCATTAGCCCTCTTCTCAGAGGATCTTCTGTCTTGGATTATTGCATTGTGTTTTCCTTTTTAGTTCACTTTTCAATATTTGTTGGGGGGTATGGAGGGGGGGGGGGCGGAAAATGAGAGAGAGAAAGGAAAAGAGAAAGGAAAAAAGAGACAGAGACAGACTACTGAGAGAGAGAATGAAAGAGGGAGAAAGACAGTGAGAGACATAAAAGGTGTGGGCCCCCGTGGGTGTGGCGGAATAATAGAGGAAGACCATATGAGCAGCAAAAAGCCGACTAATGTCTTTAATGATAAGGGAATGTTCTAAATAGCCTAAAAAAAAGAACCGTTGAATTTATTAGGATCTGGTTTGAACAAATAAATTACAAACAAATTGGCATCCATCGTCAACAAATAAATAATGGCATGTGTGGAGAGACGTTAAATCAAACCATGATTTAATAATATAAAAACTCCAACATATCGTGTTATTATGGTTATTACTCACAGCGACAAAACAATCATCACTGTCACAACACTTTAAATCGACTAGACTCAATCAGTAATGAGTAATATCAGAGTGAGTAAATCAGTACTTCGCCGGGTGAGCATATCGATAATAGATCAAACCAAATATAAATATTACAGTAGAGTAGGTCTCGCTCACGTGTGTATAGTAATGCAACACATCAGTAATAAACTGCTAAACTTCTTACTTGTTTGATATACATTTTAAGTGCAGTGCACTTTCAGCACACTTAAATTACACGACGATGCAAAACGTGAATTTCTGCAACTCTGTGTAAACAACCGAATTTTATTCTCCAAAAGAAGCCATCACAAATGGCGGCAAATATTACCATAATAATAAGCTAGCCTTTAAAATTAAAATCTGCAAAATAATTACACATAACGCCTGTTTTGTTGTTTACATTATTTTTTTATATATATTTAAATCATCAAGAAATTACAAAACACACAGTTAAATCTAACTTGAAAGAAGTCTTTAGACCTAATAAGTTGAATATTTATCTAAGCGGCAAAATTATAGAGATATGAAAGACAACTCTGGCAACAAACAACTGCAGCCTTGTCTGTGTACACTGGGGACAACCAAAAGCTTGATTCGAAAGGCACATATAAGGGATCGTTATGTCATGAGAGGGTGGCAGTAGTTGTTGTGTAAGCCTTCGGTAGCTGGTGTGGATCTACTGACCTGATCGTTCTAGGGTTCACGGCATTAAACGAGCTGACTTCCTCTGCTCAAAGACATCTATAGTGAGGAATGTGGATATGAGAGGAGTGACATATACATAGTCCTTACGAAACACACACTGAGTGTGATTAAAAAACAAACAAAAGTTGCTTAAATCAATTTGTATGTGGGTTAGTAATGGGAAATGTGTACTGTACATATTAACATAGTCTACATACTAGTGATATTCTGTGGCATATCAATTCTTCTTCTTCCTTCTTCTTCTTCGTACGCTGTCAGACGTCAACCTGTATTTTTCGAAAAAAGCAGCGGTCATCCTGAGGCTGTCGACACTGCCATAGAGTTTGTCTGATGTTGCCACTGGTGATGGCCACATCTGCTTTCTCTGATCCTCGTATGTCGGGCAGTTTTGCAGCAAATGTTCAGCGGTCATTTTCCCGGTACCACACGATCAATTGTCAGTGCCACCTATCTTCAATTTATTGAATAGGTGGTACCTCAGTCTATTGTGGCCTGTGCGAAGTCTGAAGACCACGACCAGCACTCTTCTGTTCAACTGGTAATAGGCATCGTTTTTTGTGTAGCCAGTATGTTCTGTTTCCCATTTGGTCATGTATCTAGCTCTAATTAGCCTTTTTGACTCTTCATAGGTCACACTAGGATCTGGTTGTGGTAGTCTTGCACCTTCTTTTGCCAGTCTGTCTGCCTCCTCGTTGCCTTGGATGTTGCAGTGGGATGGAACCCACTGTACCACTACCCTTTTTGGTGCGGACTGCTGGCATAGTTGACTGAGTATTGCTCTTAAATCATTAGGTTCAGTATTTTTCTGGCTTTTTAGTGCTGTAACCACGGCCAGGGCATCTATAAACAGGACTATCTGGCTTTCATTGCTTTCGCCTATCAGCATTGCTTTTACTGCAGCCTTCAGTGCCTCTGAAATTGCTTGAGAATTTGACAGTGTTATTTTTCTACCATTTGGTAGGCTCAGGAATACCCCTGCCCCTGCGTTCTGTGTTGTGTTTGTTACAGAACTGTCGGTGTATGCATGGGTCTAGTCTATGCTTGGGTAGTTTTCCGTTATGTACCTCAGGGTTATGTCTCTTCTTTCTTTTTCAGTCTGGCTGTTCATGTTTCCAATATCTGGTATATTTTCTGCCACCTCTGGAAATATATGCTGCCTCCAGGTAGGTTTTGGTGTTGTTAATGCGTTCATAGGGTCTTCGCTCATCTTTGCTTTGGCTATTTCTGCAAAGTTTCTCCGCTTTAGTTTCCCATTTCCAAAATTTTTTAGTCTTTGATGCATTGGATGGTCAGTCAGTCTTCGGAGTTTCTCTGCTTGCTGCTGGGCTCTGCAGTCTCTTCTGTCGGTCATGGACTGCAGATTTGCAATCTTTTCAAGTTCTACAATTGGCGTTGACTTCATGCCTCCTGTTATAACTCTCATGGCTTGGTTTTGAAGTTTGCTAATTTTGTCAAAGTTCGCCGTTGCTGCTGTTGTCCATGGCGCCATGCCATACTCGAGAACTGGTCTCACTCTTCCAGTGTACAGTTTCTTTAGTATACTTTCGTCTGCTCCCCAGCTTGTGCCAGCAAGTTTCCTCACGATTGCCATTCTTTCTCTGGCTCTCATTCGGTTTCTCTCGATCTGACTTTTCCATGTCATGCGCCGATCAAATGTGACTCCCAGGTAGTTTGGGTTTTCGTTTTGCCGCAGGTATTTGCCGTTAAGACCTATTTTGGGGTTTGTTTGAAAGTGAGAATATCGTACATGTTGTTTTTTCCTCATTTATTTTGACCAGCCATAAGTTCGCCCACTCCTCCAGCGATGTTAGGGCCTGCTGCATCCGATTACTTGCTATGGTGAGATTCTTTTCAGAGGTCCACATAGCCAAATCGTCTGCAAACATGGAGCTGTGGACTCTTCTTGGTATATTCTCCGTGATGTTATTTATATACACCAGGAATAGTGTGGGTGACAGTACTCCCCCTTGGGGTACTCCCTGCCCAAGTGTCACTTTTTTGCTCATCAGCCCTTGTACTTGAACTCTGGCTGTTCTGTTTTTGAGGTAGTGGCTGATCCATCTGTACATTTTTCCACAAACTTTACTTCTTCTTAGCTTGCCTCTAAGTCCCTCTTTCCAGACCTTGTCAAATGCCTTTTCAAAATCCACCCAAACCGCTACTGTGTGTTTTTTCTCCTGGTAAGCATCCTCTATTTCTTGGGCTATGAGAGTGATCTGATCCTCAGTGGATCTGTGCTGTCTAAAGCCTGCTTGCTGTGGGATTAGTATGTGTTTTTCTTAAAGATGCCACATCAGTCTGGTGTTTATCATACGCTCCATCAGTTTTCCTATACAGCTCCGTAGACTGATAGGCCTGTATCCATTTGGATCTGTTCTATCTTTTTCTTTCTTTGGTACTGGTATAAGTACAGCGTCTTTCCATGCTTGCGGTACAATTCCCCTTTTCCAGCTTTGGTTCAGGACTGATAGTAACTTTCTCTTTGCTGTTTGGCCCAACCCCATCAGCATTTCGTTTGTTACGCCATCTTTTCCGGACATATCAATTCAATGACCGTCTTTCGAATGTCAACTCTGCAATCGATCAACTGGCAATTCAAAGATAGCCGCGTTTTTTAAATCAATAGCTAATCGAACAAAGATGTGAGTTAAGCCAGTGAATTACTGGAACCATTAGTATCCCCACTCTTCACCCTTTGTTAATTTACAAAAATTGCAAAGTGTATAGACCTACTCTTATGTCATTCTTTTTCAGACATATCATGAGAAGAGACGGGTTGGAACACACAGTGACAACGGCAAGAAAGATCATTGAAGACATGGCATGGAAGGCATTGGCGTAACTCGAGTTTGTGCCGTCTGTGAATTTTCCGTCCCTTTCAATATACATCAAACATACTTAGACAACAACTCAAAACCACGTACTGTTAAAAAAAAAAAAAAAAAAAAAGCTTCACCAACATAGGCCGCGACAATCATACTTACCTTATGTTATACTCCAGTTCAATCCAACAAGTACGTTGTTTTTCTACCTCTACTCGTCGAATCCCTTCCGTTCCAGATCAGTGTTTGTTTCTTTTCGTGAAGTATGCCCTTTCAGAGGCAGCATCGTCTCTTTAAATCACTAAATCACGTTCCACTGAGATCTGTCTAGATCTTTCCAACAAGTAAACGTTGGTGACCCTATTGTACAATTTCAAACCATGTATACTTTACAGACATCTGTTTATGAATGTTTGTGCTTGGTTTGTCAACAACTTTGTTGTCCTCCAAACTTTAGAGCCATATAATAGTATTTACTTGACATTGGAGTTTTTTTTTACATTGAAGTATTCATCTTCGCGCCGGACTTGATTTCTTTGGAGTCCCACAATGTTTCCAATATGACGAAAACTGAACTCGTTTTTCTAAATCCTTTTAGGTACCTCTCATCTTGTATATGTTGCTATTTAAGTAGATAAATGAGACCACCTTTTTGAGTGTGTTTCTCTCATTATGATGGCTATCTTGTGAGCAGCATTTATTCTGAGAATCTTAATGTTCTCTATGATTCCTCAGCCCCGAAATATGTGACCATACCTCGAGTTGCGCTATTTTATTTTGCAGATGATTTCCGTCATGTCATATAAGAGCCAAGCCATCTGCAAATTCTAGGTTTCCAATTCTTTCATCTGAGTCCATTTAATTCCGAAATCATTGGCTGGTATTGCTTTCACATAATCCAGTACACGAAAGAGATTTCCGCTAGAATTGCTTTGAGCTCATGCGCTTTTTATCAGCTCACCGACATCTGGAAATCAACGACACCGCAAACATACCAAGCTCAAACTATTCAACTCAATCGTAATATCAGTCTTGACATATGGATGTGAAAGCTGTAAGACAACAAAACGCTGGAAAACAAACTAAATGTCTTTGAAAATAAATGTCCAAGAAAATTATTGAATATATGCTGGGACCAGTTCATAGATAATGACTCGATAAGAACGGAGACAAACCAACAATATGTGTCGACCATCATCTAGAAAAAACGATGGACATACATCGGACATGCCTTAGAATGAACAGCAGCCGTCTGCCATTGCAAGCACTCGAATGGACACCAAAGGGCGTTCGGAAAAGAGGGAGACCCAAGGAAACACCCAGAAGAACAATCATCCGAGAGGGCTCAACTATGGGCCTCAGCACCATACAAGATCTAAAAACAGTGGCGTCACACCATTCCAGCTGGAGATCATTTGTTGCTACTTTATGCGCCCTATTTGGCGCGCAAAGAACATAAATGGATAGAGTCCATAGCCATAAGAATTAGAAATGGTGACAGTAGACATCCCTGTCTCACAACAGTTCTGATTTCAAACGACGCATCAAACTAACCCTTCTGAAGGACCCTACACTGCATACTTTCTTCGTTTTTCAAAGTTATGTTAGTAAACTTTTGAGGAACAACATGGTGCACAGGGAGCTTCCATGGAGAGTCAAACCGCCAAACGTTTTTTTAATACGCGATGTGTGATTATATGGCCCGTACAGGACACCTATTTTGTCAAAAGCTCGCCTGTTCCTTCCTCAAAGTTATGTTATTGTCTTTTAAAATCTCTCTAAAATGACCCTTCTTAATATCTTTCAGGCACTGACACTAACATTATCCTTCTATAATTAGTGCATAATTGTAGATGACCCTTCCTTGCAATTTTATCGTACTTCCTTCTCTCCAGCTAGACAAGGATTTTTTCGCTTTCCCAGATCTTCCTCGGCTGATTGAAAACAAATTCGATGGAATCATTGACATCTACCTTGATTACTTCTGTTGAAACAACATCTGGTCCAGCAGCGTTGCCACCTTTTTGCTCTGTTATAGCTTTCCATACTTCCTAATTTAGAAGTAACTAACTTTACAGTTAATGTCTGGAAATGTATTCTGCTGTGGCGGTCTTTTAACACAAACATGTCGTAGTTGGATGGGATGATACTCATATTTTCTTCCTATATATTCGGGAGTCCAGAATAGATATACATGGTGCAGTACAGTTTTCGAATATTATTTCTTGTCATCTCTGGAAGTCTGCTTCGGTTTGCGCTGCTGTGCAGTTTTGTTCTTGATTTCTTCTATCAAGTTCACGTCCTCTGTTATGAGGGTTTAATTTGTTTTAAAATCTCTGTCTTGTACTGCTTTACAATCGATGCCTTACGTTTGGTTAGGCCATACTTCTGTTTTATAGTAAATAATACCATGTATTCTTCTTCTTCGTCTTCGTTCGTTCTCAATCTCCCGCTACCAAGTCCTGAACAAGGCTTTGCAAGTAGCAGGATGTAGTCTGGGGAATGGAATGCGTTGTGTCGCTAGTTTACAGTTTGAAAGCAATATTTCACTTTTGGGTCCGACACATCCGTCTTCGGCAGCATACCATGTATTATTGTCTAGTCTAGTATTTATTTATCCTTATCACACTAAAACGCTGATCACGTAGCCAGTCGCAGAAAAAAAACGCACGTGGGCGAAAGGCCTTCCGCAAGCGCACCTGAGGCCGATAATGCAGCAGTGAATGAGCTGACAGCAACCAGCAACGCTTAGCTAGCTGCCTGCACCAGGGTCAGTGAATCAAAGCTGACAAAGACCCTATTCCGCCTCCAAGTGGTGGCCCTGGAAATAGGCTGCACTAGTGTAGTAAGGCTAAGAGAATAGGGATCGCAGTGGAAAGACAAACCAGATGCCTTAAAAAAAGCCAGCCGAAATCGGATATACCAGACCAAAAGGCATATATATCGCAGCCTTATTGTAAACTACAACACAACGTCCTCGTCAGGACGAACGTCGAAGAAGAAGAATAAAACACCTACTCTAGTCTGAATGTTTCTTTGGTTAAATTGAATACACACCTGTTTCCTTTCTAGCATGTTGCGCGAGACGACTAAAGAGGGGTGTGCATGAGGCGAGCCAGCTCATCGTGTAAAACCTATTGGAATTGAAATTGCACTGCAAATGACTGGACAGTTTCCTACAAACTGGTTACAAGTTATAGGGGTTAAATAACAGACAACTGCTCGTGTGGAATGAAGTAGAAGATACTTCAGTTAACTAAATCCCAGGTTGTATGAGGTCCCCTCCCTTACCGTAAGTCAGGTTTGAATATATAACTGGGTCGACTTGGGGATGCCAGTAGCGGAAGCTGAACCTCTAAGCTCTGAAAATTGGTTAGAGTAAGTCTACAACAGTTTTGGACCTATGCTTCAACACACGGAGGCGACAACATAAAACTAGCCCAAGGTAAAAAAATAAATAAATAGTATAATTCTTTGTGGTATGGAGCTCTTCGTACACATTATAGCATGGAAGAAGGGGAAAATGTAAACGATGTTAGACAAAAATTGACAGAATACATTTATTGTTAAATATGTAATATCTCTCTATGGTCTTTCAGCGCCAAAGAACTCAAAAGTCTCCAGTTCGACCGCCACTGCCTGTAGTTCTTGCATGTTCCCTTGCTCCATGTTTGCTCCCTCCCTCGTGATAGTTTTGCATAGAGTCTCTCTGGATCTACCCCGCTTCCTTTTGCCGCTAGGTTTCCACATACTCGCATTTAGCGGAAGCCTAGTTTTGTTCATCCGGAGCACGTGATTGGCGTACGTCCAACGTGTCTTCATGATTATATTAGAAACATAATTGTGGTTGGACTGTATTGATACTCGCCCATTAGTCATGAATTCTTTCCAGCGAATGACCAAAAGACGTCGAAGGCATTTATTTTCAAATGCATTCAATCTATTTTCATGCGTATTTGTCATGTTCCAGCTTTCACAACCATATGAGCACTGATATGACATTAGAGTTAGATAAAGTATCCTGAGACTGATAAATTTGTTTAGTCTTGTAGATCTGCAAATATTCGGTATTTGATTGAAGGCATTTGAGGATTATTGGATTCGATAAAGAATTTCCCGTGTAGCATCCCCATTTTGCCAGCCTACTCAACATGGTTATACGATCTGTGGTAGGGACTGTCACTCGCGGATCGGCCTTTACAGTCACAGCAGTGTCGAAATACAGGAGACAGAGCTGGGCAAAACTCACAGTGCGCCACGCGCATGGTCTACAGAGACAGACGTCAGTGATGATGAATTTTAGAGGCATTTATCTTAAGCCCTATCTGTTTGTCAATGTTGAAATTCCGAAGAAGGGAGACCTATTGGACTGCAACAATATAGAATCGTCAAAGGCGTCTCAGTCTCTATAGAATATGCGCGTGGCTTCCTGTGTTTTGTTCAGCTCCTATTTCCTGTATTTCGACACTGTCTGCTATGACTGTAAAGGCCGATCCGCGAGTAACAGTCCATGCCATAGATCGTACAACCATACTGAAGAGGCTGGCTTGCCTGGCTGTTCCTTGATCTCTTCAGTCTTTCTCTTTTCTCTGCAGTCACAAGGCCTCTACGAGCGCCAGCAGTCACTATGCCCACTCTAACTGTCTCCAAACAGCTCGATCCTGAGCAATTTTTTCCAGCTCTCGGATGGGATGTCGTATGACTTCATGTCCCTCTTGCATACGCCATTGAATCACAGCTCGGGACGGCCGATTCTTCGAACTCCAACATTATAGAATACAATTTGTGAAAATATTATATTTTCAATCGTAGCATACGTAGTGTTGGTTTAATTTTTTAATGGAGACGAAATCTGTAATCAAATGAACATTAGCGTTTGTGCTTTAACACTGACTTAAACCGTCATGTCTTCATGTTAATTAATGTTGTTCTAGTCCTGATCTTACGATTTGTATAGCAATGGAAAGCGTTGCGTACAGTGATAAAGGTATAAGGCTACTAGTAGATATTATGCCATAAAATATACTGACATGTTTATAGTGAGCAGTAAATGTGTTAGTTAGAGAGTTCTGAGTCTCACTAACTTTTAACTAGTTTATTCTACTACTATCTAGTACTAGACTGGTTGACACATCATAATATAAGATAATAATATCTGTAGTCAGAGTACTCAGAGAGTAGACCTATCTCTCTCCATTTAACCATATCCTCTAGATTTCCCTGCCCCAGCATTAGTTGCGAAGTTTGCAAAAAGGGATATATCTCTATATTATAGTATGTTCTTTCAGCGCCAAAAACGGCAGAACTTGATACTTGATGCTCTCCAGTGAGTATATGACTAAATCGGTCTGATGTCGTAGTTCATGTTTGTTGGTGAGACCCATCCTGGTGCCCCATCTGGTTATTGCCATGTGAAGTGTTTCTCTTGGCTTTCCCTTCTTTCTGGTGCTACTTGGTCACCACATAATTGCTTGAAATGGAAGTTTGTTTTGTTGTCATTTTAGAAATGTGTCTAGCGTACATCCTACCTGCGTATGATGGTAGAAACATGTTTTTGTTTTTGTAATTTTCCAGCTTTGATATTCATATATTAATGCTAATACTGTGTGGGGGGCTGAGTATCCTTAGTTTGATGTATTTGCTGTTTTCTACCTCCAGATATTTGTAAATTGGTTAAAGGTAAATGAGTCAAGCCTATTCGAGTGAAAATTTCTTCTTCTTCTTCTGCATTCGTTCTCAGTCTCCTGCTACCAAGCCCTCAACAGGACTTTGCACGTAGTAGGATGTAGTCTGGAGAATGGATTGTGTTGTGTCGCTAGTTTACAGCTTGGACTACGATATTTGCACCTTTCTGTCCGACACATCTGTCTTCGGCAGAAATGAAGATTTAATTTGTTGTGTCTCCATCCAGAGCCATTTCACTGCCTAAGTAGGTGAAATATTCTACCTTCTGTAATACCATTCAGTGATATCAGTGGTTTTGATTGTGAGATTCATGATTTTTGTTTTCAAAGTGTTTATCTGCAGGTCTAGCTGTTCAGACAGTTGACAGAGTCTGTCTATCTTTTCCTGTGTCCCTTCAACAATTGTACTCAGAAGACTCAAATCATCTGCTAAGGCAAGATCTCATAGGGTTCAATCATCCATCCATTTTATGCCTACATTTTTTGTGACAGCTTTGGTGACTCATGCCTGTCACTCTTCCTGGTGATAAAAAAATTAAGTGCTATTGCTTTCATTAGGGATATGCACCCATAATGTTTTGTTTCGGGTGAGCAAGCGAAACATTGTGTTCATGATTACTAGGTCATGGGCTACACATAGCCCAAGCAATAGGAGGCCATTGCTACTGCATTTACCTGTGCCATGCAGACAGAGTATTCCATTGCAGATCCAATGGTCGGTCCCAACTCTGATACTAAGTCACCAAGGATGACTAGCTTCTCAGACTTCGGCACTGGTTGGATGACAGAAATGAGTTATTCATAGAATCTCTCTTTGGCTTCGTCCGAATTGGGTCATCATCGATGCGGAAACAGCGATCGGCATGTCATTTTTGTTTCTTCCTAGTGGGATCTGCATGAGTGACATAATTTAGAAAATGTAAACATGGCCACCTCAAGCATCAATGCAACTTGTTATTGATAGATTTACCTCAGGGAGGAAACACACTTTTCCAAGGGTGTTCTTGTGACCTCTGGGCTTACTTGCTACCCCGATAAATTGTATACATTCATATACAGCGACCAGGGGACGGCGTGGTTAAGTGGCATGGCTCACAATCTGAAGGTGCTGGGTTCGATCCCCATCACCCCGGGGAAGCAAACCCTTAGAAAATGCAGGAGGAAGCAGACCCTTACATAAAATGCATGCTGAAGTCCGATGCATTGGGCCGACAGGCGCAAAATAAAAACACAGTGCAACGCACACCGCCTTGGGGATTAGAAAAATAAGGCGAATGAAAAAAAAAAAATATACAGCGACCACGATCTATCAAAACAACCTGATTGTCACCATAAACAAAACAAATAGGGTATGTCTACCCTGTTACTCTATGTCTTTCTAGCACCATGCCACATAGCACTTTTATTGGCACTGATAAGAGTATTATGCCACACCAGTTGTTGCATTCTGATAGGTCACCCTTGTTTGATATTTTGAGAATAAGGCTGTCTTTCCATTGTTTAGGAATTCTGCTCATTCCATACCTCATTGACGATTGATAATAATTGTGAGAAAATTACATCAGCTGCTGCTTTAAAAATTTTTCTTAACATTTTTGGTTGGTTTGTTTAATCTCCTTAGGGGAGGAGCTAGACCTCCTACCAGACGTGCCAAATGAGCGGTGGATAGCTGAATGATCTCTATATTTGGAGTTTAGCTGTGAAATAAACAGCCATATTCCAGAAGCAGTGGCCTACATGGAGGCAGCCCCTCCATTGTGAAAAGACAAAACATGTCATTCACCTGTTTGTCTACCCACTACCTGATTACAAGTCAATAAAGCAAGAAAATTAGACAGACATTAAAGGTGATGATCTAGTGTGAATTATGGACTACAAACCAGGTCAAGAGGAATACAGCAGATGGAATGGTCTGGTACTTTTTCTGGCATACCTCTACACCCCAGGATAGAAGAGGAGCAACTAAGTATATAAGAATTTTGGCTTCTTAAACATATTTTATTCTGCAGTGGTAACATAACAAGAGTAACATTATGGCAAATCTCAGTATTATTTCTCAGGATTCCTTAAAAGTACTGGATTGGTTTTATTATAATAAGCAATCCTGTCACAAAAGACACACGTTAAATGCTGGATTCGAGACTGAAAAACAATGAGGTCAGTTAAAAACAGAGAACAATGAAAAGAAAGCATTTGACCAAGGTCCCAAACACCAAGAAAGTTTGCTAAGGACTGAGAGATAATTGAACAACCATCGGATTATATTTTTCAGATAAATAATTCATATTATAAATGCTATATTTAACAGCAAAATTCACACAGCACACAGCAGCTTTAAGCATTGGTATTCTGTGTATTGTATTTGGAGTGCCATTGTGGTGGAAGACAACAGAAGTATACAGAGTGAGCCTGCCCTATTCTGATATTCAACACTTATCAGACAGCAAGGTAATTTTTATATACGGTTTATTTATTTATTCAACTTTTAGGGCCCCTTCCCTGCACCCCTCCCCACCCTCACATCCCCACTGCCCTCTGTCCTAGTCCCCCTAAGGTATGACATTTGACACAAGGTGTGCCTATATATATTTATATACACACAAGGGTGATTTGAAAAGATTTACATCCAGCGCCATAACTATGACAGCATTGCTCAGAGTCGCAGGGCACTTATGTGAAAATAATCTCTAATGAAGTGACTATAGGGGTATGTAGCGACATGCGGCTGGAATGTACTGCATGCGCACAGCAGATAGTTAAATTTCGCCTTCATGGAAATACGGTTGAAGCAACGTGCTGTGACTGAATTCCTGATGGCGCAAGACTGTGTGCCTGTTGACATACATTGAAGAATGACTGTGGTATATTTGTTGTTGTTGTTTTTTTTTGTTTTCGCCTTATTTCTCTATTCCCCAAGGCGGTGTGCGTTGCACTGTGGTATTTAATTGCCCAGTGCATCCAATTTCAGTATGCATTTTATGTAAGGGTCTGCTTCCTCCTGCATTTTCTAAGGGTTGCTTCCCCGGGGTAACGGCCGGTGCTGTGATGGGGATCGAACCCAGCACCTTTGGGTTGTGAGCCATGCCACTTAACCACTAGGCCACATCATCCCCCGACTGTGGTATATGTTGAAGCCTGTATGGATTTCAGTACTGTCAGGAGGTGGGAACACACTATAAAAGGCGACAATCCAGCCATGACGAACCTGCATGACATACACGCAGCGAACGACTGATCACAGCTGTGGATGCACAGCACCAAGTTCACATAGACGAACTGATTCGTGCCAATCGCTGTGTCAAGCAGAAAGATATCAGCGCAATGCTTATGATTTCTATTGAGTGAGTCCATCACATTGTCCATACCCTGCTTGGGTATAGCAAAATGAGTGCGAGATGGATCCCTTGCATGCTGACACCGAATATGAAATGGCGTCAACAGCAGGTGTATCAGGAGCTTCTGATGCAATAGGAATAGGAAAACGATGCCATTATCCACGAGTCATGGGCACATCATTATGACCCAGAAAACAAGCGTCAGTCTATGGAGTACAGGCATAAGAACTCACCTACCCCAAAAAAAATTAAAGATTATGGCCACGACCGGAAAAGTTATGATGACTGTCTTTGATGACCATCTTTTGGGACTGCGAGGGCAGTTTGCTCGAAATTTTTGGAGCTTTTATATATATATATATATATATACACATACATACATACATACACACACACTTGTTTACCTGCGGATCAGAAAAAGAAGAAGTTATATAAGGACTTGTTTTTGTATTGTTCATTTAGTTGTGGATCTTTACTTGCCTATGTCTTCTAGATGAGTGGTGTCTTATCAGTTTTTTGCAGATCTTTAATATTAATATATGTAGTTTCCTTTTTTTATGTACATCAATACCTTGTTCTAAAGGCAGTGCCTTGAAAATTACAGTAGAAACTCTAATGACAGATGAAAACACAGAGAGACAAGTGGTACTCTTAACAGACACACTGTTAGTGGTTGCGACACTAAAGAGCCATAAAAATACAGACCTAAAGAAACTTTGAGTGGTACTCTATAAACTATATTACCCGTTCCAAGAGTTGTTATACAGTGGATTTAATCTCATTGCAATATTTTTGGCAATGAAGAGGCTGACAGATTTTCAAGAGAAAGTGGAAAGCTATCTCAACCTGATATAGGTATATCTTATGAAGAGGCCAAGAGGTTTGCCAGGTGTAAATACAGGAACAAGTGAGAAGCAGAACTACAGTCATCAAGCAAATGACGTAAGTTACCAGCTGAACAGAGGTGAGCAGGTAGTAATCTTTAGACCCCACACAGGCCACAACAGACTGAGATGCTGTCTGTTCAACAAACTAAGAATAGAACATACAGATGAATGTGTCTGCGGCACTGATAAAATGACTGCTGAGCATCTGCTACAAAGGTGTCCAACATGCGAGGAATAAAACAAAGAAAGCACATATGGCTATCACCAATACTATTTCTGGACAAGCTCTATGGAGATACCAATAGACCCAGACTAACCACTGCTTTCTTTAGATATATTCAAGTTGACATCTGAAAGCGTACAAAGAAGAAGAGATACCTTGCTCATGTCCTGTTGGGAAGCAAATCTTGGACATAAGTAAAAAATGTGCAAAAGTAAAAGATAGCCTTTATTTAGCTTGTAAATGCATTTAGGCTGCCTAAATAGCACAGTATATATCACTTGCGAATGTGCATGACAACTACATCACGACAGAGATTTGTGGGGAAATATATTTGATTGATAGGTGGTTGGTGAATTAATTTACAAAACAAAATTTTATTTTGATATATTTAATTGATAATGATTCATTGAGCAAAGGCATTAAGGACAAAATTCAACCTCAGAATCATTAGAAACATCAAATAATATCATTATTTTTGGAGAAAGTGTCTGAGATGAATATCTGGCTGGGGCTGAGGACTCATAAACTGAAGGATTGCATGGAGGGATTCTTTTTCTTTTTTGATCTTCGTCCTGGAAAGGACCCTGGGGGAAAGATGACAAGCGGCGTTTGCTGAAATTGCATGTGCTAGGCCAAAAGGTGACTAACATACCAAACTCTGCCTGTCAAGTCACTTCAGACCTCCAGTTACAATTGAAGACTACATCTATATTTTTTCAGATTGAATACTTAACAGAGGTCACTGTGATTTGGGCTACTGATACAAAGCAGAAAGGCTTGTTTCTTTCTGATTTAGCACTGCAATTGAGCAGGTTGTTTGGTATGTAACATTTCTTTTTGTGGGATTTTTTGATTTTCTAATTTATTTGTGTATTATGTCTTTTTATTAACTTGTAATCATGGACAATGTCCACAGCCCGGAAAAGCCAACTTCAAGCTTTTGAAAATATGAGATATCTGAGATAGGTCATGCTCTACAATCAGAGACTATGGCATGATCTTTAAAATAATCCCTTGCAAACTCAAGTGCAGCAATTTCAACTTTGACCATTTCTACAGAATGAAAGAGATTGGCTATCATGGCAGTTATGGGAATGGGAAGCAAAGAGCTAAGGTTCCAGACCCTCAGGACCATCCAAAGCTGACTAGGATGACAATATAAAAGTTTGTAAGAAACTGGATTGGGACTAGCTCACGTGTGAGACAGGGTATAGAATAGTGTGTCATTCTGGCAAAACTCCACTTTTTCTTCTGCGTTCGTTCTTAATCTCTTGCTACCAAACCCTGAACATGGATTTGCTAGTAGCAGGATGTAGTCTGGAGAACGAAATTGATTCTACACTCCAGGGTGAAGAAGGAGTGATATGGGAGGAAGCATTTCTTCTTCTTCAGCGTTTGTCCTGTAAAGAACAGTTTGTCTTAGTTTTCAGTGAGGCTGCAGTTTCAGCACCTTTTTGGTCTGACATATTCTATTTCAGAACATCATTTTTTGGGTTTTGTTTTGCCTTCCCTTAGTGATCCCTATTCTCTTAGCCAGACTACACTTGTGCAACATGTTTCCAGGACTGCTACTTGGGGATGGGATATGATCTTGGTCAGTTGTGATTTGCTAATCCTGATGCAAGCACTGGCACTCAACTATGAGTCTCTGGCTGCTGTCAGTTCATTCACTGTGCTGCATCTCTGGCCTCAAAGTAAGCATTTGATACCATAAATATGAATGCCAGAGCTATAGGTACTTGTTTTTCTCTCTCTGTCAGTAAAAGGTATGAGTTTGATGAGTTTATGCCTTAGTCATATCATGTTCCAGTCTATCCAGCTGTAAATGAACACACGACTTACAGTTAGGAATGCCAAGACAGTGATTAAGGAACTGGTGACTCTCACCTTACATAAACAGATGTCTCATATAATGGAGATGTAACACTTGAAATTTGATGGAGGATCTGTAATTGGATAATTAATATTAACATTTTAGAAAGTGGTATACTTTAGGGTTCAAATAGCAATGGCAGCATTTCTAATTGGAGTGGAAGAATTAGAAAAATGTTACTCAGAACAGAGGAATGGAAGAAAATTGTGTTTGGTGCTGGAAAACATCCTTGGGGAGAATATGGAAAGATCAAATTTTTTAATAACTAACTTAACTTAACGTTTGAAGACTCTGCAGAGTTTGTATACAACCAGTTTCAATTACATTTCCTTTGCTCTAAAAGATATGCTATCCAATCTATTCTTAAATGCATTGTCTCTGCCTCCACTACTTCCTGTGGCAATGCATTCCAAGCAGACACCACTCTCTGACTAAAAAAGTATTTCCTAATATCTAATCTGGACCTTTCTTTAGTTAATTTGTAGTTATGCCCTCTTGTTCTTGTAGGTGGTTGTATTTTGAAAAACTTGTTATAGTCTAATTTATCCTTTCCTTTGATAATCTTATAAACCTGTATTAGGTCACCTTGAATTCTTCTATTTTCTAGACACTAGATTGGTTTTTCTGAGTCTTTCCTCATAAATGTAATTCTAGAATCCCACTATCAGCTTTGTCTCTCTTTTTTGTATCCTTTCCAGCATGCTTTTAGCCCCTCTGCTCAGCATCTTGATCCCTTTATACAGTTTGACTATCACTTCCTTGCTCCTATGTTTAAGATTTCTTTATATCATATCTAACATTGCATTTGCATTTTCACTGCTACCTGGACTTGCTCACTCACTTTACCTGTATGATCTATTAAACCGTAGGTCCCTTTCCTCTTCTATTATTGTTCTCATACATTCTGTAATTATGTTCCATATTTGATCTACCCATGTATATGACTGTACATTTACCTACATTAAACTCCATTTGCCAGCTCGCAGACCATTCTCAAATTTTATCTAAATCCGACTTTAATATATCCACCTGCTTTAGATGAGACACTACTGCATAGTTTTGTGTCATCAGTGAATTTTGCAATCATGGAACCTGTATCAATGTCCAAATCATTTATATATATCAAGAACAAAATTGGTCCCAAAACTGAGCCCTGTGACACTCCACTCTTTACTTCACACCACTCAGAGTATGAGACATGAAGGATGTGAGCTGTAAGTTTTTCTATGCATACAAAATTTACATAGAAGAAGGGTTGAATTATTTTATTTTGTTTTATATAATCCAGATACCAAAAAAAATCCAGATACCAAAAAAAATCAAGCGCCTACTATCTCTCCACATTACCGGTTTGCTGTCAGGGAGGCTGACAACCCAGAATTGCTTTCGTTAAAGAACGTTGAAAAAGGTATGGGCAAACAGTTTCTTAAGCCATAAAAAAAAAAAGATCAGCATGAGAATTTTTGTCTTTAGTAACAGTGAAAAATGTAGGAGGCTAAAGATACATTCTCCCATATAAGTAGAGGTCTATCTGTCAAGACATGCACATTTTTATATGTGGACTTAATATGGTACAGAGGTGTCCTACGTATGAGAATTAGAACAGCACACATTATCATCAGATCAGTACCGTTCCCGGCCAATAACTTCAGGATGACCATTTTTTTCCTTAGATATATTCAAGATGACATCTAAAAAAGTATACCGAAGAAGTAGTACGGGGAGTAAAATTAGGGAAAACCTAGCAGCGTTGATAAATTTAATTATAATTACCAAATAATGGGGAGGAAGACTAACGTCTGGTCAGGCATAATATACTGATCAAACATGTTAGTCAGGATAAGGCAAAACATACTGGCCAAAACCCTCATCTCGATGTTCCTAGTAGACCTGGAAACGGGCTGTTTTCATAACAGCCTGGCTAGGAAGGTGAAGGATCGACATGATGAAGCAGATGAAGCCAAGCATAGCACATCCGCCTGGAGGATCCAGGTCCACCTTCATCAGCACGTTCAGGATGTGAGGAAAGCTACTGCAACTAAGAAGTTAGTGCAATTAATTTTATCTTCAGGAAAATGGGAATCTACTGAATGTATAACTAGATTAATTTCACTTTCATTATTATATAATTGTAATATGTGACATTTTGTATCATTATGCCAAAGGGGTTAATACCTTTAAAGTTAGAAAGGTAAACAGTATATTCAGAATTGAAATTTGTTCATATTTGTGACATTTAAAAAATTATTTTTTGCTGCCTCTTGAAATGCAATCTTTTATTTATTGTACAAATATTTTCAGATTCTGACTTGATCCATGTTGCACCGTCTGACCGCTTGAATCAGTATAATGTTGTAGTCGTAAACTTCTCAAGTATTGTTACCCAACCAGTTCTTGCACCAAATAACAATATATTCTTACCTTATAATGAAGCTGGTAAGTGGCGTCTGAATTTCTTTTTTATTGACATTATGTTCATTATCTTTCCTTATTTTGGTGACATTATGTTCATTATCTTTCCTTATTTTGATGACATTATGTTCATTATCTTTCCTTTTTTTTCTGAAAAAGAGTCATGCGGTTGACTTCTTATCAGAAAGATGCACAAAAAAAAATATACTCTCTTAAATTGAGTTTCTGTAGCACTTTAATTTACATCATGATTTTGCCAACCCCATTCACAGCTATCTTTAATTGCTTTTAATGTCATGCATATTGTACTGAGTATTACCTTGGCCTAAAAGGGGAGCAAAGTATAAAACACTGTAACCTGCCAAGTATATTGTAAGAGACGATTATGTAGGGTTAGACATGGGGCTGATTACCCCATCCTGTAGAAACTTTTAAGTCTCTAAAACTTCAACAGATACAAACAGGTCAACTGTGTGCTGATAAAATATTTAAAAAAACCCAGAGAAAGCACTATGGAAAACACAAGGAAGCAATTTTGACATGAAACATTTTAAACATATAATAGTGTCTCTCTATATGAACACCAACTTTACAGACACCAACTTTACAGACACCTGCTTATATGAACACCTTCAATTATAACCAGAAGTCTTGCACACGAATGGGAGTTCATTCTTGCAATAATTTTCTGAGCCTGATTTAAAGAATAACCAGTTGGTTCGTTTCAAAATTGACTGTGCACCATTTTTCCTTGAGTTTGATTTCAAAAGTTGTGTAACACAGTTCTTTGAAAATGTTTATATACGTCTGTTATGTTTGTGTTAATAATATTTGTAATGGATGCTAAGTTTGGCGATAAAGCTAAAGAAAACTGTAATCCCCTCAGTTTGAAAGAAAAACATTGGACGAAACAAGAAAACTATACCTGGCTTCAAAGATGTTAACAATAAACTAACATTCTTGTTAGGGGCTATTTAAAATCTACCCACCTTCCTATTCATTAATGTGGAATAAAATAAAGCTTGGATGACGGCAAAATTATTTTCTACTTAGTTCTCTGAGTATTTCAAGTGTGCATTGAGTATTTCAAGTGTGCATTTGAGCTTCTAACAAACAATACTCTTCTGATTGATGAGTACAGAAGGTTGCTTCTTGAAGAAGAGTCTCATCCTGAAGATGTAGCTCACTCTAGGCTGATGGGTACTAAAGATATAGAGGAAGAAATAACTATAATCGGGATGACTATTGCTCATTGGGAAAGCAAATGTCAAAGGTCAATGCAATGCTGCAAAACTCAACTGCCTGTTACATTGAAATGCTTTGAGAAAGGAGACATATCTCAATGCTGCATATTGATTTTCTTTTTCAAGAAGCAATCTCCGCATCAATCATCAGTCACCCCTAACCCTTGAGATGCAGAGCCAGCATCATAAGCCCCTGTAAGATCACCATCAAATTCCCATTCTCCAAAAAGGAAAAAGAAATGTACATTCACTAAATTTTCCTCTGAGGATGAGCAGAATTTTAAAGCTACGGACCTGCTGAGACGGATATGTCGGATCAAAAGGTGCAAGTGTCCCAGTGAAGCTGTAAATTAGCAACACAATGCATTCCGTTCTCCAGACTACATCCTGCTACTTGTGAAGCCCTTTTCAGGGCTTGGTAGCTGGAGATTGAGAATGAACGCAGAAGAAGAAAGCTACAACTTTATTCAACACACCCGTCTCACCATCATTCTATACTTCCATCCATCTTCTACTTTTGCAAGAATACAAATATTTAAAGGTCAAAATTGTTTATTTATGTTTATTCTTGTTCAGTAAACTTTTGAATGAATCTTTAAATGATGTTTGTGGACTATTTACTTTTTTTGTGTTCAAACTATATTTGCAAGTGAACAAAAACTGAATTTTACTTTCTGAACAAATCCACTTTACGAACATGCTCTGGTCACTCACTATCTCTTCACATAAACCGGGCACTACTGTATATATTTTGTAAATGATGTAATAATTTGTTCCCATTTTTATACCAAGAAAAGTCCACACCTCCATGTTTGCAGACGATCTGGCTATGTGGACCTCTGAAAAAAATCTCGGATGCAGCAGGCCCTAATATCGTTGGAGGAGTGGGCAAAATCATGGCTGGTCAAAATAAATGAAGAAAAAACAACATGTACGATTTCTCGCTTTCAAATAAACCATAGAACACCAAAATAAGTCTTAACGGCAAATATCTGCATCCAAACGACAACCCAAACTACTTGGGCGTCACATTTGATCAGCGCATGACATGGAAAAGTCAGATCGAGAGAAACCGAATGAGAGCCAGACAAAGAATGGCAATCATGAGGAAACTTGCTGGCACAAACTGGGGAGCAGATGAAAGAATACCAAAGGAACTGTACACTGGAAGAGTGAGACCAGTTCTCTAGTATGGCATTGCGGCATGGGCAACAGCAGCAAAGGCGAACTTTGATAAAATTAGCAAACTTCAAAACCAAGCCATGAGAATTATAACAGGTGGCATGAAGTCAACGCTAATTGTAGAACTTGAAAAGATTACAAATCTGCAATCCATGACCAACAGAAGAGACCGCAGAGCCCAGCAGCAAGCAGAGAAACTAAGAAGACTGACAGACCATCCAATGCATCAGAGACTAAATAAATTTGGAAAAGGGAAACTAAAGCGGAGAAACTTTGCAGAAATAGCCAAAGTAAAGATGAGCGAAGACCCTATGAACACCATAACAACACCAAAGCCCATCCCTACTGTACGCAAACCCACATGGAAGCAGCATTTCATTCTGGAGGTGGTAGAAAATATACCAGGTATTGGAAACAAGAACAGCCAGACTGAAAAAGAAAGAAGAGACATAACCCTGTGGTACATAACGGAAAACTACCCAAGCATGGACTAGACCCATGCATACACCGACGGTTCTGTAACAAACACAACACAGAATGGAGGGGGAGGGGTATTCCTGAGCCTAACAAACAGTAGAAAAATAACACTGTCAGTGGCAACTGGAAAATTTTCAAGCAATTTCAGAACGGAGACAGAGGCACTGAAGGCTGCAGTAAAAGCAATGCTGACAGGCGAAAGCAATGAAAGCCAGATAGTCCTGTTTACAGATGCCCTGGCTGTGGTTTCAGCACTAAAAAGCCAGAAAAATACTGAACTTAATGATTTAAGAGCAGTACTCTGTCAACTATGCCAGCAGTCCGCACCAAAAAGAGTAGTGGTACAGTGGGTTCCATCCCATTGTAACATCCAAGGCAACGAGAAGGCAGACAGACTGGCAAAAGAAGATGCAAGACTACCACAACCAGATTCTAGTGTCATCTACGAAGAGTCCAAAAGGTTTATTAGGGCCAAATACATGGCCAAATGGGAAACAGAACATACTGGTTACACAAAAAAACAATGCCTACTACCAGTTGAACAGAAGAGAGCAGGTCGTGGTCTTCAGACTCCGCACAGGCCACAACAGACTGAGGTACCATCTATTCAATAAACTGAAGATAGGTGGCACTGACGAATGCACCTGTGGTACAGGGAAAATGACTGCTGAACGTCTGCTGCAAAATTGCCCGACATACGAGGACCAGAGAAAGCACATGTGGCCGTCACCAGTGCTAACACTAGACAAGCTCTATGGCAGCTGCTTTCTTCGAACAAATTCAAGTTGACGTCTGACAGCGTACGAAGAACAAGAAGAAGTTCCCATTTTAAGGAATGAAGTATTGTTTTGTGCATGTTTTTTAAAAGCTGACATTTCATTTGTGTGTGATTTTAAGAAAGTGAGAGCTAAAGTGTATCTATTGTTCATATTTAAATGTTTTTTGTTGGTTTACATTTTATGAGAAAGTATGTGTTAAGTGAATGTATTTATATTATTGATTACTTAGTTTGCAACTTTCTAAAAATGTAAGATGATGATGGATCAAAATGTGATGTGTTGGCCAGAATAGCACGAACAATATCGGCGCTTGCATGGCTTAACACAATCTGGCAAGATAAACGGTTAGCGATATGCACGAAGATCAGATTAATGTGTATATTGGTCCTGTCAATATTCTTTTATGCTTGTGAGACACGGACAATTACAGCTGGCCTGCAGTGGAGGATACAGGCCCTGGAGATGAGATGTTTCAGAAGACTTCTAAACGTCACATACAAAACCGAGTTACATATGAGGAAATACAAGAAAGAATTAAAAACAGCAATAGTGCCCTTTGAAGACCTCTTGACAACGATAAAAAGAAAGAAACTCACTTGGTATGGCTACACATCAAGATCAAACTCTTGCAAATAAGATCCTACATAGAAAGGTGCAAGGCGGACGACGAAGAGGTCGTCACAAAAAGAGATAATGAGGACAACATAAAAGAGTTGACCAATCATCTTCCAGGCAGTGATCGCTGACAGAGAGGGTTGGCGTGGTGTTGTGTGCTCCAACGACCTCACCGGTTACGGTATGATTTGACTTGACTTGAAAAATGTAATTTTTATTATCAAAATACTTAACATTTTAAAGACTCCAAATGAACAAAGTACAAATTATATTTTTGTTAACAATCATTTTACATCTGCTCCAGGTGTAGAGGGTCTGTCACAGCAGATTGTTCAGCTAGTTAAAGATGCTGCAAGAGATTCTGCTGTTATAAAAAGCTTGGAGGCTGCTCAGAGGATCAGAGCAGAGAGGGTTAGTTTTATGAAGTTGAAATATTCTTTACATATAACAGTAATCACAATCTATTCATTACACATATTATTTAGTAACATATGTATTTAATTCCTATATGTTTAAATTACATTGCACACTGTTGAATCTACCAATTATATGTTCTTTTTCAAGTGCCATGCATTTTGCCTCTTCACAACTACTGGTCGTAGTGCTGTTTATAATTTTTTTTCGGGTTTTTACTATATATCAGAATGTTGATTATCTTTCATTTTTGCCATCCTATATTTCTCTTATATTGTATTGTGCATGTTGTAATTATCTGTTATATAACTTTCCTCCTCTCATAACATACTAAAGAAAAAGTCAAATGCTTCTTCCTGGTTTTTGCTGCTAGCTGCCTTTGCAAATTGACTGCTTTCAGGATATCTTTATTAACCTTTATATCCGCCCATAAAATTATATACAAAAATTTTAATTTAAAATCTTGGTACAGCGTCTACAGTGATCTTGTTAATTTCTTATTTGTCCACATTTACCATATATCTGGGCCCATTCCAGATAGCATCAAAGAATATTTCCACTGACTAAGATGTTGTTCTTTGGATGCATATATAACTATATTTTCTAGAATTTAACATATCTAATGGTAGTTGTCCAAATACACCATGAGACACTATTTTGGTTGATTACATATTGATAGTCACAGAGGTCATTCCAGAAATTTCATTGCCAATAACTGATGACATAATGATGTCATATTCAAGTTGGAGAAAAACATTTCAATACTGAGAACATGGTGGTGTGAAAGGTATTGTGAAGAACTCACTGAGTAAGAAAGTGGAACCATGATGACATTACACAAAGGTTGACGTGTGTGTGTTAAATTTGTGATTTGTTTTGTTTTCATATTTTAAAACACAGCCTGATAAAGATATCATGCGGTCATATCGCTTCCATGCTGGATATGATATCAATTTAGCTCTGATTGTACCTGAACCACAAAATGTCAATGTCGAGTGGGATGTGGAAGCAGGCATCAGAGGTTAGTTCTTCCATGATCAAGTTATTAAAAATTTTTTTTTAAAACCTCAATGTACAACATTAAATTTTGTCCATTTTTGTCAAAAACAAAAACATGTTAAAAACATTATACAATTTAAACAGGATAATATAATTAAATGTTAAATTACATCTAGATAAAAATAAATCATGGCTGTGGTAGTACTGAAGGTCAGAAGAAGATAAAAACATAAATAGGTATGGCTCAGTTACTGCACAAGGACAATCAAAACAAAAACCCATGTTACTGCTACAAGACGACCTTTGTCACAGACAAAACAAACAAAAACACTTGCTGCAATACAAAATGCATACATATCTAGACATATGGCAAGCCCCTATCCAAATGACAGTATCAATCAATACACAAGGAAGGATCAAAGCACAATTTTCTGGCTTAGAACCCAACACATCACACTTAACAAGTATCTGAACAAAATCCCAACCACAGCATACTCCCGAGTTCCAGGTGTGTACACACCAATATGAAACCGTTGATCATCATCGTTTTGAGTGCTAGGCATTCAACCATGTTAGAATAATGCTCGCTCCTCCGAGGGCAGATAAATGGAACACTTTGTATGGCACTAGACAACAACTAACAAACATGTGTAGATACCATTAGCAGGAAACGATACCAGTACACTGATATCAACATTTTCCTGGTGTCCCAGACACTAAGTGGTTGATGACCGGAGATCTAGAGTTATTAGAAATATCATTAAGGTGTTGGCCGAAGTGAGCACAGAGTTCAAGGTCAGTTTCCTCAGTGTATTTCATAATACAGCAGCAGCAAATTATAGAGTAGATTAAGTTTCATGACGTGCAGGTGAACCCCTCTTTTATCTCAAATACTGCTGTAGGGAAGGCCAGAACGTGTCTGGATGACATAGCGACACATGCAACCATGCTTGTTGTTGCAGGGCAAGGTGCCTTGATCAGTCATTAGGTTAGTGTTGAATCAGCTTCTGACAGACTGGTCGTGCAAGTTTCATGTCTACCCACCGGTAGACTACCAAGTTAGGTTCAAGAAATACCACAAGTGTGGAAAGATCTAAATGCAAGGTAGGGAGATGGTGGAATAGGATCTAATGAACAGGGGAACAGTGAGGATGAAAAGTAAAAACCAGTTTTACATTGTTAGATGGAGGTAAGTTGCAAAGGGTAAAGGCGTCAGTACAAGAGACAGGTATGAAACACTTGAGGGCGGAGGTAAGGGTAGCTTCCAGGTAGAGATGCTTATGGAAGTCATGCATGTCTTGGGGCTTTTGCAGAAAGTCTTCATTATTTTCGTATATTCGCAGTGAGAGCTTAGCAGATGGGAAAACAGGAATAATAGCACGATTGAGAGTGAGAAGAAATGCAAAGAAGATAGCAATGTTGTCAGTAGAAAGTCAGGGCAACAGAGACGGTGATGTCAAGAAAGTTGACTGATGTAAGAGAGATGTTATGCGGATTGTTGGACGGTAGTTGTTAGCAAAGTCAATAAAATTAAAGAGATTGTTAGACGGTAGTTGTTAGCAAATCCAATAAAATTAAAGAGATTGTTGAACGGTAGTTGTTAGCAAAGCCAATAAAATTAAAGAGATTGTTGAACGGTAGTTGTTAGCAAAGCCAATAAAATTAAAGAGATTGTTGAACGGTAGTTGTTAGCAAAGCCAGTAAAATTAAAGAGATTGTTGGACGGTAGTTGTTAGCAAAGCCAATAAAATTAAAGAGATTGTTGGACGGTAGTTGTAAGCAAAGTCAATAAAATTAAAGAGGTCAACCTTAGGTATGTCAGAAATACAGATACAGTCATTGAAATATCAATAATACATTTGTGGAGAGAAGCCTGATAACAAGACCAAATGAGAAATTCAGAATGGTCCATAAATAGAAGAAGAGTAGCTAGGACCCGTCTTAGTGACCATAGTTACTCAAGTGATTTGGTTGAACAAATGATTGTTGAATTCAGCTGTTTGGACAAACCTTCATTTTATATGCTTCCCAAAATCCACAAACCCAATAATCCTGATAGACAAATTGCTTCTGTCCTACTGAAGTTATTCTGACTTCCTATACAGCAGTGCACAGATATATCTATTTATGTCTTTATCAACATAAATTATATCTTTGAGTTTTAATAAATAAATAGCTTAAAACATTAAATATTGGCCGAGCTATGACAATAGAATGTGAAAATGGAAGAATATTCAGTCATGCTTTTTATTGATATTAGCATTAAACAAGATAAATGAAAACCTGTTGTGTACACCTCCAGATTAGTAAGTAATCAGCAAGGGTTAAAGGTTCATGCAATAGGTGATATATCTTACATGAGTCAATGTGGCAGGTTCTTAAAAAATTGCTTGCATGAATAGGAAACAATTTTGTTTCTTTCTTTCTGTATTTTTGATGTTAAAAAAAAATTAGTATGTTAAGACCGTGAAAATGTATTGATGAACACTATTTACTTCATGTAAAATGACTGTACTTTGCATTATTTAGAATGACAGTTTTGGACTTACATCTTGCAATATTAGTACTCTGTGGTCCAAACACAGGCAGGAATATTTCCTATATCAAACCTGTTAAAACAAATGCCATCTCTGCCCATACACCTGCTGCAGATATAAGCATTGTAACTGTAATGTAGCTGAACTAGGCAAAAGATTTGAGTGAATATCACATTGTTACTGTTCAAGAAATGTGTTACACATTGCAGTTTTATTTTTGTTCATGTTTCAAAAGACATACTGATAATTACCATTTCCTGAAGTTATGCATCCAATGTAGCCAGATCTGTCATGCAAGATTCAGTCTTTAATAATGTGTGCCTGTGGGTAGTACTATTTATTTTCTGCTATCTGAAGGTTTTCATTTGATATATCCTCACATGAGTAGTTTAAAAGCTGAGCAGAGGCGCATGAGCTGCAGCGGTCAGCGACCATAGCCGACTGCTAGCGTCAGGGTCAGCGAACCAGAGCTGCCAAGACCCTTCTACATCTTCACGTGGTGATTATGGATAACAGGCTGCAACAGAGCAGAATAGGCTAAGGAGAAGGGATCGAAGAGGGAAGGCTAACCTGGTACTCAAAAAATGTCTGCTGAAGTCGGATATGCCAGACCGAAAGGTGCAAATATCGCAGTCTAGCTGTAAACTACGATTACATTCTACTAGACTCTGCACTACATTCTGCTACCAGCAAAGCCCCTTTTTGGACTACATTCTGCTACCAGCAAAGCCCCTTTCAGGGCTTGGTAGTGAGAGATTGAGATTGAACGAAGCCAAGCCAAGCCAAGCCATGTATCTTCATATTACTTCTTTTTCCCAATTTCTATTCTTGCGTGACTTATCCTATATTCTATCATGTAAATATAATGATAACGCTGAAGTAGTGAGTGAATAAACAATACGCATCCATTCTTTAAACTCATTTTTTTCTTCTTCTTTTGTGTTTGTTCTCAATCTCCCGCTACCAAGCCTTGAACAGGGCTTTGCAAGTAGCAGGATGTAGTCCAGAGAACAGCTTGACTGCGATATTTGCACCTTTCGGTTGACACATCTATCTTCAGCAGAGTAACTCATTCTAAGAATGTATTGCTTTTTATTTTTCCAGCTTATCTTCAACCTATGCTTGATTCATTGGATGAGTATACCAAGTTCTTTGTTACATCTCAAGTAAGAAAACTTTTGTTTCTGAGTGAATCCATACAAAAATAACTCTATACATCAGGTTATTAACATCTGCTGTTCTGATCTGCCACATTTTACAGGACCATTTTTGTATATAAATGCGAGACGAGTTTTAAAGTTTCATCATTTGGAATTTAAAATAAATGCATATAACTTATGAATATCCATACTGAAATGTACACAAAATAAAGAATATGTTTAACAAAATTCTGCCAGTATATGGTTTATTTGCTCATAATGTATATGCATGTGTGTGAGCATGTGTATGTTACCACACCCAATCCAGAGTAGTATTATAGCAAGCCTTACGGCAGCTAAATAAGTTATTGTTTGTGCAGAACGTGTAAACCTTTTTTATATATCCTTTCTTCTGCAAGTATCTAACATATTCAGTTGCTACATTATTGCTTGCAGGTACTTTATCTTGTCAGCCTAGGTGGAAGGCCAAGAGAAAAGGACAAAATTTTCTACTACACAGAACAAGATTTGCCCCATATTATCAATCCACTGGAAACCAAACTTGGTAAAGTGTATATCTGAATTGCTTGAATCTAATGTGTTTTTACTTATCCCTTGTGGATTCAATGGTTTGTTATTAGGACTTGATGTCATAAAGGTTTCTAAGGAGTATTTTACATGGGTCTGACAACCTCATCATGTTAAATAAAGTGCTATTGAAGCCTTCACCAAAGAAGGTATCATACATATGCTTTAGTGCCAACTTTGGTAGCTGTGATCCTGTGCACTTATTGTAGTAAGAAAGGAAATACAATAATCAATTCTTCATAAGCTGATTAATATTCTTATGAAGCTTGATAAGAACAAAGTGTTCTTAGAAGGAATTTTCTAGCAGAACACAAAAGATCAAAAGGAAGCTGCACATTTTGATGCCTGTAGACATAAATATTTCAATTTAGAATCAGTACTAATTGAATTGAATATTGAAGGTAAAAGGTATTCAGGAATCACTATGGTATGTCATAAAGAAATAACACTATGAACTTCTGTTGGACCAATACGTGTTTAGTCTCTTTCAGCAAATGTCAAAGTGTGGGAATGTAACGGTTCTTGTAGATCACTGGTTGTACACACTCCTGCTCAACCCACAATTGATTTAAAACTTCTTCAGTCTGTTGATTGCAAATTCATAGATTGCAGTGGTAACATATAAATCCGTTGATTGATGTCAGCATGTCTTACCTTTACACATTTAATGTTCCCAGTATGGGTGCTTTCCAAGTCAGGGTGTCATTTTTTTTTTTACTGCTGTTAACCGAGTGAGCATAATAATGACAGTAGGCAGACATGAATCTTGAAAAATAAGCATCTTGGTTTGATAGAATATACAAGGGGTGCTCAGAAAGTAATGCCCTACACTCTGTTTCTCATCCCATAATTAAGATAGTAAAGTGAAAATTTACAGATTGCAACACTGTTTCCCGAGCATGCGTGCACAATTTCAGTCTTCTGACAGATGACGCAGTAGGAGTCCATTAAAATATCTGTGTAAAACACGTGTTGCAAACAACTTGCTGTAATTGAATTCTTGGAGGGGGATAAAGAAAGTTTGGAGAACATTCACAAATGTTTTTGTGCTATGTATGGAAGTTATGCAGCAAATATGAGCGCTGCTGGATGCTGGGTTGAGAAAGTTAAGCTTCAGAAAATAGAGAGGTGAAGCTGCATAATCGGCCATGATCTAGGTGTCCTTCCACAGCCACCAGCCCAGACATGTTGGAGCGGGCCGATGCAATTATTCATAATTATCATCATATGACAAGTCAACAATTGGCCCTACAGCTTTCAGCCAGTATTGGAAGTGCAATGCAAATTTTCTATGATCTTGAATATTGAAAAGTATGCATAAGATGGGTTCCTTGAAGTTTCACAGCTGACTACAGATGTCATAAGAACATGGCTATGTGAACAGGAAATGAACTGGTACAGGATAGAAAGACATGCATGCCCTTGTTTTATGTTGCCATTAGGCCATAGAAGTGGAAAAATGGGTAAAGCATGCGTAAAGGAAACATTCAGTTTCACTGCAGGTGAATTTCATACATTGTGAATAGTTTCTGAAAAAAAAATAAAATTTAAAGAGCTAAATTTTCTGAGGAATCATTATAAGAATGATCTCTAAGCAATATTCAAGAAAAGCCTGAAGGTTGAAGTAAAGAAATCTGCGCAATTTAGCTTAAGTAATGGAGAGGACACTGAAAAATAATAATTCAATTGCTCTAGAAATTTCTCTTCTGCAATCTTTTACTGAAAAATTACCTGATTTTTGTTTGTTTGTTTTGTTACTGCTGTTGTTGTTGCCAGTCTGCCTCATGTTTGTTTTTATTTTTTATTTCAGCCTAGCAGGTTTATGTTCTTATAGTTTGAAGTGTTTATTATTTTCCTGTATTCTTGTACCATTACAACCCAAAGTCTGGCTTTTCACTGTATTATCTATTTCTTCATTTTACCAATCTTACTAAATAAAACGTCTTTGTGTATTTCAGGCTCTCATGCATCAAATAACCCTGCACTGAACTTCATTGTGTTCATTCCTGCCAAGGACAAAAGTCCACTTTACATTTTGGACAACAATGGCAAGTGGGATGAGTACTTGTTACCTGTGACATAAAATGTTAATTTATGTTTTTTATTGACAAATTTATTCAGTAAACATGTAAGTAATGTTACTCTTTACTGTTGCCAAGGACTATCACGATATCCTTGTAGTGATGAGAACAGACAAACAGTAGAACACATTCTCAAAACTTATTAGCTCCAATAGAAGAATTGAGTGACAGCACAGCCCTCTTCAACCCAGCTGAAGGATAAACTGTATGAGGAGAAAAAACTGAGACAGCCGGGCTTATAGAAGAAATAGATGTTGTTATTGGAGAGTGAAGAAAAAAAGATGATGTTTAAATGCAATCAATCTGCTAGAGTATGACATGAAGATCAACTGTGATGACAGAAACTATCACAATCAAACTTCAACAACACAGTGTAGTTTTCACGCTGGCGGCCAAACCCTAAAGCAGGTACGGAAGTTTACGTACCTTGGAAGTGTCTTCACTTACAACGGCAGACTAGACAGAGAGATAGAAAATATAATTCAAAAGGCAAACAAGGTGCACTACCAGCTAGCACCAATACTGAAACATCCAAGTGGCACTATGTTCATTAAACAGTCGCTGATAAAGATGTTTTTCTTTCCTACGTTATGTTGTCAGTGTCAAACTTGGGCCCTATTAGATAGGCAAAGATATCAGATTGAAACCTGTGACATGCGCTGTGTACAAAGTGTAGCACAAAAGACAGTTCATGACATTGATTCACAACCGCACGATGAAGATTGTGGTGGGGACTATATCGGTTAACTACTATATTGACACACAGAAGACAAAGGGATTTAGTCATTTCATAAGGATGCAGTATGATCAACCTGCAGCAAAATCATCCTACATGGAGGTTGCAGGGCCACGAGCAAGTGGTCGACCCCAGCGGTGATAGATGGGGATCAAAGAAACACTCCAAAAGTTCAACATGTGGTCAGCACAAGCCTCTCACCTAGTGCAAATTAGAAGTTTACGTATACTTCCTCTCTGCGATGCCGCAAGGTAAGAACAATTGGACAGAAGAAGAAGAAAGTAAGAAATTTCATGAATGCTACATTTGTTGTGAGTGCACACCTCCTGCTCTTTTGTTTTACTTAGATTTTCTGTAGTTTGGTCCATTTTCAAAAGTTGAAAACGCTTAAATGCAAATAGATAAAACGTGTGTAACTGGGACCCAAGTTAGTCGCAAAGAATAGTTGCACTGTTATCTGCAGGGCAAGTCACAAGAGGTTTGTGCATAAATGTGTAGAAACTATAAGCCACAAGGAAAAGACAAGAAAATCGATAACACTCATATATATATATATTATATATATATATATATATATATAATAATAGAGATGCAAATTTCGCAGTCAAGCTGTAAACTATGACAACACATTCTGTTCTCCAGACCACATCCTGCTACCCTGCTACTACAAATACATATGTTTGTGTATGAGTCAGTGTGATCTAGGTGGCGAAATGTCTGTTTCAAAAGCATATTAGTAGTCTGTGAGTGATAACACATTCATCAATAGCTGTCTATGAGGGAAATAATAACTGTCTGTTTTATGTACTTGTGGTCAGGTCAGAGACTCCTCTCTAATGCTTTCCTTAGCCCTCGCTGGGGTGGTGTTTTGATCTACAATGTTGAACCACGTAACTCCAATGCTTCATCTGGCTCTACTGTCGAACCTGTCAAAATTGACATGCATAAAGTCATGGAGGTGTTTGTTTCCCAAATCAGATTGCTACTTAATGTGCATACTCAGGTAAGTGCCAGTAATACTGGTTATTGGAAGAACTGTTGTATCTATTATAGTCATTAGTGGAATTGAAGATAAGGTATTTTTGATGAGTTATGGTGGGAGTATCCTGGACTGATTGTGTTGGAGGTGTCTCTGATAACTTACAATGGAGGTTTATATCACTTTTTAAATTAAAAAAAATTATAAAATTGCAATTATATTTTGTTTTGTTGAAATAAAACTGTTGCTCATCAGATTTATAGTTTGTGCTGTCTCCTGTAGACAGGGTCATCAAACTTCAATGGTCTTCATTGGATGTTCTTTGACCTCTATATTTTTCTCTGCCTTTTTGAATTTCTGTCCAGCACTTGCTTGGATTTTATTTTATAGGTTATTTCTTTACATTATTTCCTTCTGATTTCCACCTCTTCTCTCTTCAATATTGAGAATGAAAAAAAATATTTGCCAATATAGTTCAAAATCCAATCCCCTTCAAATTTATGAGTTGACACACTTCTCTCAGTGGCTCTTTATTAATATAGTACTTAATTTTATTCAGATGGTGACCAAAGAGATGAAGATACTTACCACAGGTATGGCTCGTCTACATCAGTGGGAGATTGCTGGGTGGCTGAGATGTCGCTGTGTGGAGAATCTAGCCACAGCTACTTCTACCTTGCAGTCATTAGCACAACTTCTAGAGGAAATAGGAAACATCGTTATCAGTGATGAAATTGGAAAGGAAGTCAGTGCATTTTGAATAATAATTTTTGTTTTCTTTTTCTTATTTTAGACAATTAGATAATCATGATTATACTAATTTCATGTTTTTAACACCTTTTTTAAATTTGACTGTACCAAATATTCGCCTCATTATTCATCATTTAATCACTTATTTATATATGCATAAATAGTACTCTGTAATCGAATAAATACAAATAGTATGTCTGGCTACACATTGTCAGACAACAGAAATCTTTTGCAGAGAATGCTGAGAAACTTGTTATGCATTTTTCATGCAGCAATGAGTGTTGAGCTGGGTTAATTTCAGTATAGTGTAAATAAATAAATATAAGAGGCATCTGTTAGAAAATATACTAAAAATGATAATTGAACTGTACTTTAAAATATTTTAGTAGTTAATAGCATTAAACTGTACCCAAAAATGTGCAATATTTTTGTAACACTGTAGCACTTTGAAATGACAGACGAACACAACTTATTATGCCAAGTGTTGACTCACTATTTGTATTCATATAAAAAAACAAACCGCGTGGGCTAGTGGTTAAGGGACACGGCTCACAACCAGAAGGTGCTGGATTTGATCCCCATCACAGCACCGGCCGTTATCCCGGGGCAGCAAACCCTTAGAAAATGCAGGAGATAGCAGATCCTTACATAAAATGCATGCCGAAGTCAGATGCACTAGGCCGACAGGCGCAAAATAAAAACCATAGTGCAACGCACACTGCCTTGGGAAATAGACAAATAAGGCGAACGCAAAAAAAAAATAAAATACCATCTACATGCTGTGTGGCATATTGGGAATATAGTGTTAGGCCAACAATTTCTTGACCAGAGTCACACTAAGGTTGGTTGCCTTTCGTTCCCAGGCTTGCTCTGGTACCCAATTTTTGAGACTGAACAAAAAAATATCTCACATCACTTAGGGATTGAATCTTACTATTTTACCAACCAAAATGGGAAGATGAGACTAATGTGTGTTCAGACAAAACATACTGTATACTCATCGAACAATGTTATCCAGGGTCAGGTGAAATATACAAAACATACTGCATACTCATCGAACAATGTTATCCAGGATCAGGTGAAATATACAAAACATACTGCATACTCATCGAACAATGTTATCCAGGGTCAGGGGAAATATACAAAACATACTGCATACTCATCGAACAATGTTATCCAGGGTCAGGTGAAATATACTGACCAAGACACCACCCCCCCTTCCTACTTCCACATAGTTCTCCCTGGAAATGGACTGTTTCATGGCAGTCTGACTAACAAGGTAGGTGATTGACCTAAACCTGATATTAGTGAGTGACACGCAGATGAAGTCAAGCATAGCACATATGACCCTGGTCTACCTTCATCAGCATACTCAGGATGTGAGGAAAGCTACTGCAACCTGCCACCTGGTGTTCTTTTCAAGACGTACAAAAGATTGAACATATTCATTGTGGGCATTCAAAAATAATAAGAATCAACCAAAAGGCTTTAACCTTCTAGCTACAAGAAAAACATTGAGTCACAATAGCAGGAAGCCTGTGACAAACCATTTATGTACTATTGCAGTTGGGATATATGTCATTTTGTTATTTTACAAAATGAAATTGACAGCCACATGTACAACTCCTTTTAGTTAACTGCTACTACATGCTTATTAGGATACAGGATCCTGTGTGAGGATCCTGTGGTCTCTTACACAGGAAAAAAGAATAGGATCACACATCTCTATTCATGTTTGTAAAAGATACTCAAAAAGGCTGTGTATGAGGCTAGCAAAATAAAATTGTTACAGAATACACCATTGCTTGCAAAATACAAAGTGTTTTTGTGTAGGCTTACTTTAAAGCAGGGGTCTCCAAATATATTTGTTTGTGGGCCACACAATATATTTTTGCAGGCCAAGGTAAAAGAAATTTGTTTGATTAAGGAATGAATAACTTTTATTTTGATCTTTTTGGGGCATGATGTGATTCAGAACGAAAGAGAAATGTTAACAATTATAAAGAAAGGCATCGTGACATAAATGTTTTCAAGAAACAAAAAAAAACTTTGGACAGTAGAGGGTGAGAAAGACAAGTCGCTATTTACGTCATAAAAACAAATGGCGTGTTGTTTGGCTTGGCTTCGTTCGTTCTCAGTCTCCCGCTACCAAGCCCTGAAAGGGCTTAAGTAGCAGAATGTAGTCCAGAGAATGGAATGTGTTGTGTCGTAGTTTACAGCTTGACTACGATATTTGCACCTTTTGGTCCAACACATCCGTCTTCAGCAAGCATTTTTTGAGTACTGGTTTAGCATTCCCTCTTCGATCCCTTCTTCGATCCCTTCTACTTAGCCAGTCTGCCCTGCTGCAGCCTGTTATCCAGGATCACCACGTGGATGTGTAGAAGGGTCTTGGCAGCTCTGGTTCTCTGGCCCTGACGCTAGCAGTCAGCTATGGGTCGCTGACCACTGCAGCTCATGCGCTGCTCAGCATCTTGATCCCGCGTGTTGTTTGAAATGTTATAACAAATGTAGCTTTTGGTACATTTTAAATAAATAGAAGATTAATTATTATAATAATATGTATAATTACATATTATTATAACAATCAACTGAATTACTTATTTCAAAAATTTTTTAACATCTTTCTCGACTTTCCTTTCATAATTATGTAGCATCAAATAAAACTTACCTTTCTAAGCACTCTGCCAGGAGACTTAGAACCACCTAAATATTGTCACAAGCCATTCCGTTGTAGGAATAGGATCTAATACCACCTGTCACTTACACCATGGTTTGAGGTCTTAAATTAAATGGCACCTGTGACTGAAAATGGAAGGTTTTTGTTTCCAACAGCACTCTGGCTTGATGTCATAGAGAAAACACATGCAATGATAGGAATTGGACATGTTAATTATACTGTGTGGTTAAGAAATAAAGGAAGGAAACAATATTTTGTATAAAATCTTGTGGCTGGAATATTGTGGCAGGCCGGATGTGACCAGAGGGCTGTCATTTGGAGACTCCTATTTTAAAGGATCATCTATTGTGGTTGTCCTATACTTCACAAGGAGTAAAATGGTGAAGAAAAGAAAATACTTACTTAATAATGAATCCCAGAAACCACACATTAAGATAATGTGTAGACAGAAAATGTTTCCATTGTTTTATATGTCATGGCCTGATTACTTTTCATTTTAAACTTTTTCAAATGTCAAACAGGTGGAATCTGCTGTAGCATCAATTAAAGATAGTCAAATGCTGCTTGCCACAGGAAAGTTAAAGGAAGCCTTTCTGGCATCCAGGGCAGCAGTGGAGGCATCTGAGCTGGCTTTCTTCCATCCGTCACTTTTAGAACTGCTGTATTTTCCAGAAGATCAGAAGTAAGTAATGTCGATGACAACCCACATCTTCTCTCAAAAGTGTCAGTTTTTGGAATGAAAGCCATTTACACCCTCATAAGTTTTTCTTATTGGTATTTAAGAGTATATTAACCGCTCTATGGGGCGGAAGACTAACGTCTGGTCAGGCACAGCATACTGATCAGACATGTTAGTCAGGGTCAGGCAAAATAAACTTGCCAAGACTTTCACCTCGGCTTCCTATTAGCCCTCCCTGGAAACGGCAGCCTGATCCCCATAGTAGTGAGTGACACACATATGAAGCCAAGAAAGCACAACCGCCTAGAGGACCCTGGTCCACCTTCATCAGCACACTTGCGATGTGAGTAAAGCTACTGCAACCTGCCACTTAACATCCTTTTCAGGGTGCACAAAAGAGTAAACCTACTCATTGTGGACATTTGAAACAACAACAACCACCTCTCTATTGTTGAGAACTCTTCACAATGCACATTTCACCATTCATTCCATCTTTCATATTACATCATACACATTGTGCAATTCACACTCCACCATTCACACCCCATCTTTCATATCCCACCATTTACACCCCACCATTCAAACAGATAAACATTCTGAGTTTGGAGTAGCTTTCTGGGTTTGAAACAGTTCTCATATATAAATACAGAAGTAAAAAAGTGAACTTGTTTTCCTGGGGTTTGAGAGAAGAAAGATAAAAAAAAGGGTTTAGGAAACCTTTGACGTTCTGAATGAAGAGTCACAGAAAATAATATTTGGAGAGGTGTACCTTGGGAGATGTTGTCTCTATACATCCAAAGATATGCTAACATATGAAGCTTCCAGAAGAGCCGAAGACACACACAGCAGTGAAGGAACTGACAGCAGCATCAGACTGCTGCTTGCGTCAGGGTCAGTAATAAGAGCTGACCAAGACCCTATTCTGTCTGCAAATGGTGGCCTTGGAAACAGACTGCATCCTAGCTGAGAGAATAGGAATCAAAGAGAGAAGGCAAACCTGATCTAAAAAATACAATGCTGAAACTGGATATCTTCTTCTTCTTCTGTGTTCGTTCTCAATCTCCCGCTACCAAACCCTGAAAGGGCTTAAGTAGCAGAATTTAGTCCAGAGAACGGAATGCGTTGTGTCATAGTTTACAGCTTGGCTGTGATATTTGCACCTTTCGGTCCAACACATCCGACTTCAGCAAGCATTTTTTGAGTTACGGGTTAGCATTCCCTCTTCGATCCCTTCTCCTTAGCCAGTCTGCCCTGCTACAGCCTGTTATCCAGGATCACCACGGGGAGGTGTAGAAGGGTCTTGGCAGTTCTGGTTCTCTGGCCCTGACGCTAGCAGTCAGCTATGGGTCGCTGACCACTGCAGCTCATGCGCTGCTCAGCATCTTGATCCTGAAACTGGATATGTCCAGCGCAGATATTGCAGCCTTGCTGTAAACTACATCTCAATGTAGCAAAATGCCCTTTTCAAGACTAATGCAGAAGAGGAAGAGGCTTCCATAGAATTGTTTCCAAAGAACCTTAAGTAGCATTAATTCATTCAAACGAGTCTTCCTAGATGGAAGGAGGCCCTTTATAAATCAAGTAGGCCATACTCAATCTCAGAGATAGGAAAGTGATAGAACCAGATAGCATTCCAGCAGATGCCATCAACGCATATATATTCATTCATTTCGCATGTTCCTTGCACACATAAACGGTACTATTATATCAATTGCTCTCTATGGTAAAAGACTCCCAACTCTTGACTGCACATTTCACCATTCACACCCCCACAATTTATACCACACCATACACATCGTGCAATTCACACCCTGCCATTCACACCCCACCAAGGGGTCGTTGTAGTCAAGAGGAAAGACATTTGCCTCTCAAAACGATGAATGGAAATGGTTGTCGATTGAATCCCGCAAGTTTCAAGGGACCCCTTGTCTCAAGGAAGGTAAGACCAGTTTGCCTGCATCCTGTTGCCTCCAGTAGTCTCAACTGATGGTCTTGCCACTGCTTGTCCAAGGTAGTTCAGGATGAGAGAGTGAGGTTGATCACCAGTGCACTTTCCAGTGCAGTTTCTTCCTCACTTTAATCCAAATGCAGCGCAAGTTACATCATCAAGACAAAAACCGTCTGGTGATGTCGTCATCATTGCTTGTGATGGGCAACTAACTGTAATTATTATATTATAATATATTACAAAATAAAAGAGGAAGGGAGACAGTGAGAGAGAATTGAATGGAATTCACCTCTATACATTACAAATGTGAACCATGAAAAAGTCAAACACCTGTTGAGGGTGCTGTACCACACACATATTTTTGTAACAGTGCAGATACATTTAGAGTAATAGTCACCGCCAAAGACGAATGTGTTGGACCGAAAAGTGTAAATATTGCAGTCAAGCTGTAAACTAGCGACAACGCATTCTGTTATCCGGACTACTTCCTACTACTTGCTAAGCCCTGTTCAGGGCTTGGTAGCGGGAGATTGAGAACGAATGCAGAAGAATAATAATAGTCATATTTAAATAAGGAATGAGACAAAATTAGATGGTGCACTAGTGGGAAATATTTGAACTCAGATTTATTCGAATGTGAAAACAAAGTTTTCATTATGAACTAGTTTTGCAATAACTTTTGTGTAGCAGTGAGAATTTTATATAAAGATGATGGAATTAATTAAAACCTTGTGAAGAAACAAAATATGTCAAGAACTTCTTGAGTTTGATAGTAGGCGGATTTGCATTTGATCAATCAGGACCAGTAATAAAAGTGCAACAATTTTCTTTATATGGCTTGGCTTGGCTTCGTTCGTTCTCAATCACCCGCTACCAAATCCTAAAAGGGCTTAAGTAGCAGAATGTAGTCCAGAGAACAGAATGCGTTGTGTCGTAGTTTACAGCTTGACTGCGATATTTGCACCTTTCGGTCCAACACATCTGACTTCAGCAAGCATTTTTTGAGTACCGGGTTAGCATTCCCTCTTCGATCCCTGCAACCTGTTATCCAGGATCACCGCGTGGAGGTGTAGAAAGGTCTTGGCAGCTCTGGTTCGCTGGCCCTGACGCTAACAGTCAGCTATGGGTCGCTGACCAGTGCAGCTCATGCGCTGCTTAGCATCTTGATCCCATATAAAAATCCAGGCATGGTTTGTTCCTGGTACAACCGCTCCTCCAGTCGACCCAGCTGTAAATTGGTACCTGATGTATTAGTTGGGGAAGGTATAAATAGCAAGGAAGGGAACTGGCCACCCCACCTCGCATTGGTTGCAGCTTAGTCCATGAAGAGTTATCTTATCCTCAACCACAATTGTTGTCATGGGATCCACCTTTACCTTGACCTTGTCTTGTTAGCCATGGTAAGTAAGTGCAGTAAGACAAGGACATTCTTTTTCCTTTACATGTGATGAGATAGACAGTAAATACTTTCATTATTTGGGAAGTGGACCTTGGGCACTTGGTCTCCGCAATAGTACTTATCTAGTCAGTCCTCTTCTACTCTGGGCTGTAGAAATTTGTCAGAGAGAATGCCATGCTGCCATATCTACCATCTACTTCTTAGCTTGGTTGCAATCCAGTCCTCGGTCTCCTTTATGTCGTTCCCCCCAGTGGGCTTCTGGACATCCTGGGGGATCCCTAGTTCTTGGCCTCCTATATTTATTGTTGTAGCCGGTCTTCTTTCATTCTGCAGACCTGGTAAGATCAATGTAGTTGAGATTGTTCCATTCAATTTGGCAAGGGTTGGATTTCAACATGACAAGGAGTCGAACATGCAGCAGTGAATGAGCTGACAGCAGTCAGTGACTCATAGCTGGCTGTTTGCATCAGGGTCAGTGACCTGCAACTGACAAAAGCCATATTCTACTGCCAAGTGGTGGCCCTGGAAACAAGACTGTAATCATGCAGCCTGGTTAACAGATTAGGGATCGAAGAGGGAATACAAACCAGGTACCAAAAATGCCGTCTGAAATTGGGTGTGTCGGGCAGAAAGGTACTGGCATTGCAGCTTCGCTGTAAACTATAACATTATGTTACAAATGTCCTTTTTAGGAGAAAAGACAAAGAAGAAGATCATGAAATATGCAAATGCTTTGGACCTTGTCCATTTGTTCTCTTGGATCATCTTTCTGAAATATCTCATTTCTGAGGTTTGGAGTTGGTCATGACTCAGTCTGTAAATTAAGATGGGTACACATCCTTCATTGGTTGTTTGCCATAAGTTCTGAAATAGGCTACCGTTTGCTGCTCTTAAGTTAGCTAACTCTGCTTTGATGCCTCCAATAAAGTCTATTACTGAACAAAGGCATTTGAACTGGTTAACCTATTCCAGAGACTGCTTGTTCAATGTAAACAGATATCTCTTCACCAAGATTTTTGTTTTGAAGCTGCTGATAGCGACTCCTATCTATCCTAGTTTTTTTTCTCCATACTTGCAGGTTTTTCTGTTGGAGATGTTCTTTTGATTTGGTAAAAGCAAGAGTTAAAGCAAATGCCAATTCCCATATATAAATAGTCTCATCTTCCAGTAATCCACTGTGTTCTTATTATTCCTCTTTTTGCCTAATTTGATGACATAATCCCTGAGGAAGGTGAAAAAATATGACAATAAAAAGCCACCCTGTTTTACATCACTAGAGGCCTTGAGCTCCTCTGACTTTTGGTTTGCTCTTACTTTTGGTCTGATCTCTGCAGCCAGTGCAAGGAAAAGAGGAAAAAAAAGGAATATAGTATTTAGTTAACAGTAATGACTGGAGTGGGACAGTTAGCAAAGTGAAAGTGCTGTAATGACTTATGTCAGCTTGTTATCATTACCTGTAATATGTACACCTTTTTTGCATTTCTATGAGTGTACAGCACGTTGTCAATATTTCTAATATGAAATCCTCAGGTTTGCCATCTACATTCCATTGTTCCTGCCCATTAGTATTCCCATCGTCATGTCCATCATGCAGGCTGTCAAATGGTTCAGGCAGCAGAAGAAAGCCAAGACAGATTGATATTTGTAGTTTTGGACTTGCAAGATTGTCAGTTTTTTTGGTCTTAGATAAGATGTTTTCATATTTGGTGATCAAAAATGTATTGATATTTGAGCTAGAGTAAATGTGTGTGTGAGAGAGAGAGATTTAAAGATATTTTTTAAATTGAGTAATGAGTATATAATTGACAAAAATGGATAAGTACTCAAAAGCTGAGCAGAAAATGACTAGGTCAATGAACCTGATTGTGATAATTAGATTAGCATTATTACAAAGAATGCTGTAATATTTGAGAATGAGAGAAAAAGTATATATTTGTTTAAATCAAAACGGGATAGAATTTTTTGCAATAATTGTGTAGAGAGCTTAAAATGAACAGCAGTGTAAAGAAAAATGGATATTATTATGTCTGTGATGGCAGTGATTTGTGAGATTTTAGTAATAATTAAAAAGAATATTTTGGTCACATGCTGTTGTAGTAAATGATTTTACCAGCTATAATATTACATTTTTGGTCTGTTTAACTCCACAAAATGAAAGCCAACACTGGTCTGGTACCAACTTATTGGATTGATCCATGTCTTTGATTTGTCATGTCTTCTTCTTGATGTCAGATGAGTTCCAGTAATGAACTCAAGCCATTGTCAGGAGCTCCTCTCTAGCTCCATGTATCTGTGAGCTTAGTGTTGCCAATCTGCCAAACACGGATATGTCGGACTGGAACGTGCAAATATTGCAGCCAAACTGTAAACTGGCGACACAACGCATTCCGTTCTCCTGACTACATTCAGAGTTTGGTAGTGGGATATTGAGAACGAACGCAGAAGAAGAAGAAGTGTTGTCAGTCTTTCTCATCTGGCTATATAGAGGGTAGTCTTGTCAAACATGCTTCGCAATTTGTTTGTACAGTCCACACAGACACAGGGGTGAAGCAGACATATGAAGCCAGCATATGTGTCAATTTAGTCTGCCATGCCCTGTCCTGAGGTGAAAAATGATGATTTGTCCCTTCCTGTCAAAAGTGCGGCTGCCATGGTTCTCTTCTAACAGCCTCGGTAGCTCTCTTTTTCTCAAAGTATATGATTTCACTATCCATCTGTTCACGTTTTCCTCCCTTTTTGCAAGCCTGTCTGCCCTGTCATTTTCGAGTGCACCGCACTGAGATAGTTTGTTAACTGGCAGCTACCCTACTTAGTCCATTCATCAGATGTGGAAGCTCACCACCATTTGAGGGCTTATTAGTGCACATGATACATCTGTCAAGACGACCACCTGATGACAGTCAGAATTTCTGTTGTATATTATATTAGCAGCTTGTTCTAGAACTTGAACCTCAGCTGTATAGTTGGAACAGAATTGACCACTGGGAACACTCCTTGTCTCACAGCATCCTCAGGACATGAGAAAAGACACTGGTACCACTTGTCATTTATTTCAGTTTGTAACTTTAGAATTACACATTAAAATACAGGTTTGGATTTATTTTTATCTTTTCGTGCTTCATTTTTCACTTTTAAAATACAAGCTTTTGATTCTTAACTACGGCATCTGCTTTTAATACTAGCTTTCATTTCCTTTGATTTATTACTTTATAATACACAATTACAATATCTAACTGAGTTTTTTACTTTTTTGTCTGTCTTAGTTATCACATGTAAATCTTTGGTGCACAAGAGATAAGGTCTTGATATATTGTGGTATCTGCACATTAATCTGATAAATAATGATTAGAATATTAACTCTTTACATCCTAAATCAGTCAATGGCGCCCACCAAATGTCTATATGCTTACATACATCATTTTCATTTGGAAATCATGTAAAATGCTTTTGTTGGGTGCCAAAATATGGCTTGCAACTTAACTGAACTTGAACATTTAACTTAACTTACATGTCCTTATACTGGTTTACAAGTCTCTGCAGAGTCTATGCACATCCAATCTATTCTTGAATGCATTGATTGACCCTGCCTCCACTATTTTATGGGGCAATGCTTTTCAATCATTTACTACTGTGACTAAAAAATTTTTTCCTGGTACTTGTGTGTGAGAAAAATTATAATTTATTGAAAATTGGACATGTGTATGGAAAAACCATGTGACAGATGGGCTAAGTAGTGGTGAAGAAAGTAAAACTGAATCATGTTTAAGCATTCTAGTGAATCAAAACAAAAATGATTGGGAAACAATCTCACAATGTCAGTCTCATCAATGATGAGACAAGTTGCCACTTTTACAGAACAGACATCACTAAAAAAAAGGACAGTGCAGCATTGAGTGAGTTAATATGGAATTATTTGCATTCTCTGAACTTTCTATGAGGATGCTTGTATTATGTCCATTTGTGCAAGTGACCACTTGGCCGCTCTTTCCTCTAAGGTCTCATAACATTTCCAAAAACTAGGGCAGTTTCTTTCTGATGTGTAATCATTGTCATTTGTGCATTGGAACCCTCATCATATCTAAGGTCTTCCTTAGGTTGTCCTTGGGATTCTTAATATTCGTTTATTAAACCACATCTCTATGGTCTTTGTATACATTTCTGCTTATTGATTGTTTGTGGTTCGATTCCATATGACAGTATTAACTGTTGCAGCACCAAAGACCTCTAATACTCTTGCTTCCTTTGACAATTGCTTGTTGCATAGCCTTGAATGCTTGCTATTGGGAGGCGAGACTAAGATAAAAACATAGTTTGACCACTTTCCTTACTGCCTTTATTTCACAACCCTTTAAATCCACCAATGGAAACACATATTGTAATGATATTTTATAAAAGTATATTCTTTATTTGTGAGCTATAAAGAAATAAATACATTGGATTTGCAGTGGCACTGAAGGTTAGAAATCAATAAAAACACATATAGTGACTGCACCAGACAAAAACAAAATTATACCTACATTACAGCCGCAAGGCCTTTTTGAGGGACAAAGAACGAAAGAAAACAACTCATATTCACAACAAAAAACAAGTCATGATGTAAAACTTGTGGCTTAAGTTTGCCATCATAACAAGAAAGTGTGCGACACAGTTTGAACCAAACAAGAAATGGTCAATATAATTGCACACAAACGAAACATGAACATATCAAAAAAAAAAAAAATGTAAACATCAAAAGACACACATATACAAAGATGGCAGCGCATGAGCTGCAGCGGTCAGCAGCCCATAGCTGATTTGCTGGCATCATGGCCTGCGAACCAGAGCTGCTAAGACCCTGCTACACCTCCACGTGGTGATCCTGGATAACAGGCTGCAACAGAGCAGACTGGCCAAGGAGAAGGGATCGAAGAGGGAATGCTAACTTAGTACCAAAAAAATGATTGCTGAAGCCGGATGTGTTAGACTGAAAGGTGCACATATCGCAGTCAACCTGTAAACTACAACTCAGCGCATTCCGTTCTCTTGACTACATTCTGCTACTTAGGCCCGTGTCAGGGTTTGGTAGTGGGAGATTGAAAACGAATAAAGTCAAGCCAAACCAAAAACAAAGATATGGGTACACAAATTAATGAATAGACAATAATAAGAACAGAGAGATATATAAAGAAAGTGCAATGGAAAGGAATATTTTACATCAGTGACATTTCCAATAACTCTAGCTCTCCTGTTGCCAGCCACTTCAATAGTCCTTGGCACCAGGTAAGGTAGACCTCAGAGTCACTGACATCGGCTCCTACTCCTCCAATGATTCACATTGGCTTGAGCCTGAGAATTGTTTTATTTTCCTTATGGGTGGTCTCAAACTTCATTGTTTGAATAGGTTTGCGTAGGCTGTCTTTTCTTTTCCATTGCTCTTTCTTTAACTTAACTTAACGTTTTTATACTGGTTTAGAAGACTATGCAGAGTCTGTAAACAACCAGTTTCATTTACATTTCATTGATCTAAAATCTATGTGCATCCAATCTATTCTAAAATGGATTAATTGTCCCTACCTCCACTACCTCCTGTGGCAAAGCGTTCCAAGCATTCACCACTCTCTGACTAAAAAAATGCAAGAAAGTAACTTCTGTTTGCTTATGATCATTGCACATCACCAAGAGTATTGTGCTTTGCGCATGTGCAATTGATTCCTCGATCCATTGACAACTCACAGACAACATTTTGTGATGTTTGTTTTATGCTTGAAGTTGTTATTGGGCATTCAAAATGTTTAGTGCAATCGAAGGTTCCACTGACTGTGAAATACGACCTGTAATTGGTTTTTTAATGCTAAAAAATTTTTACAAATTGAAATTCGTCAGATCTGTAAAGTTTATGGTGATAGTGCAATGAGTGATACCATGGTTAGGAATTTGGTAAGAATGTTCATGATGAGGCATGGACTTGTGCTTTCTTTGCTAACTGATGACTTGGTGTTTACAGTCATTGGAGAAGTTCATGAGCACAGGTGTTTCACAATTTCTTTTCTATCCGTCATGCAGTTTCCAGACATTTTAAGGACTCCACTCTACGATTTTCACCTATTCTTGTATTTGAAAAGGCTCTTCACCAGCCATTGTATTGACAATCAGGATGATCTGAAAGATTCTGAGCAGGATTGGCTAACATTGCAGGGGGCACCTTTATTCCGAGGAGGGTATACAAAAACTTGTGCCCCCCTCTCCCACCACACACACAAATACACATGATAAGTACTTAAATAATAATAATCGAGACTGTTGAAAAGTAGAATGATAGGTGAACAAAGTGATAACAATAATACTACTTACACAACTTGTCTATATAACAAAAAAAGGAGTTACTTTCCGAATATCACTTATATCTCTATTCTAATTATCTATTCTTTAAATTATGCACACATATATTTGTTAGTTTTTTTGTGATTTGTTCATATTTCATCTGTTGTTGTCTATGTGCAGTCATATTAAACAAGTCTTATTTTATCCTTTCTATTTCATAACTGTCAAGCCATGTTTCACACTTTCCTGGCATATCCTGTTATCTGTTATAATGTCGGTGAACTTATACTGCTCAAACTACATTACATTGTGATTTGTTAGTTATTTTGGTTTGATTTATTGTTCATGACGAAGGCCGTGCAGCCATAAGGTTCGTTTAATTTTGTTTGTCTCTTAGTGCGGTCACTGAGTCATTACTCCAATGTAATCTTATTAAAGTGACAGAGCATGATCTTATTAAAGTGACAGAGCATGATCTTATTAAAGTGACAGAGCATGATCTTATTAAAGTGACAGAGCATGATCTTATTAAAGTGACAGAGCATGATCTTATTAAAGTGACAGAGCATGATCTTATTAAAGTGACAGAGCATGATCTTATTAAAGTGACAGAGAATGATCTTATTAAAGTGACAGAATGATCTAATTAAAGTGACAGAGAATGATCTTATTAAAGTGACAGAGCATGATCTTATTAAAGTGACAGAGCATGATCTTATTAAAGTGACAGAGCATGATCTTATTAAAGTGACAGAGCATGATCTTATTAAAGTGACAGAGCATGATCTTATTAAAGTGACAGAGCATGATCTTATTAAAGTGACAGAGCATGATCTTATTAAAGTGACAGAACAATCTTATTAAAGTGACAGAGAATGATCTTATTAAAGTGACAGAATGATCTTATTAAAGTGACAGAGAATGATCTTATTAAAGTGACAGAGAATGATCTTATTAAAGTGAGAGAATAATCTTATTAAAGTGACAGAATGATCTTATTAAAGTGACAGAGAATGATCTTATTAAAGTGACAGAATGATCTTATTAAAGTGACAGAGAATGATCTTATTAAAGTGACAGAATGATCTTATTAAAGTGACAGAATGATCTTATTAAAGTGACAGAGAATGATCTTATTAAAGGATTGGTGTGGATCTCACTATAACCTTTCAGTCAATCATATTGTAAAAGACATCTAGTGAAGGGTTCTGCATGGCCTAGCAACCTCATTATGTACGATCATACAATAAATTACTATGATGTTGCTGTTTTTGAAACTACTCGTACTGAGTTCTTCATTCTTGACAATGCTTATTTGGTAAAGGGTTATAATGGCTCTTCTGACGTGAGGCGTACTTGAGAAGGTGGACCAGGCTCCTCCTCAGTAATTTCACCACCATGGGGAGGAATCATAGTGTCAATCCCCATCTTGTTGGCCAGACTGCTGTGACACAATCTGTTTCCAGGAGCACAACCGAGGATGTGAGCAGGGGTCTTGATGAGTATACTCCCAATAAGTTGCTATAGAAACTGCCATTGCAAGACCATACAGGCTGCAGCTCTAGGTCAACTGTAATGGTGACCCTATGATTGGTAGTGAGTGAAATGAAGACGAGAAGAAGAAAGTACACTCGCTCGCATTGGGGACGTTATACTCTACTTACGTTTTCGCAAATTGAAGGAAACTCATCTAATTGTAACATATACACACCATTACATATATCCTGTATCTAATCTGAATATCTTAATAATAAGAGAGAATGGTAGTTATGAATTATTCATATTTTAAACTGTCATCATTTAAATTCAACATTGATGAAGCCCATGGTAGAGAGTCTAAGCAAGGCAATAATGCAAGCCGCCACTGAAACCATCCCAAGAGGAGCTAGGAAAAACTATAAGCCCTACTGGAATGATGAGTTACAGAAAGTGGAAGATGCAGTAACAAATGCTAGGAACGTGGCAGAACGTGAAAAATCCATGGAGGCAAACATCGCCCTCAAAGCCGCCACGGCGAAGTACAAACACACTCTCAAGCAAACAGCAAGAGAAAGTTGGAAAAATAAAACAGAAAGTTTAAACCTGGACAAAGAAGGGAACAAGCTATGGAAGCTAGTCAGAGCCATGAACGACGAAACCCCGTCAAATAAACAAATTACTATCAAGCAGGGCGAGAACTTGATCACAGGTAAGAAAGCCGCAAACGCCTTTGTCGATCACTATGCCAGAGCAAACCACATTGAGGTCCCTGCAGATAAGCATACAGACATTAGCGAAGAGCTAAAGCGACACGAAAACATAAATACGGCTCCTGAAGAGCACATGATGGCCAAACTAACCATGCGCGAAATGGAAGAGGCTATGAGAACACTAAAGAAAAGGAAATCTCCCGGAAAAGACGGGATAACAAACGAAATGCTGATGGGGCTGGGCCAAACAGCGAAGAAAAAACTACTATCAGTCCTGAACCAAAGCTGGAAAAGGGGTATTGTACCCCAGGCATGGAAGGATGCAATACTGGTACCAGTACCAAAAACAGGAAAGGATAAAACAGATCCGAATGGATACAGGCCCATAAGCCTACTCAGCTGTGTCGGCAAGCTGATGGAACGGATGATAAACACCAGACTGATGTGGCATCTGGAAGAAAAACGAATTCTAATTCCACAGCAAGCCGGCTTTAGACAGCACAGATCCACTGAGGACCAGGTCATCCTCATAGCCCAGGAGATAGAAGATGCCTACCAGGCACAGAAGCACACAGTAGCTGTTTGGGTGGATCTGGAAAAGGCATTTGACAAAGTCTGGAAGGACGGACTTAGAGTCAAGCTGAGAAGAAGTGATGTCTGTGGGAAGATGTACAAGTGGATCAACCACTACCTCAAACAAAGAACGGCCAGAGTCCAAGTACAAGGGCAGATGAGCAAAAAGGTGACACTCGAGCAGGGAGTACCCCAAGGGGGAGTACTGTCACCCACACTCTTTCTGGTATATATAAACGATATTACAGAGAATATACCAAGAAGAGTCCATAGCTCAATGTGTGCAGACGATCTGGCTATGTGGACCTCTGAAAAGAATCTCACCATAGCAAGAAATCGGATGCAAACGGCCCTAACATCGCTGGAAGAGTGGGCGAACTCATGGCTGGTCAAAATAAACGAGGAGAAAACCACGTGCACAATATTCTCGCTCTCATTAAAACCCCAAAGTACCAAATTAAGCCTAAATGGCAAAATCCTGCAGCCAAACGACAACCCAACCTATCTGGGAGTCACATTTGATCGGCGCATGACATGGAAAAGTCAGATTGAGAGAAACCGAATGAAAGCCAGAGAAAGAATGGCGATCATGAGGAAACTTGCTGGCACAAGCTGGGGAGCAGACGAAAGCATACTAAAGAAACTGTACACTGGAAGAGTGAGACCAGTTCTCGAGTATGGCATTGCGGCATGGACAACAGCAGCGAAGGCGAACTTCGATAAAGTTAACAAACTTCAAAACCAAGCCATGAGAATTATAACAGGTGGCATGAAGTCAACGCCAATTGTAGAACTTGAAAAGATTACAAGACTGCAATCCATGACCGATAGAAGAGACTGCAGAGCCCAGCTGCAGTCAGAGAAACTCCGAAGACTGACGGACCATCCAATGTACCAGAGACTAAACAATCTGGGAAATGGGAAACTGAAGCGGAGAAACTTTGCAGAAATAGCCAAAGCAAAGATGCACGAAGATCCCATAAACGCACTAACAACACCAAAACCCATCACTACTGTACGAAAACCTACTTGGAGGCAGGATATATTTCCAGAGGTGGTAGAAAATATACCAGGTATTGCAAACAAAAACTGCCAGAGTGAGAAAGAAAGGAGAGACACTACCCTAAGCTTCATAACGAAAAGCTACCCAAGCATGGACTGGACCCATGCATACACCGACGGTTCTGTAACAAACACTACACAGAACGGAGGGGCAGGAGCATTCCTGAACCTACCAAATGGCAGAAAAATAACACTGTCATTCGCTACTGGTAAGTACACAAGCAATTTCAGAGCAGAGGCAGAGGCACTGAGGGCGGCAGTGGAAGAAATGGTAACACACAGTGAAAATGAGAGCCATATAGTCTTGCTGACAGATGCTCTCGAAGTAGTCACAGCGCTAAAAAGCCAGAAGAACACTGAGCTTAATGACTTAAGAGCAGCACTCTGCAAACTGTGCCAGCAGTCCGCACCAAAAAGGGTGGTGGTACAGTGGGTTCCGTCACACTGCAACATCCAAGGCAACGAGGAGGCAGACAGACTGGCAAAAGAAGGTGCAAGGCTACCACAAACAGATACCAGTATGACGTACGAAGAGTCAAAACGGCTTATCAAAGCCAGATACATGTCCAAATGGGAAACCGAACATACTGGTTACACCAAAAACGATGCCTATTACCAGTTGAACCGAAGAGAGCAGGTCGTTGTCTTCAGACTTCGCACTGGCCACAACAGACTGAGGTACCACCTATTCAACAAACTGAAGATAGGGTGTACCGACGAATGCCCATGCGGTACTGGTAAAATGACCACTGAACATCTGCTGCAGAACTGCCCGACATACGAGGATCAGAGAGAGCAGATGTGGCCATTGCCAGTGGAACTGCAAGACAAGCTGTATGGTAGTGGCGAGAGTCTCAGGATGACCGCTGCTTTTTTCGAAAAAATAATGGTTACTGTCTGACTGTGTACGCAGAAGAAGAAGAAGAAGAAATTCAACATTGAAAAAAATAAATTATGAAAATGATGGCTCACATTTTACAATTAGGAGTTTATTCATCGGTAAATTGTACCTGATACAACTTTGGGGAGACTTATGGAGCTGATAAATAAGAGGAGATAAGCTAGGTTATATTTTACACAACAGCTGTACTTCGGGAAGACACAGAAATATAATAACGGTATCCATCCATCCATCTATCCACTCACCCACCCAAAAACCCTTAAACGCTTAAAGTTGTAGGGTATTCAGGACGTCGCCTTTCCTGTCAATCTGTTGTCAGGCATGCACACGACATGCCCGGTTGCCCGACCCATCTGTCTTTTCTTAACAGCACATCATCTGTCATTGAAGGTGGTTTGATGTTGGATTTTAATGTTATAGTTCGGCCACATATAGATACTGTCAATGGTGTTCGCGTCATTGCCATTTAAACAACTCGACGCTTTTCAAACAATAGTAAAACCGAATGCTAACAATGTTTTAACGTTTGCACGTCAAAATATTGATAAAGTTGTTGTTGCAAATGCCCACAGTGAGTTGGTTTACTCTTTTGTGCATGCTGAAAAGGACGTTAAGTGGTGAGTTGCTGTAGCTTTCCTCACATCCCGAGCATGCTGATGAAAGTGGACCAGGGTAATCTAGTCGGTTGGCTTCATCTGCATGTCGCTCACTACTACGGAGATCACGTCGATCCCTCACCTAGTTAGCCTGGCAGTCATGAAAACAGCTCGTTTCCAGGGAGTACTGCGAGAAAGTCAATGTGGGGGTCTTGGCCACGACTAACATAAAGATATTTTTGTTGTTGAAACATCGATCTTCATGTTACCGTTCTTTTCTTGTTATCTTGTTTCGTTCCAAAGAGGAAGTACAGGATGATACCAATAATTGCAGCTCCCCCTTACAGAAATCCCGTATAAACACACATTTGTCCTTGACCTCTAGCAATTGTTATTTCTCTAGTTAATAGTTTAATGTACAGATTATAGATCAAAGATTAATGACCTCACGAACGGCTTTGCATCTGGTGGACACAGTCATAATACAAATACGTATGCCCATATCAGCACTCATGATGGAACGCGAGTTGTTTAATATCAGGTAGTGATTAAAATGTTATTAGAAATAAGAATGTGATAATTCATAAGCTAATATTTAGGCAATTTGAAATTTTTTTTTTTTATAGAGACACGACACATAATGCTTAAATAAATATTGGAGAGAAAGGCGAACGGTAGGCGGGACAAGAGGAAGGCGGTGCTAGAAGTGGGAAGGCAACATCAAGAGGGGCTAATTCGTCGTTCGTTCTCAAACTCCCGCTACGAAGCCATGAACGTTCTCAAACTCCCGCTACCAAGCCCTGAACGTTCTCAAACTCCCGCTACCAAGCCTCGAACGTTCTCAAACTCCCGCTATCAAGCCCTAAACGTTCTCAAACTCCCGCTACTAAGCCTTGAACGTTCTAAAACTCCCGCTACCAAGCCTTGAACGTTATCAAACTCCCGCTACTAAGCCCTGAACGTTTTCAAACTCCCGCTCCCAAGCCTTGAAAAGGGCTTTGCAAGTAGCAGGATGTTGTCAGGAGAACGAAATGCGTTGTGTGGAAGTTTACTGCTCGACTGCGATATTTGCACCTTTCGATCTGACACATCCGACTTCAGCAGGCATTTTTGAGTGTCAGGTTGCAGCCTGTTATCCAGGATCACCGCGTAGAGGTGTAGAAGGGTCTTGGCAGCTCTCGTTCGCTGGCCCTGACGTCAGCAGTCAACTTTAGGCCGCTGACCGCTGCAGGTCATGCGCTGTTCAGCATCTTGATCCGCAAAGAGATGGGCTGACAATAGCTTGTCGAAGTTTGCTGTCAATGCAAGAGACATAGGACGTTGGAGGGCCATTGCAGTCAATCTTCGATGCGGAGACGGCATTTGATCATCAACCCTTGAGATGTTCTATAAATCAAGAGGGGTTCAGGCTGAGCTGAGTGCTTGGTTGTCATTAAACGTTATAATATTTACAAACGAGTGCGTTATCAGCTTGCATGAAGTATATGTCGGCCAGTCCCATGAATCTCCAGTTGCCACGACCGTATCTTCCGCAATTTTTTCACCAAACCTAATCTGGCTTTTCCATTCTTTTCTTCCAAATGAGTTCCAATCTAGGTATGTTTTTAGAATTCCTTGCAATGGCGTCACCACTATATTTACATATTCTCAATCTAATTAGGTTATTGTGCGGCGTTGATCTGTTTGTTATTGTATCTGACAATCTAACACCAACTTTGTGATGGGAGACATGCTGAAATATACACTGCCCCAGGCTCGCTTTCCCAAACTTTTAAAAGTTCAGCGTGACCTTAATCCACTAAATTGTGGCCGCCACCAATGATTATTTTTCTCTTATTACTTTCTGACTACGCTTTTCTTTCCCATTGCCTTTAATCCCCTTCACATTTTGGGGTGAATTTTATTGTCCAGTTCTGATAAAATCAGGTGTCATCTTCGCGTAGAAGGTTGTCTAATAATCCGCGTTGAACATATTATATCCCTTGTCCTTGTTGCGCTTCTCTTTCTCCGTATTGATCTTTTATTCCCTCTTAGCCATTGAGGCCCTCACATATGAACTTGACTGTTTCACTCGACAACCGTTTCACTCGATTTGACTGTTTTACTTGACGACTATTTCGCTTGAGTTGACTGTTTCGTCAGATTTGACTGTTTCACCTGACGTGACTGTTTCACCTAACTTAACTGTTTCGTTTGAATTGACTGTTTCATTTTAATTTTCTTGGCACGAAAAGCTGGTCTCTACCTGGTTCCCTCCTATTCTGGTCCTTCTCTATGAACTCCTCCCATGATTTCTCATTCACTTTTTCCCCCTCTTCTACTGTTCTCTGTCAAGTATAGTTTAACCTCCGTGCTATCCTCTTTTCCCATTTAGATACCAGTCCAGTGCATGTTCGCTATTATTATAACATTTCCTGTTGAGTCGATGTCTTATCCATCTCGACTTCCTCTCCTCATTTCCAGCGTATCAGTTGTCATGTCTGACTATATCAGTAATACTATACTAGGGAACTGCTTTAGGGTGTTCCTCATCCATCATTCTCACATTACACTTTAATACTGTATAAAACATTTAAGTATGCATGTATACCTGCACGACCAACGCGCGTTTTCTACTTCTTCGCCATTATCATCTTGGTATGCATAGGCTATCAATCAATCCTCTCCAAACAGATGTACCTTGTGCAATTTTCTCAAGTTGTTCCAACTCGGTTTTTTTGTAACCGACTTCCCATGTATATTTTCCACGTATTCTTTGACTTCTTTTGTCTTTTTCCATGAGGCTCCACGATATATTTCTTGGTAGTACTGGCTTGGAACTTTTCCAGTCCTTTCTTTGTTTTGTTCTCTCTCGTAAGCTTTCGTTTGTTATCCTATCGAACTGATACTTCCCACAATAAAAAATCTAACTTCATCCCCGAAGGTTGGACACGGCGTGGGCTAGTGGTTAAGGGACACGGCTCACAATCCGAAGGTGCTGGGTTCGATTCCCATCACAGCACCGGCTGTTACCCCGGGGAAGCAAACCCTTAAAAAATGCAGGAGGAAGCAAACCCTTACATAAAATTCATGCTGAAGTCAGATGCACTGGAACGACAGGCGCAAAATAAAAACCACAGTGCAACACACACCGCCTTGTAAAATTGAGAAATAAGGCGAGCGCAAAAAAATTTACTTATTTTCCGTGTCCAGCACACCACGTCAGACATCATATTTCAACGTTCTACCAAATGGATTGCTTTGATGTTCTCCCTCAACATGTCATCCATGTTGCACGCTCATGCCGTGGATCAGTACTAACATACCCCACATTCCATCCATATTAAAAATATAATTGCTGCTGTAAAAGTGACGCCATAATGCAGCGTTAAAATATATTTTATCATTTAAAAAGATAGCAGCTGACATGTAATTAACATCACATAGAAGAAAACAATAGCTGAAAAACTCGTAAAACAAACGTCGTTTGTAACAAATCTTTAACAGAAAATAGAGAGCGAGAGAGAGAGAGAGACAGAGCAGAGAACCATGGAGAGGCGGATGAAGGGATAGAGAAAGAGAGAAAGAAAGAGAAAGATATCGAGAGAAAAGAAATATGGAAGCGGGGGGGGGGGGGGGATAAGAGAGAGAGAGAGAGAGAGAGAGAGAGAGAGAGAGAGAGAGATCGTGTCCAAGACAACAACCAACATATTGTTTGAACTATCATATGCTTTGAATTGTGCTTTACCAAGTTCTCAGCTTGAGTAAACTCATAAATAATTGACAAAGTAAAATTATAAAAACAGCCTGCAGGCCAAATGTCTCTCAGAACATGTGCCTGTATCGAATGAAACAATTTATAAATTTCCAAAACAACAAAATATCTTTATCGCGTGAATCTGATTAGTGACAAACCTCAGAATTATATTTTAAAACATTTTCATTTAAGGATCGGTATTTGTCAAATTAAATGACGCATGCGCACGGATCACTAACAGATTTGACAGATAGGTTGATACGAGAGGGCGTTTTGGGGCTATCAAGGCCTCGAAACGCTTCAGGATCTAGATATATGTTCTGTCATAAATAGTTATTTTATAGTCAAGTCGAACACTAAAGAAACAACAGGAACTCTTCAGCAGTTTAGAAATGTGTAGTCCAAATAAATAAATACATTCGTTTGAGATCTCGAACCAGCTTGTATAGAGACATAATATCTGAACGTTTTCAAGGACGACATACAAATCATCAACTGACTCCGTTCACGAAGAATAGCGGATGACATGGTTATCACGACAGTACAGATACAATTGGCAACACTTCTGGATTATATATCAGCTTCAGCAGCAGCCCTAACTCTCTGACACCATCTCCGAGACTGTACGGACCTTGCTCCAGCGGTGCTTCAGATGGGATAATGCACAAGCTGGATATTGAATTCTACACAGGTTCTAGCTGATATCATTCTGATTCCACAGCGACAAACGAGCCAGAGGAAAGTTCATATTCTCAATATATAGTTCCTTTTAGTGCGCATGTATCTTCTTCTCAACTTAACTTCATCCCACAGCCTAGCAACGCTATACCTGGCACAACTAAGCACACCTCTGCTTTAGTTCTGGATAGTTTGCACAACACAGACGCCACACCGAATTTGAGCCAACAAACGTTGTCGTTGCCGCGAACTGCGTTTGAGGATAGAAGCACATCCTCATCATCGCAATAGACCAATAGCTTCTACAAGTCCGACTTCCACATAAGTACCGATTATGTACCGAATGACAGCACTATTTATGATGAATTACCGGAAGACTATTCTAGCGATATACAAGCCAACGCGAGTTTTGTTAATAATTTTCAGAACCGTAATGACATGGATACTCAGGCCAACTCTAGCAATGTCGCCCCAAGCAACCTTGAACAGGCCAACTCTAGCAGTGTCGCCCCAAGCAACATTGAACAGGCCAACTCTAGCAGTGTCGCCCCAAGCAACATTGAACAGGCCAACTCTAGCAATGTCGCCCAAAGCAACATTGAACAGGCCAACTCTAGCAGTGTCGGCCCAAGCAACATTGAACAGGCCAACTCTAGCAGTGTCGGCCCAAGCAACATTGAACAGGCCAACTCTAGCAGTGTCGCCCCAAGCAACATTGAACAGGCCAACTCTAGCAGTGTCGCCCCAAGCAACATTGAACAGGCCAACTCTAGCAATGTCGCCCCAAGCAACATTGAACAGATAAGTGACACCGGGCAAGTTAATCTGACTAGAAATTCAACTTTTAATAACGTCAAAGAAAAACTGAACACAATGTTCTCTAAACAGAATGCCAGCAGATTTAGACCAGTGAGAGATACTTTTACGGCATTATCCGAAGAGAGGCCTCTAAGTTCTGCAGAAGAGCATGTAAGGGTTGACAATTTTCCATTTTCTTCATCGCAGCAAACATTTCCCGCTGATCGTCATGAAGAGTTAGAGAACGATAATTTTAGCAGAAATGTCACCCACAGGCAATGGTCTGAGGATTTGGTGGACGTAATACCAAATCTGTACGTCAACACGTCACAGAATAACATTTCTTGGTCGGATGGTTTGAGACAGGTTTATTCAATGTCCTCCTTGACAGGAACGGCTTCCGACATCAACAGATCAAGAGAGGTAACAACTTCTAGCTAAATGAATATGGTATTATTTTTAAAAATAGCTCTAACATTGCAAACATATCCAATTTGGTATTATTGTAAATAGTTCTAACATTACACGCATAACCAAATTGGTATTATTGTAAATGATTATAACATTACACACATATCCAATTTGGTTTTATATAATTTGGTATTTAACAATTATTATGAAATTAAATACAAAATGAATTTGTAAAATGTAATTCACACGATTCTATAATTAATATATATATATATTTATATAATTTTTAATGCTCCGGGATCAAGATGCTGAGCAGTACATGAGCTGCAGTGGTCAGAGACCCATAGCTAACTGCTAGCGTCATGGCCAGTGAACCATAGCTGCCAAGACCCTTCTACACCTCCACCCGGTGATCCTGGATAACAGGCTGCAGCAGGGCAGACTGGCTAAGGAGAAGGCATCAAAGAGGGAAAGCTAATCTGGTACTCAACAAATGCTTGCTGAAGTCGGATGTGTTGGACCAAAGGTGCAAATATCGCAGCCAAGCTGTAAACTGCGGCACAACGCATTCCGTTCTCTGGACTACATTCTGCCACTTACCCTTTCAGGGTTTGGTAGTGGGAGATTCAGAACAAAGAAGAAGAAGAAGAAGAATTTTAAATGCCCCAGTTGGAACTTTTACACTCACTCACTCACTCACTCACTCACTCACTCACTCACTCACTCACTCACTCACTCACTCACTCACTCACTCACTCACTCACTCACTCACTCACCCACTCACTCACTCACTCACTCACTCCACTCATTCACTCACTTTCTCGCTTTCTCATTCACTCACTCCTTCACTCAGTCACTCACTCACTCATCTATTCCCGCACAGATCTCACCGTTAACAATAGCTGTAGTAATTCGCTGTGTGAGAGTCTTGTGCACTTCTTTTCCAGGGTCAATCTCCAGATGTCAGTGGTCTTGACCCTTTAATTCACCAACCGAAAGCCAGATTACATGGGCATTGAGGCTGGGGAATCTCTGAATATGGCAGACAACAACAACAACAACAACAATAGCAACAACCAAACAGATGACGAACTAACATCCTTTACAAAGATCATCGACAAAAATGTAGATGTGTATGTGAAAGAAGATGAAGAAGAAGAGGAAGAAGAAGGAGAGGAGGACGAGGAGAAGGATCCAACATAGTAAACCATATTTGATCATAATTTTTAAAGGGATTTGCTTTGAGTGATTTTAATTTACCTTGCTGGGTAAATTTTCAAATTTAACTTAATTGTTATCATTCAAAAGTCAACTTTCCAAAGCCTGCAAAGTCAACCTTCCAAATCCCACAAAGCCAACCTTCCAAAGCCCACTAAGTCAACCTTCCAAAGCCCACAAAGTCAACCTTCAAAAACCCACTAAGTCAACCTTCCAAAGCCCACAAAGTCAAGCTTCCAAAGCCCACAAAGTCAACCTTCAAAAGCCCACTAAGTCAACGTTCAAAAGCCCACTAAGCAACCTTCCAAAGCCCACTAAGTCAACCTTCCAAAGCCCACAAAGTCAACCTTCCAAAGCCCACTAAGTCAACCTTCCAAAGCCCACTAAATCAACCTTCCAAAGCCCACTAAGTCAAGCTTCCAAATCCCACAAAGTCAACCTTCAAAAGCCAACTAAGTCAACATTCAAAAGCCCACTAAGTCAACCTTCAAAGGCCCACTAAGTCAACCTTCCAAAGCCCACAATGTCAAGCTTCCAAAGCCCACTAAGTCAACCTTCAAAAGCCCACTGCCAGATACATGACCAAATGGGAAACCGAACATACTGGTTACACCAAAAACGATGCCTATTACCAGTTGAACCGAAGAGAGCAGGTCGTTGTCTTCAGACTTCGCACTGGCCACAATAGACTGAGGTACCACCTATTCAACAAATTGAAGATAGGTGGTACCGACGAATGCCCGTGCGGTACTGGTAAAATGACCGCTGAACATCTGCTGCAGAACTGCCCGACATACGAGGATCAGAGAGAGCAGATGTGGCCATCACCAGTGGAACTGCAAGACAAGCTGTATGGCAGTGGCGACAGCCTCAGGATGACCGCCGCTTATTTCGAAAAAAATAATGGTTACTGTCTGACTGCGTACGAAGAAGAAAAAGCCCACTAAGTCAACCTTCCAAAGCCCACAATGTCAAGCTTCCAAAGCCCACAAAGTCAACCTTCCAAAGCCCACAATGTCAAGCTTTCCCAGTTATGACGTCAACATTTCTCAGTCCACTGAGTCAACATTTTGCAGTCCATTAAGTCAAAATTTCACAGCCCACTAAGCTAACTTTTCACGGCACAGTCAACTTTTCAAAGCCCACTAACTCAACCTTCCCCAGTCCACTAAGTCAAACCCTGTTCTTCTTCCTCTTCTTCTTCCTCTCCTTTTTTTCCTTAGTCTTTCTTAATCTCTCTTTCATTCATTCTTTCTTTCTGTCTGTTTCTTCTTCGTCTCTTGTTGTTGTTGTTTTTCCTCTTCTTCGTCTTCTTCGTCTTCTTCTTGTCAGCTTATTCCTCTAAGTCAACTTTTGACAGTCCACCAAGACAACCTTTCAAAACCAACTAAGAAAACCTTTGACAGTCCACCAAGACAACCTTTCACAACCAACTATGTCAACCTTTCACAACGAGCTGCTGTAACAAAATTCGTCAATCTTCAAAAAAATATAAAAAGAAAATCATTTATGCATGCACACATTATGACACCAAATTATTTTATAATTTACTTCAATTTTTCTTGGCGTTTGAATATTGAAAATACAATTTACTCCAACATTAATAGACTCATCCACAAAATCACTCACTTCTGTACCAGTTACTCCAATACTAATAGACTCATCCACATAATCACTCACTTCTGTACCAGTTACTCCAACACTAATAGACTCATCCACATAATCACTCACTTCTGTACCAGTTACTCCATCACTAATAGACTCATACACCTAATCATTTCCTCCCCTCTATACCAGTTATTCCACCACTAACAGACACATACAACTAACCATTTACCTCTGTACGACTTACTCCATCACTAATAGACATATCCACCTAATCATTCCCTTCTGAACCACTTTATTCGTTCGTCTATCACATGTGATGAAGACCACTCTCTTTGTTCAACCGTATAGGCATTCTTTCTCGTACCGTTTCCGCTGCAATGGTTGACCTGCGCTGTGATTTGGATTAAAGTGAGTAAGAAACTGTGCTTTTTGTCAACCTCACTCTCTGGTCCTGAGCTATATGTGGCCGCAAGTGACAAGATTTTATCGAGGCAACTGGTGATAAAACTTGATGCAGATTTTTCCTCAGGGCTTACTCCCGAAGCCTTTCCCGTAAACAGGTATCCATCAAGGCAGCGGATTGGAAATGCCATCTAACGTTGAGTGTCGTGCCTTTCTCATAACCACAAGAGGTCGTAGGGGCATCACTCAGCGTGTGAATCAGTTGGGCATCTCTCCCATGCTGATTTCAGTCCATTATATTCCTGTCTAAATTTCGCACACCAAAACCGACACAGTTTGCAGCTAGGGCATAGGGCGGCATTTTCGAGAAGTTCAGCCGTGTGAACTAGACCGTGAAATACGACACAGGTTTAATCGCAGGGCTATTCATATAGCCGATGTCGAGGTCAGGATAATCAGGTGGAAGAAATCACAAAAAAACGAACGAATTAACCAGTCCTAATGGAAAACAACACCACGCTTCTGTGAACACGTTAAGTCGCCGACTAGTGTGAATTCCAGGCAAATCCGTGATCTGGCGGCATCTATAATAAACCAAAACAGCAGAGCAATGTAGACCCACAGCCGGTTATAGCGCCACATGTGCTGCTCTTTTCTATACCAGTTACTCCATCACTAACAGACTGATCCACCTAATCATTCACCTCTGCACCAGTTACTCCATCACTAACAGACTGATCCACCTAATCATTCACCTCTGCACCAGTTACTCCATCACTAACAGACTGATCCACCTAATCATTCCCCTCTGTACCAGTCACTCCATCACTAACAGACTGATCCACCTAATCATTCCCCTCTGTACCAGTTACTTCATCACAAGTCATCTGTCTCACCACCCTCGTCATTTACCCAGCCTTTGATGTACATCGCCAATAACCTCTTATACCATCAGGCGCCCGTACGACGTGTTCCCAGTTTCCGAGAGAGAGAACAAAGACGAGAATAAAGTGTTTAAAGAAATCCTGAAAGTCATCAGAGGATCACTGTACTTCTTCTTTGTCTTCGTCATCCTGGTGGGGACGGTTTCAGGCCGGCTGTTCCTATTTCTGCTAGCCAGTAATATAAGTCAAGTACACATTTTGTGACTTCATTGTGTGTACATGTTAGTTATCTTAGATAATATGACTTCAGTATGGCTACATGTTAGTTATCTTAGACAATATGACTCCAGTGTGGCTAAATGTTAGTTATCTTAGATGAAATGACTTCGTGTGTGTACATGTTAGTTATCTTAGATAATATGACTTCAGTGTGGCTACGTGTTAGTTATCTTAGATAATATTACTTCAGTGTGGCCACATGTTAGTTATCTTAGATATTATGACTTCAGTGTGGCTACCGATTAGTTATCTTAGATGATATGACTTCAGTGTGGCCACATGTTAGTTATCTTAGATAATATTACTTCAGTGTGGCCACATGTTAGTTATCTTAGATATTATGACTTCAGTGTGGCTACCGATTAGTTATCTTAGATGATATGACTTCAGTGTGGCTACATGTTAGTTTACTAACAATTTCATTTGTGGTTACTTAGTGTATGCATATGTTAGCTAACTAACCATGACATATGTGATTACTGCAGGAAGGTTCCTCTTCTTCTTGTCTTCTTCTTCTTCTTCCTTTAATTTTCTTTGTCTTCTTCTTTTTCTTCTTCCTCTTCTTCTTCTTTTATTTATTTCGGTCCTTACTCGTCGCCATAGGGTCACCGCTATAGATGACTCTCAGCATGAAGCCTGCATCAAAGCACTACTTTGTGTGTTCATCAATTGGTGGTTTCTGAAGCAGTTTTATTACTTTATGATGCTGCTAGCCACACGCAGAACTCTTGTTAATAATCTTCAAGTCATGCATAGAGGTGTACCTCTTCAGTACTTTCCTTTCCAGGAGGGGACCACAGGATTAACACAGTACACATAAAGGTTAGTCGGATATATATATATATATATATATATATATATATATATATATATATATATATATCAGACGCATAGATCCGTCCAGCGCCATTGTTATTTCGATACACATCACACGCATATCTAGACCTACACGAGGAAATAAATATAGAAATTGGAAGAGCAGGGACTACCTTTGGCGGCATTTTCAAGAAGGCGTGGAGAAATATTATACTGACTTTGCAGACAAAAATGCAGATATTTCGAGCCTGTGTTCTCAGCACCCTGCTGTACGCACCAGAGACATGGACGACATATTCTAGGCACGACAGGCTAAACACTTTTCCCCTCCGCTGCCTGTGGACAATTATGAACATCAGGTGACAGGACAAGAAAACAAACACAGAACTACTGCAACGGGCAAATCTTTCTTCTGTTGTAGGACTGTTACGTGCTAGAAGACTGGCCTGGCTGGGACACGTGAGTAGAATGGACAATGGGCACATTCCAAAACAGGTGTTGTATAGTGAGCTGTCAGAGGGGAGGAGACTCCCAGGCAGACCCCTGCTCAGATATAAAGATGTTTGCAAGGAATCAATGACAGACTTGTCCCCGACCACAAGGCATCAATGACAGACTTCTCCATCGACCACAAGGCATCAATGACAGACTTTTCCATCGACCACAATGCTTGAGAAAACACAGCCGCAGTACCAACCACTTATAAGACATCACTCCGAAATGGCCTAATGACATTTGAAGATACTCGGAGAGAGAGATTCGACAATAATCGTATGTCGAAAGGAGAAAAGACCCGTCTAGTGAAAAAGACATGTCTGCATCATGACCGTCTGCATATACGAAAAAGACCATTTATAACTTATTTATAGGAGAAAGAACGCACAGAGAAAAAACCTAGAGCAAAACAAAAAGACAAAAGACACATCGAAATTACAAAACTAACATAAGGAAGCTGAAAAGATTTGGAAACCATTGCGCAAGGCAGGATTGCTTGAGGGTGATTGATTGATGACCTAACACCCAACTATGTTAAGAATGAAGAAGAAAACGCAGATGTTGTGCATTACTCTGAATCGGGAATAACCGAGCATGAGGACATCACTGCAGCTGGCTCTCTTGTTACACATCTCTACCAAAGTAATTCAGGTAAACTGTCAGTTATAGTTTCTGAAGCAAGTTTTATTATGGGGTTGTGACTGCAGACCTTACATAATGACTTTTCTTTCTCGACATGCTTGATTTATTTATTTTCATGAACATAATATTATTCCAGCTCAGTTCGGTTCAGGTGCCATCTCTACACCGAAGGTCGACTACATCTAATCTCCAACGTTCTCTATCTATTGTCTAGGTGGTGCCAGCTGATATACTTTTCGCTGTCTATATTTTTATGTTACCTTCTCACTTATATTGTTTTTGTTTTTTTACATCTGGGACGTTTGCTCTCCACATTTTCTTTCAGTAATGTTTTCAGCAAGGCGTTATGCCTTTTGATATGACCAAAATATTTGAATAATATTCCACTTTAATTAAAAATAAATGCCACAATTATGGTGGAGTAAGTTCTAGAATCCACGATAGAAATATTTTTAACCACTGCGTTATACACTATTCCCAGCATGCACCAGACTTGGATAATTTACGAGTGTTTGACACAAACTGTTCTGTTCCGTTGTTTGCTTCAAAGAATTGACCTCACTGCACTCCCAGTAGTCTTCCTCAGCTAATGGAGAAGAGTGAGTACTGATTGTTCCAACAGTTCACTAGTTTTTCACACTCCTGCTGCCTCCTCTCAAGCGTCCCTCAGCACGCCCCGTTTTACACACTCCTGCTCCGTCCTCTCAAGCGTCTCTCATCACAACCCGTTTTACACACTCCTGCTGCATCCTCTCAAGCGTCCTTCATCACAGCCCGTTTTACACACTCCTGCTCCATCCTCTCAAGCGTTCCTCCCCACAACCCGTTTTACACACTCCTGCTCCGTCCCTCATCACAACCCATTTTACACACTCTTGCTCCGTTCCTCATCACAACCCGTTTTACACACTCCTGCTCCGTCCCTCATCACGCCCCGTTTTACACACTCCTACTCCGTCCTCTCAAGCGTCCCTCATCACGCCCCGTTTTACACACTCCTGCTCCGTCCTCTCAGGGTCTCTCACTACAACCCGTTTTACACACTCCTGCTGCCTCCTCTCAAGCGCCTCTAAAAAAACCGTTTTACACACTCCTGCTGCCTCCTCTCAAGCGCCTCTCACCACAACCCGTTTTACACACTCCTGCTGCCTCCTCTCAAGCGTCCCTCATTACAACCAGTTTTACACACTTCTGTTGCCTCCTCTCAAGCGTCCTTCATCACGCCCCGTTTTACACACTCCTGCTCCGTCCTCTCAGGGTCTCTCATCACAACCCGTTTTACACATTCCTGCTGCCTCCTCTCAAGCGTCTCTCACCACAACCCGTTTTACACACTTCTGCTGCCTCCTCTCAAGCGTCCTTCATCACGCCCCGTTTTACACACTCCTACTCCGTCCTCTCAAGCGTCCCTCATCACGACCTGTTTTACACTCCTGCTGCCTCCTCTCAAGCGTCTCTCACCACAACCCGTTTTACACACTTCTGCTGCCTCCTCTCAAGCGTCCTTCATCACGCCCCGTTTTACACACTCCTACTCCGTCCTCTCAAGCGTCCCTCATCACGACCCGTTTTACACTCCTGCTGCCTCCTCTCAAGCGTGCCTCACCACAACCCGTTTTACACACTCCAGCTCCGTCCCTCACCACAACACGTTTTACACACTCCTGCTCCGTCCCTCACCACAACCCGTCTTACACACTCCTGATGCCTCCTCTCAAGCGTCCCTCACCACATTCCGTTTTACACACGCCTGCTCCGTCCCTCATCAGGACCCGTTTTACACACTCCTGCTCCGTCCCTCAGCATGACCCGTCTTACACACTCCTGCTCCGTCCCTCAGCATGACCCGTTTTACACACTCCTGCTCCGTCCCTCACTACAACCTGTTTTACACACTCCTGCTGCCTCCTCTCAAGCGTCCCTCACCACATTCCGTCTTACACACTCCTGCTCCGTCCCTCAGCACGACCCGTTTGATTCCAAATACGCGCAGTGTGTAGATTGTCGGTTCATCTACTGTAGTTTATCACCCAAGAGGCAGTAAATGGTTGACCTTAGACTGTCCCAACTATCGACATTCAAAGTCTCCATTATGAGTGCATTCGTGGCAAGGACGTATCTTCATTATTACCATGACCTCAGCACGATGCAGACTAGTGTTTAATACAAATTCACTAAATTTCGTGACACAATTATAATATTTCAACCAATCAATCAAAACCTGTCAGCTCCACACGGAGCACACGTCCTCATTAAATACACCCGCCAGGCCTCCTGTCCTGAGCCATCCATTCCAGCTTTGTCCACGTTTACCTTGTTTTCTGTATATGCAGATTCCTTCCGGCTTTCTCTACATCGCGTCATGTGCTTTCTTGATAAGGGAGCTGCTTCTGCTTTGGATGGCTGAATTGGATTTGTCTTCTTAGTTGTTCATATTTACTGACATTTTGTGGTATGTTTCTACATGATGAGGTAGGCTGCCATATGCACAATCCTTCCCATATGTTACTTACAACATGCTTTTAGATCTACGATGTTACTGTTATCGGCTTCCATAAACACTCGGGCGAATTTGCAAATTCAGTTGCATATCACACTACCCGCGGCTCACTTCTTGATGATCCTTGTCTCGTATTTGTCAGTTCTGTCTTTATGGATTTCTTTAAGGTGTTTCATTGCTATTAGGAGGCCTTTCATGTATGATGAGTTATAACATTGTTGGTTTCCTCACACTGGTAGGGTCTTAGTAACGGTATATATGCTTGTTCTGTTTGTAATATATGTAGGTTTAAACTAACGCCGAGTGAAAGACTAGCTAGAACGCTTGTCTCTCGTGACAAAAGTACTGGGTTTTGCCCTCAGTCTCAACACTGTTCAGTATATCCAGATGTAAATGGGTACATGATTTTTCAAGGCGCCAAGAAAGGAAGCTGGTCAAGCCACTTAAAAAAAAGCGGAGACCTTGTATAATGGTGTTTTCAACATTCGATTACCGCTGCTAGTGTTTTATGTGAAAATACCTTAACTGTAATCTTTTAAAGGTTTAAGTTAGTTATGGAATGCATTTGTAGACTTGTAGATTTTTTAAAATAGGTTTGTGCTAATTATATGAAAGAAATTGTAGAAATTGTTCTTCAGGTTTAAGCTGACCATATGAATGCACTTTCAAACCTTATTTTTCATAGGTTAATTGCAGAATGTATGTATACAACTGTCTGATCTTTATCTTTTATAGCTTTAAGCCAGCTCTATGGAATTAAACTAACCATATTAACGCATTTGTGGACCTGTAGATGTTTTATCTTTGATAGGTTTAAGCTAACTATGTGAATGCATTTGTAGACCTTTCTAACCTTTATCTTTGATAGGTTTAAGCTACCTATATGAATGCATTTGTAGACCTTTCTAACCGTTATCTTTTATAGGTTCAAACCAACTATATGAATGCATTTGTAGACCTTGCTAACCTTTATCTTTTATAGGTTTAAGCTAACTATATGAAAGCATTTGTAGATCTGTAGACTTTGATCTTTTACATGATTAAGCTAATTATATGAATGGACTTGTAGATATGTAGATATACCTTTATCTGTCATAGATGTAAGATAACTGAATGAATGCAATTGTAGATCTGTCGACCTTCATCATTCATATACTTAAGATTACTGTATGAATAATGCACTTGTAAATTTGTAGACTATTATCTGTTATAGGTTAAAGCTAACTATATGAATGCATTTATTTATATTCACCCCATACCACCATATTTATGCACTTCATCAATGAATTAATTTAAGAAATCATTTTATATGCATTTTGAATCCACAGAGTGAGGAAGCCAGGTCTAGAAGCGTGATGCTCCTGACAATCTGTATGTGCGGTCCTATGGTGTACAGTTGGCTCAATGCTATCATAAAAATCCTGTTTGGCGGCGAGGAATGGTCATCAATCAGAACATTAGCTGCGGTATGTCTATATTCAAATTCAACTGCACAAAGCGATTTATTGTACACATACACTCGCACGCGAGTACACGCAACCACGTGCACGCATGCACGAATACCAATGCAAACAGAATGTTTAAGAAACCAATAGTCTCGTATTTGACGATCAAGTTTTTGCACCTGAAGGACAGACTTTCCATATAGTGGCTGTCTTCTTTAAGAATATATATATATTTCTTTTTTAAAGTTCTCATGAACTGCATTATATCATGTCTGCTAATAGCATCCAAGACTACCTCTTAGTTTGGGGACACTGTATTCAAATATGATTTTAAATTATACCGAGGAGTGGGTGTGTCAGTACCTGGAACATCTGTCTCCTATTTTGGTAGACACGAGTTTGAATCTCAATTAGAATACATATTATTTTCAGTAAATAAAAAAATAACAACCAAATCTGTACACTACTCATCGACTGCCCTGGCAAACTGGCTTTATACCGCATGATTATACATCATCCTGCGAATCCAAGCAATGGGAATACCACCCACCGCAACGATAGTTTTTGTTTGTTTGGAGTGAGGGGATGTGTGTGTGTGTGTATTATATATATATATATATATATATATATATATATATATATATATATATATATATATATAAATATATATATGTATATATATATATATATACATTTATATATATATATATATATATATATTTGTATATATCAATACCTACATATGCCCCCCCCCCCACACCAACCCACACACCAAGCCTCCCATCCATGCACCCACCTTCCTCCCCCCCACACACCCACTAACCCACTTACCCCCCCCCCCACACACACACACCCACCCAACCACCCACCCACACACAGACACACACACCCATACACACATTGAGAGAGATAAGGCTTTCCAAACGTTTTGCCAAATTTATATATTGTACATGCAAGAGCAGACAAACAATAACATTTAAGAAAAAGCATGTCGTAATGCACATTGAATTATAGTAGTAGGCTAACACTTAACATTGAATTATACAAATGTCAGGAAGAATATCTCACTTCATTTGAAAACCAGGCAGAGATGGCTTAAATCAGCAGTCCTTAAAATTCAGTAATCTTGAGACTACTTCACTAGTATTTGTTTATATTCATGTGTATCTATCAGCAGTATATCCAACAATGGTAAAACAGCTACACGAAGGCATGTGTGCTCGTGTACTGGACAGCGGTGCAATCTCTAAAACGTTTCTAGTATCAAACGGAGTAAATCAAGGATGTGTACTCGCCCCGACTTTGTTCAGCATGATGTTCGCGGCCACGATGACAGACGCCTTCAGATCATTGGAGCTTGGAATATCCATAAAGTACCGCACAGATGGCAAATTACTAAATTCCAGAAGAATGAAGGCCAAAACCAAAGTGGCTGGCGACATAATCAGGGAACTTGTATTTGCTGACGACTGCGCTCTAATGAGCAACTCAGAACTGAACATGCAGGTTGGAATGGACCAGTTCTCTGCTGCATGCAATAATTTTGGCCTGACCATAAATGCCAAAAAACAGAGGTCATGTACCAACCAGCACGAGGCATGCCGTACACAAAACCAGAGACTACAGTCAGCGGGCAGACGTTAAATGCCGTTGACAAATTCACATATCTGGGCAGCACGCTGTCGAGATATGTCAGCCTAGACGATGAGGTGGCAAGCAGAATAGCAAAGGCCAGCACAGCCTTTGGTAGAATGCGCTTGATGATCTGGGCACGTCGTGGCATCAGCGTCAAAACCAAACTCAAAGTCTACCGTGCAACCATCACTCCAACCCTACTATACGCTTGCGAAAGCTGGACTGTATACTCTGGACATGCAAGGAGGTTAAACCACTTCCATACAGGTTGCCGGAGGCGAATATTCCACATCCGATGGCAAGATCGTGTCACTGACATCGAGGTTCTCTCGAGGGCTAACATGCCCAGCATCCATGCACTGCTAGAAAAAGCACGACTAGGATGGGCCGGGCACCTCGTCCGTATGTCAGACGAGCGGCTCCCAAAGAAGCTTCTCTACGGCGAGCTGAGAGAGGGATGGCGCGAGAGAGGGCGCCCAAAGAAACGTTTTAAAGACGGTATGAAGGACTCACTAAAAAGTTGCCAGATAGCCATCGACACTTGGGAATGTCTTGCGCAAAACAGATCTGACTGGAGAAGCGCAGTCAAATCGGGTGTAGCTGCCGGTGAAGACGACCGTGTTGTGAAAGCCCAGAGCAGACGCGAGACGCGGAAATCCCGAGCAGCGGGAACACCATCCACTTCTACAAACCTCGTGTGCCCGATATGTAGCAGATGTTTTCGTGCTCGCATTGGCCTGTTCAGCCACATGCGCACTCACACCCAACAGGGAAATCTTCGACAAGGATGATGTCGGCGGTCCTCATCGACAACGATGGACAACTATTATTATTATCTATCAGCAGTATATCTATCAAAAACATATATCTATCAGCAGTATATCTATCAGCAACATATCTATCAGCAGTATATTTATCAGGAGTATATCTATCATCAGTATATCTATCATCAGTATATCTATCAGCAGTATATCTATCAGCAGTATATCTATCAGCAACATATCTATCAGCAGTATATCTATCAGCAGTATATCTATATTAAAACACTGGCGACATATTTTACAGGTGAGCTAACTCGAAAAGAGATCATATCTATACAAGGCATAGCGAGTAAAACTGTACGATGTACAACTGCATATTGTATATCAATTTAACACTAAAACTAAAGTTTGTTTACTTTGCCTGTGTCTATGAAACACTGAAAATAATTTTATTTTTAAAACGTAAAAGCCTCCATTGTTTAATTTTCATGGAAGCAGTTTAGGACATTTAACTACGAACGGCAGAAATAAAATATATACTACCCGTAGCAAAGTTGATAAAAACTTTACATGCGGCAAGGTTCATTGCAAATATTATAACAAGTATAACATAAGTAACCAAAAATGCAGTTATAAAAATTTAAACAAGTAGTATATCAGGGTTACAACAAATAATATTAGTGGCAAAATTAACGGAGACAGTAAATGCTACATGGTTTTCACAAAAAAACATTTGCACGAAAATGTACATTAAACTAGCTGCAGTACTCTACACTTCTACTGTAAGTATTAAACTTCCAGGACCTCCTTCTATGTACCCCTTCTCAGCCTCACGTCCCACTGCACTCCCTCCCAGTCTCCTAAGGTGTGACCTCTAACACGATATTTCAAGTTATGCTCATCGGCCCCCCCCCCCCCCCCGCCCCCACTCTAATCCGCATCCCTCGGCCAACTAATCTATTTTTCTCACAATTTTTTTCTCACCCCGAAACTCTTCCCCTCAAACTCTTTCCCATCAACTCACCTACTCGCCAACCATCTCTTCACATCTCAACCCATCATTTTCATGTCCCCGCTAATCTCTCAATCATGCAAGACAGACGTAGAAATGACGCGATGCAGAGACAGCTATAAGGAGTTTCGCGCGCAGATGCACTGAGTATTACACATTCAGTCAAGTAAATTGAGTATTGGGTCACAGGTAATATTTATCTTTGCTGTCTTTGTAAGAAAATTGTTCAATCGTGTGTTATTTCATTTTTTTGTTTCGGAGATAGGGGTAAGATGTCAAAATAACATGTAGCGAGTAATGTATTCAGGTTTTAAAAGGTAACTATGCACAATTTGTTTCTGATCAGTGAATCGGTTCAGAATTGCATAATTAAGAAACAAACCGACATACTTTCAGTTTTTAATATATATATATATATATATAAATGTAGTCTTCAGACTGGACACAGGTCACAACAGACTGAGGAATCATCTGCTACTAACGAGTGCACTTATGGTATTAGGAAAATGACCTCTCAACATCTGGTGCAAAATTGCCCGACATACGAGTACCAGAGAAAGCACACGTTTCTGACACCCGTTGCAGCACTAAACAAACTCTAAGGCAGTGTTGACAGCCTCAAGACGATCGTTGCTTTCTTTGAAGAAATTCCAGTAGACGTCTGAAAGCGTACACAGAAGAAGAAGATGATGAAGAAGAAGAAAAAGAAGTAGAAGAAGGTGAAAATCGACACCAACTCAGGTCACAATTCTGTTCTAGACATGTCTCTTATAGTTGACGTGCTGCATATATATATATAAAACTAAGCATCTAGGAAGATCTCTAATTTACTACTTTGCCTTATTTATTAAAATTCCCTACGCAACATATTGCTGTAACTGATGCTCTATACTGTGCTGTTTTCTGGAGCTCCCCCTCCACGACTTCATCTGTCTAAGTTTTAAAACCATCAACAGTTTATAAATGTCAGAGAGGTGTTAGAAGATATCACATTTATGGAAAAGACACCGCTATTTATTCTGCAATTCTCTTAAACCCTGCCAACAACAAACAACATTAATATTTAGCTTTGTAAGATACTTAAGGGAGGTATACATCTTTAGGAATGTTTATTAAAAGAATGCAATTATTAAACACGAAAAAGAACACTGGTTACGCTTAAAATATTAATATGCCGAGTGTAATCTGATAAACTATATGTGATTAGGCAATTTCTACGACTGCTGAGGCTAGCTAGCATTGTTCTCATTTCGTGAAACGATAAAATATTTTTCTTAGGAGACCCGAGACACCAGATAATTTTTGATTACACCTTTTAAAATAGCCTTGGTGGTCATTCTTGGCAAGTATCTCGCTGAAGCAGAATATGGGCTCCCTGCGTGGAGTAAGGCCACACGCAAATCCCCGGCAGTGTTTCATGGTATTTCACACAGGTATGCATTTCTACAACTGTTCACAGTTTAGATTATATTGAACTTCCTAATATGATCATTAATTAGTAGGGCTTAATTTACATAATGAAAGCAAAGAGAATGAATCTTTACATCTGTCATTAATTTGTTTAACAAGTAAAAGGGAATCTGTTTATTAAGAAGGTATCTAATTGCATACTCGTATAGCAGACAGAGTCAGTCCTGGTATTTTAGGGGTAGTTCTCAGACTGCACTTAGAATGCAGTAGCTGGACAAGAGGACAACAACACAATGTACTGCAGCTTTTAACATCATTGAGTGGAAAAACATTAACAACATCGTGGAAATGCAGTTGCGTAGAGAATGTTCTTTCAGCCTTCAGTTCTGCGAGAAAAGCAGAGTGACAGCATAACCTTTCCTCAACCCAATCAAGGGATAGACTGTATGGTGGTGAGAAATGTATGAGAAGGGCTGCAAAGTTTATGAGGACAATATATGTGACATTTTATTGAGCGAATGCTGAAAAACAATAATAGCTAATAGTATATGCCCATACATACATACATCCACACATACATACAAATATACATACATACATATGTCTATACATACAAACATACATGCATACACAAACATGCATAAACACATATACATACATACATACACACATACATACATACATACACACATACATGCATACACACATACATACATACATACATAAATAAATAAATACGGACATACATACATGCATACATATATAGATACATGCATACATATATAGATAGATACATGCATACATAAATACATACATGATGATTTTCGTCCATCATAAGTGATGAAGACCACTCTCTTTGTTCAGCCGCGTGGACAGTCTTTTGTCTTGCTGTGTCCGTTGAAATGGGTAACTTGCGCTGTGATTTGGATTAAAGTGAGAAAGAAACTGCGCCTTTTGTCAACCTCAGTCTCTAGTACTGAGCTATCTTTGTCCAATGGCAATATATTTCGAGACGACTGAAGATAGCACAGGATGAAGATTTTTCTTCAGGGTTTACTCCCGAAGCCTTTCCCGTAAACAGGTATCGCGCAAGGCAGTTGTAAAGGCAATTGTTTTTTTAAGTAGTCAAAATTACATTTATTTTTCGGTATAATCTTCTGCAACGTTTATGCACCAAACCAAGCGTTTAAATGATGCTTGAAAACCTTCAGCGTAGAAAGATTTGTCAGTATGTGAACCAATCCAGGACAGTCTGTTTCACTTCGTCATCAGTGCTGAAATTCTGACGTTGGACCTCTTAGTCCACTTCAGGATGTAAGAAGACCCACTGTAATCCCCTAACAAAGTAACGTTGACAAGAGTTGTTGTTCTTGTTGTTGTTGAATGTCTACAATGACTAGATTTACTCCTGAAAAGGACGTTAAATGGCGGGTTGGTGTAGCTTTCCTTGCATCCCGATCGTGCGGATGAAGATGGACCGGGGTCCTCCAGGCGGTTGTGCTATGCTTGGCTTTATCTGCGTGTCGCTCATTACTATGGGGATCACGTCGATCCCTCACCTCGTTAGCCAGGATGCCATGTAAACAACCCGTTTCCAGGGAGGACTTTGAGGAAGTCGAGGTGGGGGTCATGGCCAGTATATTTTGCCTGACCCAAACTAACACGTCTGATCAGTATGTTTTGCCTGACCAGACGTTAGTCTTTCTCCCATTGTCAAGAGCTAAATGTACCCACTACGATTAGCTTCAAACGACAACGAATGAAAGCACGTGTAATTATTTGACTAATCATCTTATTTCTGTTTCAGTTTCTACCTGTGACGTGGCACGCAGGATATTGGTACTGTCCAAATCTTGATATAGAGAAACTTATCCAGCCAATGGCGGCGTCCGGAGCGCTCTGGTTATCATACTGTGTCATCGTTTCACACATCTGGTTCCCTGGAAGAGATCGCATGGCCAAGATTGACAAGTGAGCAAAAAGATCAAATAACTATAGTGACATAGCTGAGCCTGTAGTCGACGGTGACGTATTTGAGACTTCATTGTTTAAAGTCTCAGCGATTGTGTGTGAGATTGAGGTGACCAGTTCCGTTTCTTGCTGCATGACTTCCCTAACAATAGGTCACGGATTTACAGCTGGGTAGAATGAAGAGGACGCCATGCTGTCCTGTTTTCAATGCATAATTTTATTGTAGACCAAAACTCGTAGTATTATTATGTACAACTCGCATAAGACATCTTTACCTCGAGAAGTCTTTCTACTAGAAGGTGTAATTCCTGACAGGCGGGGTAGAGGCCTACCAGGACAAAGGTGGACATCAATGATTTTTTAAAAATGACTTCAGAAGAGGCTGGGGACTTAGCAGGGGATCGAACACCTTCACGCGGGTATATGGCGAGGGCGACGTTCTGCACAGGGCATGCTAAATAATATGGCACAAATCTCCCCACGTGAAACAGGGGCCTGAAAGGGCAACAATGTATAGTATCACTCATCTGCCCCGTGAATGCTGCAGGGCTAGGCATGTAGCTGGCTTTACTATCCTGTAGAAACTATACAGAACAAGACCAGTAACAGACAAATACACTCCATCTTAAAGAGGAAGCGACTGAGTCAAGTAACAAATAACCTGTAAATGTTAGGCATCTTTAATTTGAGCTTCCATAATTTCCCTGAAACAGGCTGTAACACCCCACTTCAGCGCCATTTTCACTGACTTCAGCCTAACTCTTAGAGGGCGCAGAAAGGACCATGAGATTAGAGCCTCAAGGTTTGATTGCTTCACGTATGATGGTGAGGATATAAACCAGCACGTGACTCCTGAGACATCTTCCGGAAAAGGCTTTGCCACGCCCACAATCTACGTGTGTGCCACCATGTGGCACGAGACCAAATCTCTTTTCAGGTATGTCCACGATTAGAGTTTTCTGTAGATAAAAATGAAATTGTCAATTAACTGACTTCAGAAACATGATTTCTCATTATTGAGGTGCTGATGGTTGTCTCATCTCAGGATCTCAGTACAGCTGACTATTGTTTGAGCCTTTGATTACTTTCAATCAATCAATACTTACCTTCTCAGCTCCAGATGGAACATAGGTCTTAAACAAAAACATGTGGCCGAAGATGCAGCAGTGTATGAGCTGACAGCAATCATCCAGCGACTCATATCTTACTGCTTGCGTCAGGGTCAGCGAACCGTTGCTGACCTAGACCCTATTCCATTCCAAGTAGCAGTCCTGGAAACAGATTGCACTCGTGCTGTCTGGCTAAGAGAATATGGATCGAAGAGGAAAGACACACGTTCGCGCCTCTCCCCACCCCAGTTTTTGTGGTTGGAAGTGTTTACAGCCACACATTCAATCCTCATTAATCGCCTCTTACAACATGCGTGGTAGGTTACGGTATTGCTATTCTATGATCCCATTTAGGGCGTCGATAACACTTACGTATTTGATTGTTTAGATTCTTGCAGCTTATTTGCACACCTGACCTTGCCACCTCAGATGTTTTCCATCCATTGTCTTTACGTCTTTTATCTCATAAGTTTTCCATCCATTATCTTTACGTCTTTCATCTCAGATGTTTTCCATCTATTGTCTTTACGTCTTTCATCTCAGATGTTTTCCATCCATTGTCTTTGCGTTTTTCATCTCAGATGTTTTCCATCCATTGTCTTTATGTCTTTCATATCAGATGTTTTCCATCTATTGTCTTTACGTCTTTCATCTCAGATGTTTTTCATCCATTATCTTCACGTCTTTCATCTCAGATGTTTTTGATCTATTGTCCTTAACTTTTTTCATCTCATATGTTTTCCATCTATTGTCTTTACGTCTTTCACCCTCACTTTCCCTCAATGCATATATTCCACGTTTTTTCCAAGTGTACAACGAATACATTTGCATGTCTTAATTTTACGTTTGTATGTTTGTTAGCAACGATCTAATAATAGTTTCCTGTCATACGTTCTAGTTTAATTTTATTATCTCGATATTTTATTAATAGCAATTTCCTTTGATTATAAACCTGGGGTGCCACCAAGCAAAAAAGAAGCCATGGGTGACCAAAGAAATTCTGAACATTTTTGATAGAAGAAGGTCACTGAAAAACCCAAAACATCCATCTGATGAGGTCGGCAGATACAACAAGAAAGCGATTCAACAACAGATAAGAGAGGCGAAAGAAGCGTGGATATGTGAGCAATGTATAAACATCGAAGAGCGATTAGACAAAATGACGCTAAAGGAGTATACAAGGTGGTCAAAGAACTGGTAACACAAAGACAAAGTAGGAACTTTATGATCCTGTATAAAAGCGGCAAGTGCCTTATTGAGGACAGTGACGTACTGGCACGATGGACAGAGTACAGCTATGAGGAACGGAACGAACCTGAGAAAACAATCCCTCCAACACCAACAACTATAGAAGATAACCAACTGAAAACGATGGAAGAGGCAGCTGCAGCGGTAAAGACATTGAGAAGAGGGAAGGCTGCCGGCGTGGAAAATATACCAGCAGATCTATTACAGGCAGGTGGGAAAGTAGTGGCGGAAGGCCTGACACACATCTGTAACAAAATATGGGCGACAGGAAACTGGCCGGACATATGGACAAAATCAATGGTTATACAGTTACCTAAGTCTGGAAACATAAAGCTGTGCCAAGATTACAGAACAATAAGCCTCATCAGCCACCCTAGCAAGGTTATACTTAGATTAATCCTCGACCGATTGAAACCCCAAGCAGAGAACATCATTACCGAGGAGCAATCAGGGTCCAGACAGAGAAGAAGCACTACAGAACAGATATTTAATTTAAGGCTGCCTAGCGAGAAATATCTAGAACAGCAGCAAAAACTGTATCACGTGCATGTTGATTTTAAGAAGGCGTTTGATAGGGTATGGCATGAAACGGTATGGGCAAGTACGAGGATGTATAAAATCAACGGAAATATGATAAAGCTGACTGCAATAAGAGCTTTGTCCCTTGCATATAGTAGCTTGACGATTTGTCCACACCTTACAATTATTCTTTGTTAATTTCTTCTTTTTTCTAGCCTATAGAGGTATAGAACAATTCATTTTGTTGATGACTTGGGGATTATGAATTTTCTATTTTGGTGCTTTGGTAGTGAAAGAATTAGCCGATGAAAGTCGTTTCCAGAGGGGGTCCGATTTCAATGGTAATTGCAATCTTGGCGGGATATTTATGTTGGGTTTTATAATTACCTTCTATCCATTTTTGGCTTGAATAATTTTGTTTACATTCATCAACATCTTCTTACCAAGAAAACTTGTCGTGGTCGCTAGCCTTCATAAAAATAACAATTTTATATAAATTGTATTTATTTATTTAACTGATGCTTTTATTTTGGACGCCATATTTCTAGTCTAATCATTGACAATAGTCCTCACAATGGATTAACAAAAATAGCAATGAGAGCATGTCTTATGAGGTGACTAACAATGATGTTTATGATATAGGGTAGAGAAGTTACAGAGCGAACAACTTATTTTCCCCTGGATCAGAAGAAGAAGAACTCTATTGGCTATCCAGTTAAAATCAGTTGACACCTAAGATATTGCAAAGTAAATTGAGAGCAACTATATTGATAAACTCAGGAAGATCATTAATGATAATGCAGAATAATAATGCACGATCTTGTCCTTACGATAACAGTAAACCTATATTATAATTAACAGTTGAGCCACGTGTTTAATAATCTTACATAAGACATATAGTTTGGTCTCAAGCAGAGTAAGACAGTTTGTCCACCTTCACAGACTGGACCACAGTCACTGTGCGAGTCAATTGGCCCAGGACAAATTCAACATTCGAGATCCAGATTACTTTGACATGGAAAGTGAGTGATCATTTAGTGATCTAATGTCCAACATGAAATAATGTTTATGATAGTGCCACATAATTTGTAATTTGCTTTGTTGAGTACTTTGTAATTAATACGAACAGTTTAAATTGTTGTCATGTTTATTGTATATACAGAGAAATGTGGCAGCTGCACTAACATATGTACTAATGTAAAGGGTAATTTCTTTTGATTTTAGCATCACCATTGAAATTCATTTATGTTGTCAATGGTTAAAAAAATGTCAATGTTCTATCATCTCAACACTGCCGCCGGGGATGGAGTGTTATGCTTCATTTTTCTAGGTCTCTGTTTTTAAAATTCTTTTAGGTAGGGTGACCAATTCTATTTCAGTCTGCCTTGCACTCTCTAACGATATGTCAGGTATCCGTTTATAAATGTGTAAACTGGAGAGTGTCTAAAACAAAGTTATTTAATCTAGAACCTTCATCATAAGAAAATCCTGCGCTGTATCCACCCATCTGAATCAGATTTTAATTGTAGAGAAAAATGTGAGGTCTACATAATAATGTGAACTGTACATATTAATGTGAATTGTACATACTAATGCGAATTGTACATACTATTGTAAATTGCACATAATAATGTGAGTTGTACATAATAATGTGAATTGGACATAATAATGTGAATTGTATATACTAATGTGAATTGTACATACTAATGCGAATTGTACAGAATATTGCGAATTACACATAATTATGTATGTTGTTCAGAATAATGTGATAAAACAATAAATGAATACTTAACCCTCTTGTATTTTTTACTTTCAATTGTTCAAGTTCACATAATTTTGGACGATGCTTTTGAGCTGGATACCTTGAGCAGGAAAAACATTCCAAACACGTTCGTCCGGCAGTTTATTGAATGCATGGAGGAAGCAGCCAGGTGAGTATTGTCTACAGTCTTGCTTATTCTCATTAAATAAAAAACTAGACACAGCAACACCTGATCTCAATTTGTTCAGGAGTTGGGATGGTTTGCGACAGACTTTTCAGGTCTACGGTGACGTTTTCTGATAACACTATTCACATTGCAACCCCATTCAACGTTAGTGTTGTTACGGAAGGCATTCGTACTTAGCTAATTCTTCTTCTTTTTCTTCTTCGTTCGTTCTCAATCTCCCACTACCAAACCCTGAAAGGGTAAGTAGCAGAATGTAGTCCAGAGAACGGAATTCGTTGTGTTGTAGTTTACAGCTTGGCAGCGATATTTGCACCTTTCGGTCCAACACATCCGACTTCAGCAAGCATTATTTGAGTACCGGGTTAGCTTTCCCTCTTCGATCCCTTCTCCTTAGCCAGTCTGCCCTGCTGCAGCCTGTTATCCAGGATCACCGCGTATAGGTGTAGAAGAGTCTTGGCGGCTATGGTTCGCTGGCCCTGACGCTAGCAGTCAGCTATGGGTCGCTGACCACTGCAGCTCATGCGCTGCTCAACATCTTGATCCCCTTAGCTAATTTAATTCTTGACCACGTTCAATTGGTGGTTTGTTGCAGTAGCTCTTCTTACATCTCGAGGCGTACTTGAGAAGGCTGAGAGTGGTGTCCAGTAAGCTGACCACTATGGAGATTACAGTGTCAAGAGCCACCTCGTTAGACAGACTGCTAGGACACAGTATGTTTCCCAGAACTACGACGAGAAAGTAAAGTATTGGTCAGTATATGTCACCTGATCTTTACGTTAGTGTTGGCTCCCTCCATATCACTGTACACAGAAGATAATTACGTGAATCTAGTTTACGTGATTCATTCAAATATTCGACATAAACGAAAAAACTCGATTTCATCTCCAAGCTTTGGCCCTGGACACAGGCTGCGCTGACGTAGTCTGACTAAGAGATCACAGTAGGAGGGAAAACCTGGTACCTAAAATGTCACCTGATATCGGATGTGCCTGGTTAAAAGACGCAGATATCACAGCCTCGCTGTAAATGACGACACAGCGTCACAACGTCCTTTCCAAGACAAACGACGAAGGAGAAGAAATATTCAAAAACAGCCCTAGTTACCAACTATGCTTGTATTTTAGTTGGTCAGGTCAGGTCAGGTCCTCCCGTAACTGGTGAGGTCGTTGGGGCACACATGAAGACATCCTCACAACTCCACTCCATCCCTCTCTGTCAGATGCCGCTGCCTGTGACTCTTCTGGTCGGAGACTGGTTCATTCTTTTATGTTGTCCTCCCATCTCTTTTTGGGCCGGCCTCTTCGTCGTCTGCCATGCACCTTCCCGTGGAGGATTGTGTTTCCAAGACCATTTGATCTCGATATGTGACCGTACCAAGTGAGTTTCCTTCTTTTGACAGTTGCCAAGAGATCTTCGAAAGGCCCTATTGCCGTTGTAATTATATTTCGTATTTCCTCGTTTGTAACTCGATCTTTGTACGTGACGTTTAAAAGTTTTCGGAAACATCTCATCTCCAAGGCCTGTATCCTTCGTTGAAGGTCAGCTGTTCCTGTCCATGTCTCACATGCATAGATGAATATTGACAGGACCAGTGTACGCATTAATCTGATTTTCGTGCGAAGTGCTAACCGTTTATCTTGCCCAATTTTGTTAAGCCGTGCAAGCGCCGCTATTGTCTGTGCTATTCTGGCCAACACCTCACATTTTGATCCTTCATCACTGACAATCGACCCAAGATATTTAAAACGGTCAACCACTTCGAGATCCTGACCGTTAGCTTTTATCTTGCTATTGAAGCCCGTAGTGTTGTTGGTCATTAATTTAGTCTTTCCGGCGTTTATCTCCATACCATAGTCAAGAGGTGTTTCATCGAGCCTTTTAGTTGATTCACAGATTATCATTGTACTATTATTTATTGGACTAGCTCTAACATTTGTGTGTGTGTCTGTGGGGTGGGGGGTGCGGGTGGGGGTGGGTGGGAGTGGGTGTGGGGGTGGGGGGGGGGTGGATTGTAATAAATATCAATTATAAGACTCGATATTAACACGGATGTAATGCACATCACATAAGTTGTAGGTAATGTCACTTTCGTGTAACGGAACGTGCCCTATCCATCTTATTTCAAACATATGTTCAGAAGCCATCTATGCTCAAAGCCAATTTCCCCCCTCTTTTTCCCCTCCCCCACCTTTAGGATAATATAAGTGAACGCTACTCAATATTCACTTGATCAATGTCTCTCCTCCCGCACTTCTTCAATTTCCGCTCCCCAATGTGTTGGTTGATATATTCGAATCTTTATAAGGGGAGTACTAACCTCGTGTAGTCTAATCGACACTGAGCTGGCTTGTTAAGACTGGCAATATACCACACCAGAGGGACGCGTGGGCTAGTGGTTAAGTCTTCTTCTTCTGCGTTCATTCTCTATCTCCCGCTACCAAGCCCTGAACAGGGCTTTGCAAGTCCGGAGAATGGATTTGCGTTGTGTTCCTAGTTTTCAGTTTGACTGCGATATTTGTTTTTTTCGGTCTAACACATCCGTTTTCGGCAGATAGTGGTTAAGTGACACTGCTCACAACCCCAAGGTGCTGGGTTCGATCCCCATCACAGCACCGGCTGTTACCCCGGGGAAGCAAACCCTTAGGAAATGCAGGAGGAAGCAGACCCTTACATAAAATGAATGCCGAAGTCGGATGCACTGGGCCGACAGGCTTAATATAAAAACCGTAGTGCCATGCACACCGCCTGGGGGAATAGATAAATAAGGAGAATACAAAAATAACAACTCACAAAAAACATCTCAGCGTTCGAAATTATGGCGGGACAGAAAATAAAATCCGGGCATGGTTCGTCCCGAGTACAACCGCTCCTACAGTCGACCCAGCTGTAAATGTGTACCTGGCGAATGAGTTGGAAAGATATAAACCACAAGGGAATTTGCCAACCCGCCTGACATATCCTGTGGTTTAGCCCATGAAGAGTTATCTTCATCCCCGACCGAAATTGTTGCCATTTGACTCACATTTACCTTCACTAATACAGATACACTCCCTTTGAGCGATTAGAAATGTAAATAGTTTACAAACAGATTATATCGAGACATCTTTGTCTTGCCGAGATGTCGCATTGATAGTGATAGAACAGCAGTCAAGTCGCTGGTTGATTACCAAGGCTGGAACTCTTTCTTGTAATTTACCTGATCATATTTGTTGAAATATGTTTTTTATTTTTCTTTATATTTTTAGTTCCTACATGGTGATGTGCACGGTCCCAATGCTTCAACCTTTCTTAGGTCTCTGTTACGAAGTCTGACAGGTTACAATGTTACTATTCCTTGCTGATTTTAAGGGCCAATATGTCAGACAATGTATGTTACCTTCCCCTTTCAGGCCTCATGTAGCAGACAATGTATGTTACCTTCCTCTTTGAGGCCCTAATGTTAGACAATGTATGTTACCTTCACGTGTCAGGGGAAAAAACACGAAAAAAACGTAAAAGTTGATTAAGGTTGAGTTTAATCAAAATTTAAAAATGGGTTTGGTCAGATACCGCACCGAGACGAGAACACAAACAAAACCTACGTTACGACCAATAGGCCTTCATCAGGGACAAAAATATTGAACTAACAGATCAACATATAAGGAAACAACGGTCTACTTATCTGATAGAAGACCCAGTCTGTCTAAGCGACCGGTTGGGCCAGATGCTTGACTGCATATGAAATCAAATAAGGTGGCCAGGAGACCGCAAGAGGTGAGAGGGTATGCGCCAAATAAGCCAGTGCTGGCCAAATATGGAAACGGCCAAATAGTGATCCAGGTGGTAGAACAAAAAGAAGGTGATAAAAGCCGGGAGAGGGTGAGATTAATATAGGAGGGGAGGGGGGGGGGCGAGGACTGATAGAAGAAGGCGAGGGGCAAACGAAGACAAATAGATGGGGGCCAGTATGAGGTTTTAAGAAAAGGTATGGAATGCCATGCGGTTGGAGACAACCCATACTGGAGTTAAGTCTATTCTCAAGGGCGAATCGATGACGATCGTCAGAGAAGCACGAAACTAGACCAGTGACACTAACATCAGCCTTACCCCGGTGCTCAGGACCATTGACGTGGCTGGCAATTGGGGAACCAGTGCGGTTGCGGATATCGTTGAGGTGTTTGCGGAAACGCTCACGCAGTACAATACTAGTTTCCCCAATGTATTTCATACCACACTGGCGGCAGATGATAGAAAAGATGAGGTTACGGGAATTGCATGTGAATCCCTCTTTGATGAAGAATTCTGCTCTGGGAAAGGTGATGGAACGAGAAAGGATGACATGAAGGCAGGTAACAGCCACGTGTATTTTTGCACGGCCTGGTGCCTGGAAGACTTTGAGGGCTAGTGTGTGGGCGACTACTGACCAGCAAGTCCCTCAGGTTTCTGTCCCGTTTTTAAACGACAAAGGGAGGATAGGGAAAAACTTCACGAGTGGCAGGATCAGAGTGAAGAATAGGGAGATGATGGAATAGGATATCCAGGACAGAGGAGCAATGAGGGTGATAAGTGAGAACAAGTTTCACCTGGTCAGAGGGAGGACGGTTAGTGGGAGTGAGGGAGTTTTGACGGGAGATAGGAAGAACCCTCTGGAGGGCGGAGGAGTGAGTGGTCTCAGGGTAGAGTCACTTACGGAAGAAGTCAAGCATCTCATGGGCCATGAGAAGGAATTCGTCGTCATCCTGACAGAGGCGTCGGAGTTGGGAGAAAGGAAGCGAATCGCGGCAGGATTGAGGATGGGAGGAAGTATAGAGGAGGTAGTTGTGGGCGTCAGTGGGTTTGTAGTAGACAGTGGTGGAGAGGCATGAAGGCAGATAGAGACAGTGATGTCCAGAAAGTGGACAGACGTAAAGGAAATGTCAGACGGGAACTTGATAGAGGGATAGAAGTCATTGACAAAGTCGAAAAAGTTTAGGAGATCCTTCCTAGACATGTTAATAATGCCAACCCCATAGTCGATGTATCGATAATACATCAAAGGAAATGGGCCCTAGAATTGAAGCCAGATCAAGTATTCCAGGTGACCCTGTCAGGCACCATACGTCAGACACTGTATACTCACTTTCCCCTGTTAGGCCATCTTTGTCAGACAATGTACCCCTCTCAAACCACTTATGTTAGACAATGTATTCCCATCTTCCCTATTCAGGCCCGATATGCCAGACAAGGTATGCTGCGTTCTCCTCTCAGGGCCCGATGTGTTCGACATGCTATCTACCCCTATCAGGCCCATTATGTCATGTCAGACAACGTATTACCACCTTTCCTATTCAGACCTCATATGTCAGGGGTATTCCTGAGCCTACCAAATGGTAGAAAAATAACACTGTCAGTGGCAACTGGAAAATACTCAAGCAATTTCAGAGCGGAGGCAGAGGCACTGAGGGCTGCAGCAGAAGCAATGCTGACAGGCAAAAGAAATGAAAGCCAGATAGTCCTGTTTACAGATGCCCTGGCCGTAGTCACAGCACTAAAAAGCCAGAAAAATACTGAACTTAATGATTTAAGAGCAGTACTCTGTCAACTATGCCAGCAGACCGCACCAAAAAGAGTAGTGGTACAGTGGGTTCCATCCCATTGTAACATCCAAGGCAACGAGGAGGCAGACAGACTGGCAAAAGAAGGTGCAAGACTACCACAACCAGATTCTAGTGTGACCTACGAAGAGTCAAAAACGCTCATTAGAGCCAGATACATGGTCAAATGGGAAACAGAACATACTTGCTACACAAAAAATGTTGCCTATTACCAATTGAACAGAAGAGAGCAGGTCGTGGTCTTCAGACTCCGCACAGGCCACAACAGACTGAGGTACCACCTATTCAATAAGCTGAAGATAGGTGGCACTGACGAATGCAGTTGTGGTACCGGAAAAATGACAGCTGAACATCTGCTGCAAAACTGCCCGAAATACGAGGACCAGAAAAAGCACATGTAGCCATCACCAGTGGCAACACTAGACAAGCTCTATGGCAGTGTCGACAGCCTCAGGATGACCGCTGCTTTTTTCGAAAAAATACAGGTTGACGTCTGACAGCGTACGAAGAAGAAGAAGACCTCATATGTCAGACAAGGTATGCTGCCTTCTCCTCCCAGGGCCCATATGTCAGACATTGTATGCTATCTACCCCTATCAGGCCCATTCTTCGCTGCTATACCTTCCACCAATTGTAAGCCAATTAACCGTTCGAAGCTTGCTGAACTTAGCGGCAACAGTCGAAAGCTAGCCTGGGACATGATCAATAACCAGAACTGGAGCACCGTGTGAAGGATGATCGTGGGCCGAGTGAAGTGGAGAGTTTTATTACCGAAATGATTGACTCCATAATATGTAATGGTCTAAGACCTCTGTCAGACATTGATCAATGATCTACGAAGGAAATGAGAAGACTGAAGATTGCCGTGACATGAACATAGTCTTTTTGATGTGTAAGACTCCCATTCTAACTGCTCTGCCACTCACAAGTTCAAAGATTATACATAAAATCATCTGTTATCGTTTCTCTCGCTACCACCACCCCCCACCCCACCAATCTATGTCGATGACGATAAATAACACATTATCTTCTCTCTTTATCATCCTCACCGTCTTTCTAAAAGAATACTTATTTGTTATCAGGATATATTCTTAATTGTCACGTCTCATAACATGCACCCCTCCCCATGGCCTACCCTCGCTCCCCACCCTATTGACTACAACTGTATGATATATGCCAGGCAACGCAAAGCAGAGCAATGCAGCTGGAGAGAATCTGATCACCAGTCAGCCTATTCCATTTAAGCAAAAATTTCACATTTTTGACATCTTAAGAGGGAATATGTGGCAGAACCACTTGGGTCATCATGACACGCAAGTGCCATTCTCGCGGAGCTGGGTTTTTGTTGTTGTTTTCCTGTTTTCCCTCCTGTTTAACTTCGCGATCAAATCTACACCCCTTTTTTGTTTTTGTTTGCCAGGCTGGTGTCTGCATCCATTGCGCTAGCTGGATGTAGTGATAACTCTAGTATATTAGTTGAATATAAACTATCCTACATCCCATTATCCAAACCGTTGTTCCACATTCAGAATGATGACTTTTCAGCTATTTCATGAATGTGTTTCACAGCTCTTTGTCTTGACTGTCCATCCAGGTCAAATTGAGTCAGTAGACTACATATAGATGCAACACCTAAACCTCTTGCGACTACGTTTGCAGCTTGAACCTTGACTAAGAACCCAGACGGTCTCAAGTCTTTAATCAGGTCGCTGTATTTGGCCATTTTGAAAAAAAAATACTGCTCATCTAATCTAAAATGGAATGGCACAGTTATCTTGATCATGATGATATGCTACACAGGTGGTTGGTGCAGCACTATATTTGGTCGCTTCTGTGACTTCTTGATGACAGCAAGATAGGTTTACGTTTCTTGTAGAGCCACTGCCATCTCCAAGTCATTGGTACTGTCAAGTCAGCGTTAGTTGGTTAGGTGTATGCTGAAATACGTGTTCTTGTCAAGTCGGTATTAGCGATTCTCGTGCTGGGTTTGCTGTTTGAATTCATCCTCGCACTGTTTATTTTGGAATCAGGTTCTTACAACACATTGTAGTGACACCATGTGTATGGTCCTTGTCCTACCAGCACACAATTTGCGTTTCAAAGGCGCGTTTCAAAACGTGCTTCCCTTTTCAAAAACAATATTGATCATCCATAGATTCTCATCATTTCACAAGGTATGTTGCTGATGGCTGAATATCATACATTGATCTGATAATCAAGCTGAGTCACACGGTTGCCAAATGCTATATAAAGTAAAGTAGTAAACCTTTGCAGAACGTCGCTTCTTACAACCGCCAACCTATCTGATTGTTATACGTTTCTTGTCAAGTGTGCAGTACAGTAGGTTACCATTGCTTTCCATACGTTTAGAAGCGAAAAACACACATGTCTGCCAAATTGGACACGAGTGGGATTCGAACCTGGTGCGTTGGGATTGTGAAATTGACGCTTCCCCCCTAGGCCACGGAGCCTCCAAATGAATTATATATATTACATTTAAAAGTTTCTTCAATTTGGGTTTATTTTCTACTTCTTCGTGGTGTTGTTATTTTGCTGTCCGTCTTGATTCCAAATTCTTTGTGACAGTGAAAGTAGACAATGATACCTAGCTTAATTTCTAAGTTCATTCTTGTGTGTTCTTTGTCTGGCTATTTATTCATTTTTATCATTGCTTTGTTTAGCTATTTATTCATTTTTATCAATGCTTTGTCTAGCTATTTATTCATTTTTATCAACGCTGTCTATATTTTTTAGCACTCCTATTACACTAGCGGGTAGAAACGTGATTGTATATCTTTTTTCAGCTATCAAGTGGAATAATGAATCATCAATTAGCTGAACTTGAATATTCTCAACGTCGTTGTTTCATTTCTGACGGTCTTTTCTGTGGGTACAATGCACTGCTGCGTTTGTCACAGTTGTTACGGTTTGTGCATTATTGATTTAAGTTTTGTTTATTTCCAGATTATTGAAACATCTAAGAACACATTTATTTTAACACTGAACGGAGATGTGGACTTCAAGCCAGACGCAGTCAAGCTGTTAGTTGATCGCATGCAGAAAAATAAGAAAGTGGGAGCGGTGTGTGGTCGAATCCATCCTATTGGTTCAGGTAACAGAAACACTCAATCATTCACATAACACGAGATTTCAAAAAGCAAGGTCAAGTAACACGGGACTTTACACCAAGAGGTGGGGTGCGGGGACAAAGAGTGATTGGAGGTGGGGGTGGTAGTGATTGGCAAGATAACACAGTATTTGACACATCAAGGTCGGGTAATATAAGAGTTAAGCCAGCTTGATTCAATAGTAGAAATTACTTTCATGGTTCCGTTACCTACACAAACTAAAGAGATATTAATGAGATTATGAAACTCACTCCTATAGAGAATATTGAATAGACGATTAAACATACTTTTAAAGAGACTATAGACTAGATTATTAAAGAGATTATTGTGAGACTGTTACAGAGAATAACACGACAATATTAAGAAACTTTTAAGAAAGACGATAGGGATACACTAAGAAATGATTAAAAGTCGTAATTCTCGTCGTTTGACGATCCCATTTGTCTGTCACATTGTACCACGTGATCTTATGCATCCAGTCATTCCAATTCCCATGGTAAGGGACGTTACGTTTCTGTTAAATCTAGGTCAAAGAAAAATTACTGAAGCTAGGAGAGCGGTAAACGAATTAATCGATTGGTATTGGGCATTTTCAAAACGTGACAATCTTTTAATCACGTAGAAGTTTCGATTCCAATCCGGCTCGCAGCACATTTTTATTCTTTTACAATTGTATTTTAGCTATTTTTTCATTAACATTTTTTAAATATTTTTAAAACCACTTTATGAAGATGTGCAATTGATTTCTCAATAATTAAAAATGTTTGTACGGAATATTAGACGAAGTTAGTGAATTGGGCATCACAAAGTGAGTGAGAGTGATTTGTGAATCTAACACTTGAGTGCTGATTTGATAAATGTGAAAAATTCAGCATTTCCATTTATTTGAAAATATTGCTAAACATGCCATCCTTATGCCACCCCTCAACCAGTACACATACCATGAAAACATGTCAGTTTAAAAAAAATTAATTTATACATTAAACTTAGGATGAGAGACGAAAAAGATTCACCTCTGATAAAAAAAACTCACAAAAAAACCCATCCAAAAACGTGTTCCTTATTGTGGTTTTGAGCGTGTGTCCTTCTGTCCAGAAAACCGACACCAAAACATCTCGGCCAGCCTCTCTTTATGTACCCATTATTTATATTAAATGTAAATGTGATTGTGTTACTACCTAAACCGTACTCCTGGTTCCGGTTAGAGTTTATGGTTAAGCGTGCTTATATTCCGTGTGTGCTACTTTTAAATTGTTCAAGCTTGGATATGTAAAAGCAAATATTCTGCACTTTACACTATACGAAATACAAGACCTCACCACTAATGTAGTCTCCCGCAGAACACCTGGCTGAGACATTTTGATTCTACTCCGTCTTCCTCCACGCTGCCCGAGACTCATCAACCGTTGCCGTGGACGATCAATACGAAAGACAATGGTTAAGTATGAGGATTACCTGACTTGACTTAAAACACAAGGCAACGACTCTAGCTGGCCATCTATCTTCTCGGCACATCCACCATGACATCAGAACACATTTTGCAGCCCTGCCCATCGTTTACCGACAAGAAGTAGCATTTGGCAACAACCAGTGTCCTTCCACGAGTAGCTGTACAGAAGTGCTCGGACCCTCAAGTCAACTGCTGCCTTCGTTAGAGTAATTGAATTCGAGGTCTGAAGACGAACAAGGAAGATCTCTTTTCTTGACATTTTTCGGGCCAGCCGAAGCACATCAGTACAAGTACAGTCAACCTCCATCAAGATAACTTCAGCAAAAAGCTTTGCATGATCTTGCAGTAGGAGTTTATGTAACAGTTTACTTGCATGATGAGGTTGCTATCCTCATGCACAACTCTCTTTAGTCACGCCTTTTAATACATGCATGGAGTTCAATCAATCAAATCAGAACAAAAAGGCATAGCTTCAAATTAAATAAAGGAAGGTCAAGATTGGATATTTGGAAATATTTCTTTAGTCAGAGAGGGGTGAATGCTTGGAATGCATTTCAACAGGAAGTGATGGAAGCAGAGGCAGTTGATGCATTTAAGAATACATTGGATGCGCATAGCTTATTGAGCAAGGAAATGTAAATGAAACTGGTTGCGTACAGACTCTGCAGAGTCTTCTAAACCAATATAAAGATGTTAAGTTAAGTTAAGTTGGGTTAGCAAACAATGCCTACACTAACAAAACTGTTATAGAAGAGTTGATCAAGTTAAAGAACATCTGACTATGAACCATGAAGTAAACATATACTAACTGGGGCTTCATTGGTTGATCTCAGGAAGATGGCCCAAAATGGGAATCGGTGGTAAGTGACTGCTGCATGCAACCCTACGCTCTCAAGGATCACAACTAAACAAGTTGTGATAGCAAGTGTTTCTTTTATATTTTACATCAAACCAGGACAGCATGCATAATATTTCTAGTCAAATTCATTCCCTCAGGTCCCATGGTCTGGTACCAGCAGTTTGAGTATGCTGTTAGTCACTGGCTTCAGAAAGCTGCTGAGCATGTCTTTGGTTGTGTTCTCTGCTGTCCTGGATGTTTCAGCCTGTTCAGGGGGTCGGCCCCCATGGACGATAACGTTATGAAGATGTACACTAGGAAACCAACAGAAGCCACTCACTTCATTCAGTTCGAGCAAGGTACACCAATAGTTTCAATGAATACAGCACTATTATTTAGAATTATAATTTTCTAATATTAAATTTGCACAGGGTGCATATTCCATCTGTCATAAAACAGTATAGCTTAATGATTTTCTTCAATAATCTATTCAACCATTCTTTTACAACAAGGTCACAGAATAGATTACAGCACTGGGGCTGACGCTTTGACCTTTGCTCCAGAAACGTTCAACGAGTTCTTCAACCAGAGGCGTCGATGGTCACCATCCACTTTGGCAAACATGATGGATCTGCTAGCTTCTTGGCGTGATACGGTCAGACTTAATGATAACATCAGTAGACTGTACACCCTCTATCAGGTTAGTACATTGTGATGACACATTGTTAGTCGGTTATCGTTGTTGGCTAGTGGGCTGTCGTTGTTGGTTAGTGGGCTGTTGTTGTTGGTTAGTGGGCTGTCGTTGGCTAGTGAGCTTTAGTTGTTGGTTAGTGGGATGTTGTTGTTGGTTAGTGGGCTGTCGTTGTTGGCTAGTGGGCTGTCGTTGTTGGTTAGTTGGCTGTCGTTGTTGGTTAGTGGGCTGTCGTTGTTGGTTAGTGGGCTGTTGTTGTTGGTTAGTGGGCTATCGTTGTTGGTTAGTGGGCTGTCGTTTTTGGTTAGTGAGCTGTCGTGGTTGGTTAGTTGGCTGTTGTCGCTGGTTAGTGGGTTATCATATTTAGTTTGTGGATTGTCGTTAAGCTCACAATTTTAACTAATTGTTGTTAAAGCAGATTGTCAGACTATGTGCAAGCCAACTACTTGTCACTTTCAAGTGATCATATATTTCTTATAAAAATTTTTAATGATCAACGCACATATTATACTTACAACTGATGTTAATCAATAAAAGTGGCTCTCTCATACGTATTTTGAACATTCAAGTTATAATACATTGACAAAAGTTTTAAAGTGATACCTTTTAGGTTAATATGTGTTTAATTACGAAATACATATATTTTGTATTTAAAGACGAAACTACAAATACACCAAGTGTTGTTGTTATCAGATACTTACTAAGTTAACATGAAGCGGACGTCAATTTACACTTTCCAACTAATTAGCCTTTGTCTCATCATATTTTTTTTACCTGTGATAGTTGTAAGCAAATTAATTATCTTCATCTTCAATCCAATTGTTAATTTCTTGCGAAACACAGCTTCAGCTTTTGGTCGCTACCAATTTGTATTTTAATCTTTGGAATATGGTTTCTTCTATCACATTTATTCTCCCTATTCCATCCCGTCGTCTTATTCTTATCTTTCGCTGTATGTTTCAGTCACGAGCATGCCTGGTTATGTTTTATATTTTAAAACAATTGAGCAATTTTTTAAATAAAGCTGCAGAGTTCCGCTTGTTTGCGGAGACACTAGAAAGCACAATTTACAACTATTTTAATAGATATAAAACACTTGCAAATAAAGTTTTAAAATATCTGAGTGTCGCAGGTATATATTAGACATGCATTGATCATCAGTAATTTTTTTATAAGAAGTATATGGGCGCTTGCATGTTGGAAATAGATTGCCTAGATATAATGTCTGTATTACATTTGATACTTAGGATGTATTTCAGATGCACCAGAAACATCGTTATAATTATATGAAATTAGGAACACATGCGTTAGTATCTCCATCTTATAGAATTGTTCTGCTCTTATATATCATCAATGTCCGAAGAAAAAACCCAAACAGCAAAATGTTTCTACCTTCAGAAGTAAAAAGCGTTGGACCTAGATCGGATATGTCTTTAGTTTGAACATCAATACACTTTCATTTCAAGAAATTGTGGGAAGACCAAATGGCACCAGAATGAGAGACAGGCCAAGAAAAACACTTCGCAGAACAATCACCAGAGAGGCTATAATGATGGGTCCTAACAACTTGAAGGAAGTTCATGAACTGTTCGCAGTATGAACTGTGTTTGGAGATGAAATAACTGATATATATATATATATATATATATATATATATATATCGAACATTTACATGTATGACACATATACTCGTACATGTATTCACAATGTGTTCTGGTCAACTTTCAGTTTATCCTCATGGCGTCCTCAATCCTAGCGCCATCAACAGTGATTTTGATGATCACAAGTTCCTGTCACTGAGTACTTGGTCTCAGTAACTGGTGGTCCTACGTACTGTCTGTGGTACCTGTCACTTGGAATGTAGTAGTCTGCCTCACGCAAAAAACTGATAGACAGGTAAATGGCATACGTTTTTGTATTTAGAGTTAGCCATGGTTAAAGTAAAGATGTCGCTCGAGTGTTGCATGGGTCAGAAGAGGATATACAAAATTATACACTGTAAACCTGCCAATCATTTCGTAAAGCGCAACTACGGAGGGTTGGGTATGGAGCTGGCTACATCATCTTGAAGATACTTTAGGCTACATCATCTTGAAGATACTTTAAGCTACATAAGCTTCAACAATTAATAGGCAAATCAAGTAAAATGAAAAATACAATTAAGTCATCTATGACAGAAATGAGCCTAAGTCAAGAAACTATGCAAAGAGAGCCGCACAAAAGTTCGCTTTACTAACTTGCCTGTTTTATTCTTGAAAAAATGTCACGATCTGACAGCTGTTACGATTGTGCAATGCATAAACAGGGGAAGGATGTATAGGTGGCAGCGGAAAAGAGAAATTACACGATCGATATCACGAGACTGGCTGAAACAGTATGTAAAGGTGTTGAGAAGATGAAACTGAGCACATAGGAAATGCTGTTGTCCTCATGACACAGAGAAGAAGATGCACACCATAATGAAGGTGTGACACAAAATGTATTTACAGAATGAGAAACATTAAGACCCAGAATAATACAAGCTACTTTTAAAACTGTCAAAAAGAAAGATAAAGATGAACATTATTCAATGTCATGCACCAATAGATTACAAAGAAAACGCAGTGAAAGAAGAATGCTATAGTACACTTTAAAATATGATTTATAAAGACATCACATTCTTGATGAGAGTCCTTAATGCTAATGTTGATAATTATAAAATCAAATCAGTTTGATGAAATTATTGGAAAACATAGAGTCGTAAGTAAAATGAAAATGAAAAGTTACTCATGGACCTATGTGCTTTAAATTCACTGATGATTAGCGGCAGCATGTTTTCAAATAAACAAATACACAGAGCAACATGATTGTCACCAGATCACAGAGCAACATGATTGTCACCAGATCACAGAGCAACATGATTGTCACCAGACCACAGAGCAACATGATTGTCACCAAACCACAGAGCAACATGATTGTCACCAGACCACAGAACAACATGATTGTCACCAGACCACAGAGCAACATGATTGTCACCAGACCACAGAGCAACATGATTGTCACCAGACCACAGAGCAGAATCAGGTTGACCATAGATGTATAAACAACAAGTTTCGATCATCATTACACGATGTAAAAGTATGTGGACCAGCAGATCAGGTTACCATCTTCTGACAGTTAAAATAAAGATGAAACAAGAAGATATACAACATATAACAACAGATTTCATTTGAAATTCTTCCGGAGCAAGGATTTACGAGATCAATTTAAAGTTACGATATCAAGTAAGTATCGTGTATTACAGCAGCTTAAGAAAATACAGGATGGATAAGAGCAACATCAGTGGATGAAAATATATTTAAAACAAAACTTGTACCTAAGTTCTGCAGAAAAGAGAGCGTCAGCACATAGTATTGGTAGCAACACCAACTTACTTACTTTCCGTATCTTAGGCACTACGTAACACTTCATTCTTCCAGTATTCAGCCACGTGGATTGCCCTGTCACTGGCACTCAGCAGGTCATCCCTGCTTCAAGTCTCCAGGAGGTTTGGACAGATCATCAGATGGTCCTGGTCTTGTGTTACTCCCCATTCGCATGTTTCATCATCCCTGTATCCCCATCTTTTCAGGTTTTTCCTGCATCGTGATACACCAGTTCGAAGACTATTTAGTGACTTCCATGTTGTGTAGGGTAGGAGATGTCCAGGCTCAGGTTACTCCCGTAACTCGATCAAGGGGACCTGTGTCAGCTGTTTCCAACTTTCGGTGCGTCGTTTTCCTAGACTAGTCTGCAGGGACAGGATTGACTGTAAGAAACTTCGTCTTGACTTTAGTCTTGGGCGCTACACCTGATGTCCGAACATAGAGTGTCTTGGGGCATTTACCTGTTTCTCTCTTTCTATCTCTGACGCGACAGTTCTTCGTATCTCTGGTGGCGCTTTGCCGATTATAGGGTATATTTTTTCAGTTGGTGTAAGTTTTATTCATCCAGTAACTATACGGTCTGTCTCATTTATTGCTGTATCTATATGTTTGACATGTGCAGAGTTCTTCCAGACTTGTGCGGTGTACTCGGCTACAAAGAAACACAGAGCGAGTGCTGATGTTCTGAGAACATATGGCATTGCTCCCTATGTTGTGCCAGTCAGTTTTCGTATGATACTATTTCTCGCATGTATTTTCTGTTTTGTCTCCTGACAATGTGCGGCATAGGACAACGTGTGGTCCAACTTTACTCCCAAGTATTTGGGGGCAGTGCTGTGTTCTAGATCATATCCTTGCCATTTGATTTGCAACTTTCTGTTCGCCTCTCTATTTCTGAGATTGTAGGCACATTTTTGAGTTTTACTGGAGTTTGGTTTGAGGTGATTTTTTGGGTAATATAGAGCAAGGACATCAATGGCGTCTGTCAGTTTCTATTCGACTTCTTCGAAACCCTTCCTATGAGCAGTTACTGCTGTATCATCAGCATATACAAGTATGAATTTTGTCACCTCTGTATCTATAGGTTGATCGTTCGTGTATATATTCTATAGCATAGGTGCCAGGACACTTCTTTGTGCCAGCCCATTTTTTGGTTTCGCCATCGACTTTTTTTTTACACCTCAAACAGCAACAGCAGCTATTGTTAAAATAAAAGATAAATTTAAAGAAAACAGATTAAAATAAAAAGAAAAGAAAGAAAACCAGAAACACTAAAACCAGGGTTCAGTAAATATGCACTGAGGGACAGCAAAGAAGTAAGAAAGAGCGTCAGAAGCGACAAGATAAAATATATGGAAAAGTTGACAAGAAAGTCAAAGGAAGCTACAGCAAAGGGAAATATGCAAGACCTGTACACTATTACAAATACAAGAGTAGGGAAATATAATTTAGCAAACGGGCTTATAAGGACATTTGCTAGAAACTTAAATGAGCAGACGAGATGGGCCGAACGTTTTAAAGAATATTTACAAAGAGCAGCTACACAAGATCACGTGGACTTTATCGGCAGAAACGGATTTGCAAGTTAATCGGGAGGGGGGGGGGGGGGGCGCAAACAAAGGAGTTATTAATAACCCATAATGGTTCTGAAAAATGGTAACATTACTAGTGCAGATGGTATCTCAGCAGAAGCGATGAATGCAGTCATTGGCACTTCAACGTATGTATTTTACACATTACTTGGTAAAATCAGGGAAAGAGAATAAAAACAATCAGACTGTCAAGAACGCTATCTAGTCAAGTTCCCAAGACATGAAGATTATGAACAGTGTACACATTATAGGGAAATAATGTTATTAATGTTGCCTGTTGAAATATTGCACAGGATCATACTAGAGATATTAAAATTGGCCACAGACAAGTGGCTCAGAGATGAACAGGCAGGCTTTGGACAAACGGGTTCTGTGCAGGTCAGATAGCCGCATTGACAATAATTGTTAAACAAAGTGGATAATATAAGTTACCACTTTATATCCGATTCACGGGCTACGAAAAGGCATTTAACAGAATAGAATGAGAATGGACGTTGCTCAGACACTATTTAATGCATATGAAGTTCTCTAGCATAATTAAGAGAACGAATGAAAATATTAAATTAAGAGTTCTACATGAAGGTCAGCTTTCTCAGTCCTTCGAGATACAACATCATGTAGAACACATATGTATTGTATCAACATTATATGGAATCTCTCATATATCTTAGTAGAACTACAGACAAAGTAGCAGGCAGGGATACATAATTCAATATATGAATACAAATGACGAAAGGCACTTTCATTGCACTCATGAACTTATGAAGATGAAAAGAAATTAAATACACCAAAAACTAAAAGATCTTCAACTTCAATGTAAAGTCATTTCTATTGTATTGCCTGAAACAGAGAACAACAAAAACAACAACCAAAATGATACATGCTGTAATAAATAGGGTCCTGCACAGAACAGAGAGATTGGAATTGTATGATAAGATCACTGATGTTGAACTGCTGGAAAGAACCAGACAGATTGAAATGATATGATAAGATCACTGATGTTGAACTGATGGAAAGAACCAGACAGATTGAAATGATATGAAAAGATCACTGATGTAGAACTGCTGGAAAGAACCAGGCAGATTGAAATGATATGATAAGATCCCTGATGTGGAACTGCTGGAAAGAATCAGACAGATTGAAATGATATGATAAGATCACTGATGTAGAACTGATGGAAAGAACCAGACAGATTGAAATGATATGATAAGATCACTGATGTAGAACTGCTGGACAGAACCAGACAGATTGAAATGATATGATAAGATCACTGATGTTGAACTGATGGAAAGAACCAGACAGATTGAAATGATATGAAAAGATCACTGATGTAGAACTGCTGGAAAGAACCAGGCAGATTGAAATGATATGATAAGATCCCTGATGTGGAACTGCTGGAAAGAATCAGACAGATTGAAATGATATGATAAGATCACTGATGTAGAACTGATGGAAAGAACCAGACAGATTGAAATGATATGATAAGATCACTGATGTAGAACTGCTGGACAGAACCAGACAGATTGAAATAATATGATAAGATCACTGATGTAGAACTGAAGGAAAGAACCAGACAGATTGAAATAATATGATAAGATCACTGATGAGAAACTGCTGGAAAGAACCAAAAAGATTGCAGTGGAACATGACGTGAGGAGAAGATGCTGTCGATGTACACAACGCACATTAAGGAAACCAGCTAATAACATTGCAAGGCAGTCTCTGTTCTGGAATACACATGGCAAGAAAAATAGAGGCAGACCAAAACATTTGTAGAGAAGTGATATAGATACAAACATACAGGAAACAGGAACCTCCTAGACAGGGCTGCACAGCGGTTGACTCAGGACAGGGCAACTTGGCGTGCAGCTGTTGAAGTTTACCTCACATATTTTACTGACATATTTTGATTGATTGAAGGTAGTGATGTAAGAAATGAAATTAGCAATAATTACACTTTTTTGTGTGTTATATCCTCTACTGCTTACACATTAAATAATCCAGACAAGATCTTAACGACTGACGTTATATTATATTTCATCAAGAAATCGACTATTCAATTAATTATCCTTCCGTTTCTCTTTCCGAACGATATTGTGATGTTATATACACGCGATACTCATCGAAAGAGTTTCACTCTCATAATATGTCCATGTTATGTTATCAATTACCATGATGCATTCCTTCCATTACGTTGCACAGTGTTCTTGGTGATATCCATGTCGTTGTTTTGCCTCTTCAATTCTAATTAACCCACTCATGCGCTGTGCTCTTCCATCTTACTTTCTAAATGTCCAGGTTTAACGTTAGTAACAGTGCGTTCCTCGTAATATTCGCTGCTATGTACCTTTATCTCATCATCTGTCGCGGGCCAATCCTTAGATGAGTTAATGTTTTACTGGATTATGGATGCCGTGGTTTTGTCACAATTTCTCTTCGAATTAATAATATACCATAGTGATATCTAAACTGTCTTGTTCATTATTGTTTGAATTCCTGTTATCTGCAGTGGTATTTATTATCTTTTTAGTTAATACGAGTAGATATATTTATGAATAAGCTAACGTTTAGTTAAGTTGATTAACACAACAAGTAAAAAACTAACATGCATTTTATCAAATTTGGTAAGTTATCTATTTTTACAGAGAAACATTAATCCCACCTTCTAAAAATTATGAGAAAAATGATTAGACCAATCTTTAACTAACACGCGATTGACTCTACTACAATCAATTATTCATGTTTCTAACCTACAACTTTACCTTGATTTACAGATAAAAAGTTGGTGATGTTCTGACAGCTATTTACACGGTTGTCATGATGATAGCGATTGTTGGAACCATCATCAGCATCGCCACTGAGAACTTCAGTAGCACTAACGTTGTGTTTCTCAGCGGTCTGGGTATCATATTCTGCGTGGCAGCATTGCTTCACCCACAAGAAATATACTGCTTGGTCTTTGGTGCCATTTATTTCTTAGTCGTTCCCGCCACTTTTATACTTCTGACAATTTTCTACCTGTGCAACTTAAACAACGTGTCATGGGGCACTAGAGAGGTCCCAAAGAAGATGACACCAGAAGAAGAAGAGACTTTAAAATTATCGGATGAGCAGAACAGGCAGAAGAAAGAGTCGTGGAATATATTTACTAGTATAGGATTACAGAACATTGTAAACGAATTAAGAGATGTTATCAGAAACACATGGGGCTTTGACCTCTGACCTCCATCAGGTCCCGAACACAACATCTGACACAGCGGAGCAAGATCAAACACAGAAAGAAGAGAAACCTAAAAAGATGCAAGCAGAAGAAGAAGCTGGATGTGAATCTGACCCCGACAATCCTCAATGGCTCTACATGGAAGACATTGGCTACGGGCCTGTAGAAATCCTGGACGATGCAGAAGTTGATTTTTGGAAATTTTTAATCAAGAAATATCTTTATCCCCTGGAAGAAAATAAGGAACAGAAAGAAAAGATTGCAAATGATTTGCTGCAAGTACTTAACAACGTCGTGTTTGTATATATAATGCTCAACTTCTTGTGGACTGTGATATCCCTTCAGCTTCAGGCATCGGAAGACATACTCAAAGATTATTATATTATACAGAAGTAAGAACCAATGTCCCTGGTATTTTTGTCCATATTTGCACTGGTCATGGTTATACAGGTATGCTAACATTGAGATATTTTGTTCTGTGTCGTAGATCGTCCTCGATGTAGCTACACTTAACCATCCTGGTTATTTTTGTGTATAAAGCGAATAATGGAAATCTAAAAATCCGACCCATTGTTGATTTGTCTGAATATATCTCGCCAACTGAATTTTTCTTTCACTCTATATACCTTACTCCTCCATATATTTTCCCAAATCTATACACTTCACCAACTCTTTACATCTGACCTTCTTTATGTACCTCAGCCACTCTATATATCCCATTCGCCCTAAAGACCACCACGCTGTATACATTTTACTCACTATTTGTTTTACTCACTATATATCTTATCCCCTCACTCACTCATTCACTCACTTACTCCCTCACTCACTCCCTTCCTCCATCACTCGCTCACTCACTCCCTTCCTTCCTTCCTCCCTCACTCACTCACATAATAACTCATTCACTGACTGACTGATTGACTGACTCATTCACTGACTCATTCACTCACTCACTCACTCAATCACTCACTCACCCACTCACTCTCACTCACTCATTCTATATGTCTCAAATCCCTCTAAACACACTCACAAAATATGTCTAACCTACTCTATATATCTTATCTAAGATATATTCCTCCACTACATAGATCAGCTACTCTATATATATCACACAATGTATGTCCAAATTATAAACGTCACCACACGCGTTGCACAACTCTATCTCCCACACACACTCTGTACATACATACATGTGTATACGTATATTTATTCTTGTTTCCACACTGAATCGGTCTAACTGGTTCTGTGAGTGTGATTTTTGTAACCTTTTTTGTGTGTGTCCAATTTGTCTATGTTAGCACATCAACCATGGCATTCATTCATTTAATTCGTGAACTGTTTGATCTGTAGACGAACATAATCAGGGGCCGCTCTCTGTTACCTTTTCACCACGACACACGAAAACCCATTTTCTCATTTCAGTTTTTTGGAATGATTATTCACCGATGGGGAACCTTCTTGCACCTCATGTCCAGCACACGCATCGACTGGTTTAGTGGAGCTCACTCGGAGGACGATTTTGCCAGGTATGGACCGATATCAATCCCTAAGATTAACAAGATATTTAGATAAGTAAGGAAACTTGGTAGCTAGTAAATTACAAAAGAGTAGCATTGTTGGTCAAAATCTCAAAATGCTTTCCAAAATGACCGTTGTCGTGGACTTGCATGGACTTTTATTCCTCATATTTCAACCAACTTTTCCATAACCTAGACAGCAGACATTTTGTACTAGTTTGTCCTATTTATCAATAATTTTTTTTACGGATCCTCAGATGAAAAAAACCAACCAAACAAACAAAACAAACAACAAAAACGCCAATGCACCAATTCACTTAAGAAATTCCAAAAAGAAACACACTCCGACAGTCTCGGCCCACCTCCCTCGAGTCCGTTACCTTGAAATGGTGAGGGAGCTTGCATGTTTCAATGATCCCAGGAGGTGAGCCAGAGGAAGCACAAGTTTTCAGAAGAGTCACCCAAACTGGATAGGTCGGGGGGGGGGGGGGGGGGGTGGATAAACTAAACACAGACACCTCACCTAGAGTATAATAGCTTAGGTTAGAGTCGACCACCCAAATCTGTAAAACTAAGTTTATTACGAAACCGTTGACAACATAGCAAAAGCAAACGGCCTTGGGAAAGGAAGGGCCTTCGGAAACGAGAAAAATGACGCGGAGAAGTGAAAGCTGCAAGGAAACTCCACGGCTGAATGCCAACATAGTGACAAGGAATGTTAGAACAATGTACCAGGCAGGAAACAGCACATGTAGATAAAGAGATGAAAAATGACAAGCTGGCAGTGCTATGACCGTGCGAAACAAGATGGACTGACAACTGGGGAAATGATAATTTTTCTGGACACGAGGCAACTGATGTCCACCAAACAGAGGGAGTGACACTGATGCTTTCTAGAATGGCGAGAGAGCACACATAAAGGGGAAGACTATTACTAATAGAATCATGTGCTTAAGCTTTAGAACTAGAAAACAAATAATCAATATCAGCCTCATCCAGGGCTGTGCCCCAGCTAACGAGGCCGAAGATGACAGGAAGCAAACGTTTTACAATGAGCTAGAAGAGGTCCTTAGCACGCAAAAAAAATAAAGAAAGATATCTCACTATTAATAGTATAATTCAATGCTAAAGTGAAAGCAGACAACCTGGGTTACGAACAGATTATGAGAAGACAAGGAATGGGACAGATGGACGAAAAAGAAGCTATGTGCTCTACATAAAATGATAATTAGAGGAAGCATGTTTCCACACAAAAAAGTATATGGAGATCACCAGACCACGTGACGGAAAACCAGATTGACCACATCTGTGTCAGTCAAGCGTTCAAAAGTAAATTGCAAGATGTAAGAGTAAAGCAAGGTGCAAAGCACCACATGTTGCTGAGGATCTTGCAGCTTAAATTGAAAAAAGTACTCAGTCGAAGGAGCAAGGTGAACGATATATAACGTTCACCTTTAAAAAAACCAGGAAAGGAAGACAGGATATGGCATACAACTTAATAACACATACCAAGTGCTTCAAGAGCTGTATGAGGACGAAGCGATGATGGACAAAAGAGATTTGGAACAAGACATGTGAAGAAACTGCAGGATTTGCTAGAATACAACACAAAGAATGGATCACAACAGAGACATTACATAAAATATAAGACAGGACAAAGAAGAAAGCCGTACTCAACAATTGACGAACCGAAATTACCAAAGCAAACTCACAGAAACATTATATTGTTGCGAACAAAGAGGAAAAAACAGAAATGGCAGACGGACAAGATATTGACATCATCGGAGGAACAACATAAACGATTGGTTGAGTATTTCAAAGAAAGTCTAAGCAGACCTCCACCACAAGAAACATCAAACATCCTACCAGCAGAGAAGACACTGAAATTCGACTGCAACAAACCAAGTAAGATGGAAATCCGAATATATATATATATGTCTGTGTGTGTGTGTGTGTGTATTTGTTTGTGTGTGAGTGAGTGCACATGCGTGTGTGTTTGTATATATGTGTATGTATATATACATATATGCATGGATGCTGTCGCACTGTCACATCAAAGGAAACGAGGAGGCCGATAGTATTGCCAAAGAAGGAGGACACTCATACTTGCAGAATACTTTGTCAATTGTGAAGAAGAAAATGTCATAATAAAAGGACAACACTATGAAAAATACAGAAAAACACCCCCAAAGCTTTTTCAGATAATGGATACTACCAACTGTCCATAATATCAAGTTATCACACTACATCTCCGAACTGACCACCACACTACATCTCCGAACTGACCACCACACTACATCTCCGAACTGACCACCACACTACATCTCCGAACTGACCACCACACTAAGTCTCCGAACTGACCACCACACTAAGTCTCCGAACTGACCACCACACTAAGTCTCCGAACTGACCACCACACTAAGTCTCCGAACTGACCACCACACTACATCTCCGAACTGACCACCACACTACATCTCCGAACTGACCACCACACTACATCTCCGAACTGACCACCACACTAAGTCTCCGAACTGACCACCACACTACATCTCCGAACTGACCACCACACTGTCTCCGAACTGACCACCACACTACATCTCCGAACTGGCGACAACAGAATAAGACACTGCTTGTACACACATTTAAAATATATACCACCAGTCTATGTTACAGCGACCTGGCAAACATGACAGCAGAACATGTACCAGCACATGTAGTTCAGGACTGCCTCCAGTATTCAGATCTGAGGCGAATGAGGTGGTCCTTCCACTCCCCTCGAAGAGAAACAATATGGCGGTATTGAGACCCTAAAAAAGACTACACAAATTAGTCAAAATTCCGGAGTCCCATTCTAATATTATATTTGAACAATGATTGCAGAAGAATATGCGACTATATATATATATAATTTTTCTTTTTTTAATTTTCCTCAACGCAATGGCTATAGGAGTAAATGTTACGGATCCAGCAGCACCAGGGCTCTCGCCATTCGACCCAATGCCATGTAAAAGTATCTGCACGTGTTTAACAGTTGTTGTCTAGTGCCATAAAAAGTGTTCTATTTATGAGGCCTTTTGAGAAAGACGCGTTTTCCTAAGATCGTTGACAGCTTAGCACTCAAAGAGATGATGATCAACGGTTTAAAATAAATGTGTACACAGCTGGCACTCAGGAATATGTTGTGGTTGGATTCTGTTCAGGTGTTTGTTTAGTGAGATGTGTTCTCAGTCGGAACATGATGTCCGATCCTTCCTTGTGAGTTGTTTTAAACTGTAATTTTGATTTGAGCTTGCCCCATTTCTGTAGACCTTCCTCCACGTGTTTCCCGTGGCCAAGTTTCTTTGTTTGCTGTTCGTGTGAGCTGTTTGGCATTTCTAAAGTTGTTGCTGTGTGGGGTTTTTCTTGTCTTGATTCCTTCTTTGTTAGTCTGTCTGCCTTGTCATTGCCAGGAGTGTTTGAGTAGTCTAGAGATCCACTGAAGAACTATTTTGACAACACGGGAAGTGATAATGTGGTCAATGTCTAGAAATATTTGGATTAGGTCAGGTCTACAATGACCAGCAACTTCTAATGTGAAAATAACAATGTTTCAGGCATTTGAAGGAAAGGCATACACAATTATCTTTAGATCTTATATGGTACAAAGCGAATTCAAGTGCAGTGATTTCTGCTTTATAGTTGGAGCAAACCTCTCCGCATTCATCAGAAAGCTCATCAGATGATCCATGCGGGTATTCTATAAAATAACCTGCTTGCATGGTGGCTTTAAATGCAAATCTATCAGTATACATGTATCCATTCATCGGGATAGGCATCAATAGTTCTTTGAGCTGCTCGAATGAGAGACGTGGATCTAAACTTTTGGTTGTATCTATTCATTTTGCCTGTATTTCTGATGTTTTAAAGAAAGTTTGTGGTGGTATACAATTTAATACTCTCTGTAAATCGTGTCTTCTTTCAGTAAACTGGTATGTGTTTAATTTAATTAATATGGTGGATTACAGACTTTTTGTTTAATTCTGCTTTTTGGCTGTTAGATTTCCACCAAGGGTCTGATTGGATGATCCCGTTTCATTCTGTTACTTCACTCATAAGCTTCAATAACTTGATTTATCCCTCCGCATTTCAAGGGGCACCACCTGTGTGTGGATTTTGCAAGCTGCTGTTGGTGTTGTCCTCACTTTTTATTGCCCACATTTTCTGAAAATAGCTGTAGTGCATTCACTAGATTTGAAAATCTCGTAAAGCTAGTCTCTCATTATTCCATAGTTTAGTTATACAAGAAATGTATAAATACAGCTCATACATTCTCTCATCATTAAAAAATGTAGTTCAAGAGATTCATATATATATATATATCACAACCTCAAATTACTATCTACTTATCCTGTCTAAGAAGTTCGGAAATATCATTTCATTCAACCTCTCATTATTACTTAGCTCAAATGTACAAGTGATCCAGAAGTCACATGCAAACTATACTCATTCCACAGATTTGTTGTACAAGAGATCCAGAAACATCAAAACTTGGAACCAGTTCCAGACTACCAAAAATCACATGGCGAGGACGACAATAACTATCAGTCTGACATGGAAGAGCATAACAGCGACGTCATAATGTGTCAGACACCAGTTAGCATGCGATCAACATTCTCTAACCAGGTACCTTGATTATTTGCTGCTGTTCTTGTTAGCTGAATGTATCAACACTCTAACCAGGTACCTTGATTATTTGCTGCTGTTCTTGTTAGCTGTATGTATCAACACTCTAACCAGGTACCTTGATTATTTGCTGCTGTTCTTGCTAGAAGCTGTATTTATCAACACACTCTAACCAGGTACCTTTATTATTTTCTGTTGTTGTTGATAGAAGCTGTATTTATCAACACACTCTAACCAGGTACCTTTATTATTTTCTGTTTTTGATAGAAGCTGTATGAATCAACACACTCTAACCAGGTACCTTTATTATTTTCTGTTTTTGATAGAAGCTGTATGAATCAACACACTCTAACCAGGTACCTTTATTATTTTCTGTTTTTGATAGAAGCTGTATGAATCAACACACTCTAACCAGGTACCTTTATTATTTTCTGTTTTTGATAGAAGCTGTATGAATCAACACACTCTAACCAGGTACCTTTATTATTTTATGTTTTTGATAGAAGATGTATGTATCAACACACTCTAGCCAGGTACCTTGATTATTTGCTGCTGTTGTTGATAGAGGCTGTTGTTGATGGTATAGTCTATATGTTTCAACATACACAAGCGAGGCAGCATACACAAGCGAGGCAGTTGAGGCTATTTCTTGCTGATGGTAGTGTCATTATGGGATCAACTTTCACAAATCAAGTTTTTTGGTAGGTTGCTGTTGTTGATGATAGGGGCTGTATGAGACCAATATTCTAAACCAAATTACCTAGATTTCTTGCTGTTGTTGATGTGGGGGTGAGTATTCTCAAATCATATTTCTACGTTCGTTGATTTTGTTGCTGTGGGTTCGGTATTCTCAAATAATGTATTGTTGTTGGTTGATATTGTTGATGTGGTTTGGTATTCTCAAATCATGTATTGTTGTCGGTTGATATTGTTGATGTTGGTTCGGTATTCTCAAACCATGTATTGTTGTTGGTTGATATTGTTGCTGTAGGGATCAGTATTATCATACCAGGTACATAATCTACCTCGTGAAATATACTGATCAACGTCTGAGTGAAGAATAAACAGGGTCAGGTAAAACTTACTGATACAGGTTGAACCTAAGAATAATCAGGATCAGGTAAAACATACTGATCCAGGTTGAACCTAAGAATGGGATCAAGATGCTGAGCAGCAAATGAGCTGCAGTGGTCAGCGACCCATAGCTGACTCCTAGCGTCAGGGCCAGCGAACCATAGCTGCCAAGACCCTTCTACACTTCCACGTGGTGATCCTGGATAACAGGCTGCAGCAGGGCAGACTGGCTAAGGAGAAGGGATCGAAGAGGGAATGCTAACCCGGTACTCAAAAAATGCTTGCTGAAGTCGGATGTGTTGGACCGAAAGGTGCAAATATTGCAGCCAAGCTGTAAACTACGACACAAAGCATTCCGTTCTCTGGACTATATTCTGCTACTTAAGCCGTTTTAGGGTTTGGTAGTGGGAGATTGAGAACGAACGAAGAAGAAGAAGAACCTAAGAATAATCAGTATCAGGTGTGACATGCTAATCAAGGCGGGAACAAAGAGTAATCAGGGTCAGCGGAAATATACTGATCAAGACACCCCAACCTCAAATCAGGGTAAATTGAAACATACTAATCAACACTGCCAACCACAATAGAATCAGGTGAAATCCACCGATCAAGACCACACCTCACATCATGATCAGGTAAAATATAGTTATCAGGATCCCCCATCCCCCCACACCAACCTCACGCTCGCGATCGTGCTCCCTGGAAACAATCTGTATCAAAGCAGTCTAGTTAGCGAAGTGGGGATCTTCTTCTTCTTCTTCTGCGTACACAGTCAGACAGTAACCATTATTTTCTCGAAAAAAGCGGCGGTCATCCTGAGACTCTCGCCACTACCATAGAGCTTGTCTTGCAGTTCCACTGGCAATGGCCACATCTGCTCTCTCTGATCCTCGTATGTCGGGCAGTTCTGCAGCAGATGTTCAGTGGTCATTTTACCAGTACCGCACGGGCATTCGTCGGTACACCCTATCTTCAATTTGTTGAAGAGGTGGTACCTCAGTCTGTTGTGGCCAGTGCGAAGTCTGAAGACAACGACCTGCTCTCTTCGGTTCAACTGGTAATAGGCATCGTTTTTGGTGTAACCAGTATGTTCGGTTTCCCATTTGGACATGTACCTGGCTTTGATAAGCCGTTTTGACTCTTCGTACGTCATACTGGTATCTGTTTGTGGTAGTCTTGCACCTTCTTTTGCCAGTCTGTCTGCCTCCTCGTTGCCTTGGATGTTGCAGTGTGACGGAACCCACTGTACCACTACCCTTTTTGGTGCGGACTGCTGGCACAGTTTGCAGAGTGCTGCTCTTAAGTCATTAAGCTCAGTGTTTTTCTGGCTTTTTAGCGCTGTGACTACTTCGAGAGCATCTGTCAGCAGGACTATATGGCTCTCATTTTCACTGTGTGTTACCATTTCTTCCACTGCCGCCCTCAGTGCCTCTGCCTCTGCTCTGAAATTGCTTGTGTACTTACCAGTAGCGAATGACAGTGTTATTTTTCTGCCATTTGGTAGGTTCAGGAATGCTCCTGCCCCTCCGTTCTGTGTAGTGTTTGTTACAGAACCGTCGGTGTATGCATGGGTCCAGTCCATGCTTGGGTAGCTTTTCGTTATGAAGCTTAGGGTAGTGTCTCTCCTTTCTTTTTCAGTCTGGCAGTTTTTGTTTGCAATACCTGGTATATTTTCTACCACCTCTGGAAATATATCCTGCCTCCAGGTAGGTTTTCGTACAGTAGTGATGGGTTTTGGTGTTGTTAGTGCGTTTATGGGATCTTCGTGCATCTTTGCTTTGGCTATTTCTGCAAAGTTTCTCCGCTTTAGTTTCCCATTTCCCAAATTGTTTAGTCTCTGGTACATTGGATGGTCCGTCAGTCTTCGGAGTTTCTCTGACTGCAGCTGGGCTCTGCAGTCTCTTCTATCGGTCATGGATTGCAGTTTTGTAATCTTTTCAAGTTCTACAATTGGCGTTGACTTCATGCCACCTGTTATAATTCTCATGGCTTGGTTTTGAAGTTTGTTAACTTTATCGAAGTTCGCCTTCGCTGCTGTTGTCCATGCCGCAATGCCATACTCGAGAACTGGTCTCACTCTTCCAGTGTACAGTTTCTTTAGTATGCCTTCGCCTGCTCCCCAGCTTGTGCCAGCAAGTTTCCTCATGATCGCCATTCTTTCTCTGGCTTTCATTCGGTTTCTCTCAATCTGACTTTTCCATGTCATGCGCCGATCAAATGTGACTCCCAGATAGGTTGGGTTGTCGTTTGGCTGCAGGATTTTGCCATTTAGGCTTAATTTGGTACTTTGAGGTTTTAATGAGAGCGAGAATATTGTGCACGTGGTTTTCTCCTCGTTTATTTTGACCAGCCATGAGTTCGCCCACTCTTCCAGCGATGTTAGGGCCGTTTGCATCCGATTTCTTGCTATGGTGAGATTCTTTTCAGAGGTCCACATAGCCAGATCGTCTGCAAACATTGAGCTATGGACTCTTCTTGGTATATTTTCTGTAATATCGTTTATATATACCAGGAAGAGTGTGGGTGACAGTACTCCCCCTTGGGGTACTCCCTGCTCGAGTGTCACCTTTTTGCTCATCTGCCCTTGTACTTGGACTCTGGCCGTTCTTTGTTTGAGGTAGTGGTTGATCCACTTGTACATCCTCCCACAAACATCACTTCTTCTTAGCTTGACTCTAAGTCCATCCTTCCAGACTTTGTCAAATGCCTTTTCCAGATCCACCCAAACAGCTACTGTGTGTTTCTGTGCCTGGTAGGCATCTTCTATCTCCTGGGCTATGAGGATGACCTGGTCCTCAGTGGATCTGTGCTGTCTAAAGCCGGCTTGCTGTGGAATTAGTATTCGTTTTTCTTCCAGATGCCACATCAGTCTGGTGTTTATCATCCGTTCCATCAGCTTGCCGACACAGCTCAGTAGGCTTATGGGCCTGTATCCATTCGGATCTGTTTTGTCCTTTCCTGTTTTTGGTACTGGTAAAAGTATTGCATCTTTCCATGCCTGGGGTACAATACCCCTTTTCCAGCTTTGGTTCAGGACTGATAGTGGGGATCGACCCTGCAGTCCACAATGCGGTGAGGTTGCTGATGAACTTCGCATTGCACTATATCCTGTAGGATCCTGTCCACATTCTTCTGTACGCCTCGGGATGTAAGAAGAAAAACGCCAACTCGTTATCAAAGAAAATCGTCAAGAGATTAATTAAGTCAAGCACGAGTTGATTCCACAACAACAATGATATCAATAACAACAATAAAAATGACAAAAACATTTTAAAAAATTTATTTTCAACATAAAAAGTGAAAGAGATCATTTAATGTCTGCAATAATATATTTCTTGATTTTCAAATTTCAGATGGTATGGCCTCGGAACTAGAGTCACCGTCCTTCTAACCCCGGTCATTTTCCTAGATTTGAAAACATTTTGGACCACAAGCTGAACAGGTTACAGCAGCAACTGGGCCGTGTAGGAAATTCAGAGGTCACAGTAACCAGGTCCAACATCTGAGCAGGAAGGACGCTCGATTGTTCAGTGTCGGGATGAGTAGCAGACACGCAACGATTAGGAGGTTCTACCAACAGAATATTCAAATTTCCCAGCATGCCCCCTTTGATAAGCTGACAGGTGTTTCAGTAATGACTTCGATTGAAATATGAAATTGTTTAAATTACTGGTCCTCGTGTGGTTTATTAATTACCTGTACACCCCGTAATTAACTTGAAGTGAAGAAAAAGTGAACACAATAAAATTATATTGTCAGGTGAATTGATAACGATGCAGAGATTGCTCACTGTATGGATCTGGCAGTCTGATGTGTGGTAAATAAACGTCTCAGAACTGCAATCTGGCCTTTTCCCAAAAGTGCAAAATCTTTTTTATTAGGGTAATGAGAACTGAATGTAACACTTTATTTTGAAATTGTTAAAAAAATTCAGAACACACGTGTATCGTAATTATTTTCTTAGTTTACCATCAGACATGCACATCAATGACTTCAACAAAGTCACATCTGTGATTTGATTATGAGACAGGTTGCGTTATCCAGCTTTCTGTTTCCGGGGGACTAGTGAATTCGTCTCAATGTTGCTTTCCTAACCTATGACTATCCACAAACTTCGAGGGGCGTTCAAGTCAAACTGGTTTTTTTTTGGGTAAGAACAATTTGTTTTCTTCAAGTAGTCAAAATACCATTTATTTTTCGATATAATCACCAGCAACCTTTAAAGACTTATCACAGCGTTTAGTATTGCTTGGAAGCTTCAGCGTAGAAAGATTTGTGAGTATGTCTGAACCAAATCAAAACAGCCTCTTTCCCTTTATCGTCAGTGCTGAAATGCCAACCTTCCAGAATTCTTTTAGGGATTCAAACCGAGGGAAATCGCTTGAAGCAAGGTTTAGGCTGTAAGGTGGATGTGGCAATACCTCCCAGTCGAGTTGCTGAAGATGGCACATAGAGCGGCGAGGAGGTATGAGGTATAGCGCTATCTTGGAGGAGGAGGACGCCTTTTGTAATCAAACCAGGCTGTTTTTTCTGCAGACGGTTAGGCACACCCCTAAAAATGCCTATGCACTGTTTACTGTTGATAGTGGCACAAAGGGGTAGAAAATAAATATGATTGATGCCAAGTTTGTTCCAGCAAACACTCGCCAGTCATCACTTCACCTGCAGATGCAATTATCTGACATTTTTTTGGTGGGGATGATTGCGTATGCCTCCACTGCTTGGATGCTCGTTTCGATTCAGGAGTATAATAATGCACCCAGGTTTTGTCACATGTAATGAAGCGATACAAAAAGTAATAGATTTCCATGTCAAAACGTTCCTTCAATTTAGTGCAGGCTTCTACTCTTCTCTTCCGATCAACAGCGGAAAGATGTCTTGGCACCTAACGTGCATTAACCTTCCGAAAATGCAAACGTTCATGAATAATAGTGCTCACTGTACCATTAGAAAGACATGCCTCTTGTGTAATTTCGCGACAGGTTATGCGTCAAATTTCATGGAAAAAAACGTTCCACAATTTGGATATTCATAGGGATGACTGATGTGTTGAGAACCACCAGGGACGGTATCACCACTCACGGATAAACAGCTTTCTCTAAAACGTTTACGCAATTAACATGACTGACTGCGGTTGAGTTTCTCATCACGGTATTGTTATTGCAGTCTTCTGTAAATTTTCGCAGATTTAATGCTTTCTTTCACAAGAAAATTTATCACAATAGAGTTGCCTGTCATTTATATTTATCTGTCACGTGACTGGCCCATGGTAGCGAGCCATCTAGAAGTTAATAGGACACAAGTGCCCCTAACTAATGAAAGTAGTTCCAGCACCTCATAACCCATTCAGATAGAACTATTTTATGTTTAAAACTGTTTTATTTGAACGCCCGTCGTATCTGCGGTGGTTATTTATTCTCAAGAGTTTCCTCTCCTAGAAAAACTGTCTTACTGGATTATCGAGCCTTTCCTAGCCTACACCAGGAGGATAGTAAATGGGTGCCGTGTCCCAAGTGGTAATCCGCTGAACTTTATGAACCTAAGGGACATAACATTTATTCGACGGGGGCGACGGAGACTACTACTTCTTACGATCATATTGTCATCTTTTACATAGATTTTCATATCACTTGTGCGATGTCCATTTAAGTATCAACAATGAATATCGATGATAGCTGAGTTTGTGGATGCTGGAATTGCTCATACACAACCGTTTCTACGTTCGTTTACTGACTATCCGAATCAGCATCGCTTCGTATCAAAAGAAGCTACGGTGTGTTTGTATTCCGTCAAACGTACTCCAACATTTTTTTAAAGAAAAAAACATTACGTCAACTATGAAACTATGATTGATATCGTATACACCTATTTTCAAAATGCGAATATTTAAATGTTTTTTTTGGTGTGCATAATTATTCTTCTTACAAGATATTTTTGTACAGAGGATGCTGGATAAACACTAAATCAATATGACGTCATGGTCAGCTATTTTTGGTTGATGTATTTAATATTTCATTTAGATTATTGTCGAATTGCAATCATTACAATTTACAACATGATTTGTAGTATTACCTTATGAATTTAAAAGTTTGAACACGGAGATAACGTCATTACGAAAGATGATGATGATATAACCCCTTAAGCTGTAATCTGGCAGCTCTTGACAGCTCAATGTCTCCCGAACAAAAGCACACTTCCTCCTCAATTGTTGTAGTGATGTGTAGAGCGTGTTGTGTATGGTGGGGTGTGGTGGTAGCAGCTGGTTCCGTAGATCGGCCAGGTTGGGCACAAAGTCAGGAGGTGCTCGACTGACTCGTCATGGCAGAATCTGCAATTTGGTTCACGTAGTGGGTCTAGTCTATTCAGATGTTTGTTGAGAGGGGTATGAACTGAAGAGAATGAACTAAAACATGTCAAGAAAGATACGGTTAATAAACAATCAGGAGATTGATAAGATAAATTAGTTGGTTACAAGAATGTCAACATCAAAGGGAAGCCGGTCGATCTGCTGAAACATGGAGCATTACGAGGCCGCTGGAGATACCGGCGCATTAAATGAGAGCGTCAAAACGTCTTTTAGACATGTAATTCCGAGCAGCCTGGCATTCTCAGTATTGAAAGAGAAACTCAAACGATTTATCTGCTGGAGGGAGATGAGTAAGAAAGAGATCCGTCTTTAGTATACGGTAGATTAGTCATTCATCGATCTGATGGAATGAAGATAAGAAAGATCAGTCTCTAGTATAGATTAGTCATTTATCGATCTGATGGAATTAAGATGAGTAAGAAAGAGATCAGTCTCTAGTATAGATTAGTCATTTATCGATCTGATGGAATTAAGATGAGTAAGAAAGAGATCAGTCTCTAGTATACGGTAATTAGTCATTTGTTTCTGCTTTTAATAAAAAGTGTTTAATTTCTTTTCTGGTGTTTAATTAACTCTATGTGAAATGTCCCCCAAATCACATGCTGTTTTTCTTACAATCATTCTAAATTCTTCAATGAACTTGACATAGGAGTACCTTTTTTTGTATTTATTTACGCCCCAAAAAAAAAAAAAGTCTGGGTGCTAAAAATATATTACAAGTCATTGTGCCACGTATACTTTTTAAGATGTAGCTGAAGCTAAATACTTTTGGTTGTCATTCACGACCGGATAACCAAACAAGAAATATCTACATCAGGTATTCAGAATGCAGCGCCACTGCATCTTCCAGGATAATCCTAAATTTTTTGTTGATAGATAACGACTTCCTGGAAGACGCGCAGTAGACGGCAAGATTCGCTCTAGCTGCACAACACTTGAGATCTTGAAACATACAAGTTAGTCTTCCTCTAAGCAACCCGTGTCCGAGACAGAACCGACTGAAAACTGAGCTGGGATCCGCACAAAAGATATACAGGCCGACTAATACTAATATATCACCGCCGTTCAAACATAATCAACGCCAAAACCGCTTGAAATAATTCATCAATCAGTAGGCCATTTAATTCATGGCCTAAAAATAACAATCGAGAATTTCTATGATGCACAACAGTAAGAGTATCTTAAAGAAAAAGATTTTGAAACTCAACCACATAATGAAAAAAACAAAACAAACCAAGTGCGTCTAAACAGAACTTTGAGAACATGTAACGGGACAAATAAGTGTAATGTTACTGCTTCCTGATCAATGAAAAGATCCGCGGTAGAAAGGCAGTTCACTAAGAGTTTAAGAGATGGTAGGCAGGATTATAGATCACATGTGTTTTTCTCAGCAAAGATGACACAAATACTAAAGCAGACAACGATGGCTCTTCTAATGAAGTAATCGGTTATCTCCGCTGTAAAGAAACTAAACTATTATTTTGAAGATCTTGAGTTTATCAGTATTCAACTACATCGTCTTTAATTAAACAGCTTAGAAATACTTCGTGATGGAATGTATAGTGCAGTAACGTTCGTGTTAAGTGTCGAGTTTCAGCTCAGCAGGTAATGCGCTCTTTCAGGTAGTCCGTAGACAGGCTAGCTGAGGTCTAACTCAAGTACTCTTAACAAATTACCAGCGGTCTCAATGCAGTGAATGACGTTACATGGAAGATCAAACATCGAAAATTGCGGGGGTTCGTTTAAATATTGTACACAATGAGTGTAAAACGATATTTAAAAGACTTTAAACGTTGACGTCATAATCTGGGCCTAACATGCATATACCAGTGTCCGGGGCTGTGTGGATGCATAGCTAATCAAACATGTAGGCAGGTCACATTCAGACTTGTTAAATACAAAGCTTTTGAGATTCGTGCTTCTAAAATATATATGTCGGACCACATTTTTGTTTGAACTGCCAGGTCACCACTCATGTTATTCAACACGAATATTTCCACGCATTATTTCTAAACGCGGATATGACTAAGTGCTGAGTATTATTTTCATTGGGCTCATTTTCCAACCTCTCGAACCGTCTATTCCTTATCCGCATATTGTATTTCTTTGGTATATTAATACATAACACGATAATATAAAAGAACACATTCTAAATGTTCAATGTGGTTTAGTAGCTTAAGGCTTAGAATCCTAGTGATTACAAACGTTAATGTTCAACATCCTAAAGGTCTATCAATCGACAATGTATATTATGTGCCATAATGTGCCATAATAATCACCTTTCTCAGAAGCAGCATGGGGACGGCGTGGGTTAGTGGATAAGTGAAACGACTCGCAATCCGAAGGAGCTGGGTTCAATCCCCATCACACCACCAGCCGTTTCCCCGGGGGAGCAAACCCTTAGAAAATGCAGGAGGAAGCAGACCCTTACATAAAATGAATACTGAAGTCGGATGCACTAGGCCGACAGGCGGAAAATAAAATCCACAGTGCAACGCTCACTGCCTTGGGGCCTGGATAAATAAAGCGAGGGAAAAAAAAAAAAAGAAGCAGCACAATTTTTGCACGCTTGTTCCTGATAGCGAGACTGTAGCTTGTGCACATTCTGCAGCCATTGCATATAGTGACGTCAGTTCAATCAGAGACTTCCTTTCCGAGATGGTTGTGTGTGTGAATGAAAGAGACGAGAACAGGTTCAAGGTCACACATAGGGCAAGTAGTGTAGAAGATTAATGTTGCCTAACCCATGTACGGTAGAAGACTTTACAACAAGTGGCTCTGACGCATGTCGTATATGGCGTGCATGATGCAAGATTACACGAGCGGATAACTCATTTTTCAGGAGACCAGGTGGCGAAATTAAAAAAAAAGGAATAGAAAGTTCGTTTTATTCGAATCTATGTCCCCAACTATCAATGCTTCTGAAACTAGCATTTACATTTTTAAACTATCGCGAACCATGGCCCAATTTGACCCACACTAGCCCTTAAATACGAGCAGCTAATGAGTTCCATTAAGCTCTCTGCTAACAGCGGATACCAGTCCGCTCTTTTCAATTTTGAAATGTTAAGATATCTTTTACGTGCACGTGTCCACAAGACTTCGGAGTTCAGCGCCTAGTCCTATCGGAGATAGACGATAAAGTCCCCTCCCTTGAGACAAGATGTTTCGTGCTTTCGTTTCTTGAGAGTCGAGGGTCTTGTCTCCCAAATAGTGGCTAACGTTTCGTGCTTTCGTTTCTTGAGAGTCGAGGGTCTTGTCTCCCAAATATAGTGACTCCCCCCCCCCCCCCCATTGCAGTATCTCAGTATGATACTGATAATGGCTGAGATAGAATCATAGATAATAGCAGCTTTTCATGTGAATAGTAACAGACGAAAAACCACGTTTCGACACAAATGCTTCATCAATAATTGGAAAAAAGAGAACAACAAAGAGGACAACAGTGAACCAAGTGGAGGAATGTATGGTATAAGTGCTCTTATAGTGTTTGTTTCTGCGTTGTAACGAAACATAAATAATATAATAATTTCTCAAACCATTGATCTTGTTTATTATACTTTCCCCTTCCAACGTCATATCATACAATACATCGTTGATGCAGTACAAATACACATCCCCCAACCCCCCAAAAAAAATTATTGATACAGTACAGACACAGACCATACTTAATTCTGGGGGTACAGTACAGAAACACATACATAATTCTGTGGTACAGTACAGACACAAGAGCTGTATAATTCGTTGGCACAGTACAATCACAAATATAATTCTGGGATGCACCACAGACACAGATGATCATATATAATTCTGTGATACAATACAATCACATATAATACCTAACTCTTTGGTACAGTGCAGTCACAAAACACACATAAATAATTGGTACAATCGGCGCAGTGGTTAGCGCGCTGGCTTCGCATCTGAGTGGTCCTGGGTTCATTCCCCAGTTGAGGCGGTAATGTTTTTTTCAGACCGCAATGGCTCCGGGTCGACCCAGCCTTAAATGGGTACCGGTACAGTCCGGGAAGTAAAAGCGGCGAGGGAGAGGAGATGGCTACCGCCCTCATATAGCCGAGCCTTTGAAATGTGAGATCGCTAACTCCTCACACCCCTACGGCAGTAATGCTATGGGATACTTTACTGTACAATACAGAAACATAACACACATATTCTGGGATGGTGATGGAAAAAAATTGTTCGGAGTTGCAATAAGTATGTCAAAGCCAATGGTATGAAAGTTAAAGCCATAACATTTGCCGATGATCAAGCCAGATAGTAGAATCAATAGCAAAAGGCTGTTTGAAAAACATTACCATCACCACCGAAGAGTTTCGGTATAAAAACATGCATATTAATACAAAGACTATGGTAATAGAAAGAAACATAGGCAAATGCATATAATCATCAATGGAGAAATAATCGAATAAGTACAGAAGTTGACCTATTTAGAAAACACCATCACAGAAGATGCCCATAACGAGACACAAATTAAGACAAGGATTACATTTGCAAAAAAGGCCTTAAGAGAAAAACTGAAATTTCCAACCTCAAAGAATATCGGGATTGAAATAGGGGAACAAATAATGACTACATATATATTGTTAATCACTCTGTGTGGGGCTAAAACATGGGATGTAGCAAATAAAAATAAGAAAAGCCTGGAAGCATTTGATTTGTAGTACTACCGTAGAATAGAACGAGTTGTGAGTTGGATAGAAAGAAGACAATTTCCTGAATGAGTTAAGAGCATGGAGACAAATATTGAAAATCATACAAAAACATAGATTGAGTTGACTGTGACACAAAATACGACATGAAAGTCTTCACATAGGATACTAGAGGGCAAGATCCAAGGGAAAAGAGGAAGTGAGCGATCAAGATTCACATTTCATTTCAGACATACAGAGACATTAAAGTACAAACTTATGATGAAATGAAGAGAGCTCCATAGGATAGGGCCAAATGCTCAGACAACTTTACAACTAGTCGTTGGTCTTGATCAACCAGATTATAATGATGAGATATGTCTTGAGTTAGTGACGACAAAAAAACCTTCTCTCTGCAAGGAAGGTTACACAATGTGTTAATCGTTGGTCTGATCAACCAGATTATAATGATGAGATATGTCTTGAGTTAATGACGATAAAAAAACCTTCTCTCTGCAAGGAAGGTTACACAATGTGTTAATCGTTGGTCGGATGAAGAACACATAACATTCCAGGAACAACAGTGGATTGGAACAGTAAATATGTTTATGTACTAGGGCAAGTCAGTAAGCAGGTCATCTCTTTACTGACTTGTCCTCGTAGATAACACTTGTACTAACATATGAATTCTGTTAATTTCCAGGTTAAACAAGTTATTCATTGGTATCAGAGCCGGGCTATTTTCTAGATATTTCTTTCTAACTCATTTGGCTACTCCAAACTCAAGCTAATTCAAACTAAACAGGCTACTGCAAACTCAAACTACTCCAAACTAAACAGGCTACTCCAAACTCAAGCTACTCCAAATTGAACAGGCTACTCCAAACTAAACAGGCTACTTCAAACTGAACAGGCTACTCCAAACTAAACAGGCTACTCCAAACTAAACAGGCTACTCCAAACTAAATAGGCTACTCCAAACTAAACAGGCTACTTCAAACTAAACAGGCTACTCCAAACTAAACAGGCTACTCCAAACTAAATAGGCTACTCCAAACTCAAGCTGCTCCAAACTCAAGCTACTCCAAACTAAACTATGTCCCACACATGCCCTCCCGAAAACTAATCGAGCAGCAGGTGACTTAGAGACATGGTATTACATAACTGACTGTGGTGATTGTTCGACTTCTTGCGTATGTCGATAATAATAATATATGTAATATATATATATATATATATATATATATATATATTCCGGCGTGGCCTGCAGGGGTCTTTGTGTATAACAAGGACAAGAATAGCACCACTGCCTCACAGAGAGCATGTCATAAGAGGCGACTAACTGTGAGACATGCTATAACACCGGCCATGGTTAGGTGGTTTGTTTAGAGCATCATAGATGGTGCCTAGCAGGCTGCGGGTCTACTTAGCTCTAGTGTTTGAATCTATTAAGATGAACTCGCACATTGGTTAACCACCCAACGCAGCGAAGTATAAAGCTGCTCAAGCCTAGCCCGCTAAGCAGGAAATCCTTCTCCCGCTATATGCAGCTCATACCAGAGCTAGTACCTGTTCAGGAGCTTATACCTCTGCAAAAAGTACAGGTTGACTAAGAACTAAGTACTATATATATATATATATATATATATATATATATATATATATATATATATATATATATATACACACAGTGACAGTGATGATATTTGTATTTAACATTATTTAGACTAGAGACCAAATTTCAATTGGCTTGATATACAAGCTTTCAACATTTACAACCAAATCATTGAAAACAATTTAAAACAAAGTACATAACCACAGTAAATAATGTAGCTTCCCTAAAATAATAAAACAAAACACAATAAACAAAACAGGCTTGCTTAATACCAAAGGTATACATGCCAAAAGAAAAGCAAACGAATAGTAATTACAATTTGCAAATAACTAAGATCGTAGAGAAGTAATTATATTTGCGAGACTCAAGATCTGACACTACATGACAACAAATACAAATAGTCAGTTTGACTAAATAGGGGAGATAGAATATGACAGTTGTTTAACTGTATTAAGCATTAGTTAGACCTAGATTGGAGTACTGTTTACAGGGATGGAGTCCTTATATTAGAGGAGATATAAACATGCTGGAAAGGATACAAAAAAGAGCGACAAAGCTGATAGTGGGATTCCAGAATTACAGTTATGAGGAAAGAGAAAAACCGACCTAAATGTATAGAAAAGAGAAGAATTCGGGGTGACAATACAGGTTTATAAGATTACAAAAGGAACGGATAAATTAGATTGTAGCAGGTTTTTTCAAAATACAAACACCTACAAGAACAAAAGGTCATAGCTAGAAATTAACTAAAGAAAGGTCTAGATTGGATGTTAGGAAATATTGTTTTAGTCAGAGAGTGGTGAATGCTTACAATGCATTGCCACTGTAAGTAGTGGAGACAGGGACAATTAATGCATTTAAGAATAGATTGGATGCACATAGCTTTTAGAGCGCGGAAATGTAAATGAAACTGTTAGTTTACAGACTCTGCATATTCCTCTAAACCAGTATACCAACGTTAAGTTGTTACAAGATCACGTGATACACTTTTGTACAGGCTCCAGAAAAAGAACCAATTAAATACCAATTGCGGTAATGACTTTCAAATAGAGACAGATTTACAGAGAGAGAGAGAGAGAGAGGGAGAGGAGAGGGAGAGTGAGACAGATATACAGAGAGAGAGAGAGGGAGGGAGAGTGAGAGAGAGGAGAGGAAGAGAGAGAGAGAGGGAGAGGAAGAGAGAGAGAGGAGAGGGAGAGGAAGAGAGAGAGGAGAGGGAGAGTGAGACAGATAGAGAGATTGAGAGAGAAAGCCTAAACGTATTTATATATTTATGTCTGCCTCGGGTGCTGAGGTCACGTGTTAGAACCTCAGTGGAGACCGGGATTTTTTTCACGGGGATTATCTCTTACATCTTTTTCTGATCTTTGGGTAGTGAGATCGGACAACCGTGTGCAGTGTCGAGCACGTTAAAAACATCCTCTGTTCGGACAACATTCAAATTAGAACTCTGCCCAAGTTATTTATACTTTTCCTCAAATGGTTTGTTAAGAGCAGCTATAGATGGCGCCTACCTGAATGCAGGTCTACTTAGCTTTAGTGTTTTAACTCTATTTAGACGGACTCGCACATCGATAAAAACCACCCTCCTAGAAACTGGATGAGTACAGTACGAGTATAAAGACATTAAGTTAAGTATGATGTGTATTGGGTTGAAACGGAAGTGTAGAGTTGCAATATTGTTGTTGAAACTGGAGTCCGAGCATTATCTAAATATTATTTAGACTAGAATGAGGCACCACTGTCCCACTGAGAGTATGACGTAAGATGAGACTAAAAGTGTGAGTGTAACCAGTTTGGAGTGGAGGGCTCTCCAACACTTGATAGGGCACACCACACCATGCATATATTCCAAAGGACTTATGAATCGCCCTCCAGGTTTTAAAAAAAGGTCTAGAAACTGTACAGTAGTAGCTTTCTTATACAAACAGATAGGGATCGAAGTGTGGTTTTGTTATTATAGCGGAATTCAATCAATTTTTGTAGCTTGGAAATGTATTTTGCCCACCAAAATAGTAAATAGTATGCAGCATATAATTTGAAAAGGATACACAAAATGCGATAGCTAAATAATAAAAAATACAAATAAATGAACAAATACAAATATAAATGAACAAGAATAAACATAAACAAACAAATATGCTTTGAATTCGCATGCAAGGGTCCTTGTCATAATTGAAGTCGTCCGTATGAGCATATGTTCGTAAAGCAGGTATTCGTATAGCGGGACACTACTGTTCCTCGAATACTATAGATGTATATCATCATCATCATGGTCATCATCTTCATTATCATCATCATCATCATCATCATCATCATTAAAGATGTATAAGAGAATGAATAACTTGTATTCTATGGGACTGGAAGACAGAAGAAGATTGAAACTATAACTTATGGATAATGAACGTAAACTAGGACAATGGGAAAAGCGATGGAAATGAAAACCAAGTTTGGACAAAAGTCGATTAATAAAAGATTTCCGGTTAAGTATCGTATCAATGGAATGTGAATGGAAGTTTAGGAAAGTATACACACAGGTAAATATCAGTACTGAGCTTTATGAAATACACATGAAATAGTTCAAGGATAATGCTAAGATCACATCAATCAAGCTGTTCTGACATGCTTAAAACGCAAATGAATGTTTGTGCAATAAAATTTTCTTATTCTTCCAAAAAAATGATTCAGTTTCGTCATGTTATCATACATCAACGCTTGATTGCTGTGATATTTGGGTACGCGGTGTTCCAATTGATGACACAGATGTACTATTTAAGGTCTTCATGATGAAAAACTTGCTTGGATCTCTTCGTCTGGTAGAAGAAAGACGGAACAGATATCGGTTTAAAAGGTGGTGCGAGAGCAAAACAACGTTTAATAGTGTAAGATAGGATTAATGAAAGACAATATGAATATCTAACTATTAGTGGACCCTGCTTAAGGGAGATCCACGTGAACCATCACAATGATAGTCACGTGACCAAAATGTTAATGTTCACGTGATTATGATTTTTAAAAACGTTGAAGAGTGAGATGACGTCGACGAAGCGTCGTATTACTTGTAGTCTTGCATTATTCAAAAACGCTTTTCTTTAAAAAACACCCCATAAATACACATGTATGTATGTTTGTGTGTGTGTGTGTGCGTGCGTGCGTATGTGTGTGTGTATACGTATGTATGTATGTATGTAAGTATGTACGTATGTATGTACGCATGTATGTACGTACGTATGCACGTACGTACGTGTGTGTGTGCCTGTGTGTGTGTGTGTGTGTATGTGTGCATGTGTATGAGTGTGTATATATAAATTCGAGCACCATTATAGTTGAAAGTTTCTGGCTCATTTATAAGGGTGAAGACATGGAGTTGCTGCTTGAATGATTAATAAAATAAAGACAGACCCTGACAAGGGCTTGAAAAGCACTGTTTACAATGAAAATATTTTTGTTTAATAAATTTCAATGAACAATGAAATATTATTTGAAATTGCACATTGTAGCGAATCACAGCTATTCAATGCCGATTTAATTGAGTTTCCCTGTATTTTCTTCCTACAAAATTTCAGGTTTAATGTTTATCAGAATGTTCAATTCAATGTCTAAGAAAATAATTAATCCAGTTATTATTTTCATAGTTTTGTGTGAAAACATAATGTAATTTATACATTACCGCTGAATTCATTAAGCAATTCTTGTTGAAATTACATGATTAAACTTTCTTCTGTATATTCCCATTTAAAGGATTTGGGTTCCTTTTTTAGTTGCTTGCTCAGTCGCCACGTCATTACACAATATCAATAATAAATTCGAAAGCATTTTGGCTTGGCTTGGCTTCGTTCGTTCTCAATCTCCCGCTACCAAACCATGAAAGGGCTTAAGTACCAGAATGTAGTACAAAGAACGGAATGCGTTGTGTTGTAGTTTACAGCTTGACTGCGATATTTGCACCTTTCGGTCCAACACATCCGACTTCAGCAAGCAGTTTTTGAGTACCGGGTTAGCATTTCCTCTTCGATCCCTTCTCCTTAGCCAGTCTATCCTGCTGCAGCCTGTTATCCAGGATCACCGCGTGGAGGTGTAGAAGGGTCTTGGCAGCTCTGGTTCGCTGGCCCAGACGCTAGCAGTCAGCTATGGGTCGCTGACCACTGCATTTTAAATTTTGCAAAAAAAAACAACAAAAA